>OZ038508.1:91264550-91477050 GCA_964036315.1 Acanthosepion esculentum | reverse complement strand
CTATCTTAGTCTGGTCATATCTATATATCTATGTATCTATCTATCTATGTATCTATGTATCTATCTATCTATCTATCTATCTATCTATCTATCTATCTATCTATCTATCAGAATATACATATCTATCTATCTATCTATCTATCTATCTATCTATCTCGGTCTGTCGATATCTATCTATATTATCTATCTATCTATCTATCTATCTATCTATATATATATATATATATATATATCTGACTATCAATCTATCCATCTACCTATCTATCTACCTATGTATCTATGAGAATATTCATATCTATCTATCTATCTATCTATCTATCTATCTATATATATATATATATATATATATATATATATATATATATAAATATAAAAGTGGACATGGAAGTCAGCACTTAGAGGCGACAGTCTGTTTCATGCTAGGGCAATCGTCAGGCGACTAGTGCTGTTATTTTTCTCGGCTATTTATATAAGGGTCAGTGGTGCATTATGGGTAGTCTATTTTGGCGGTTACTTTTACCGGAAGTGGCTTATTTGTTTATTTATTTATGTCAAATTGTTTTGCTTGTTTTTTGTTTGTTTTTTTTTAATTTTTATTTTTATTTTTTATCTTATATATTTATTTATTTATTCTTTTATTTTGATCGGTGTTTTTGGTTAACGTAGTAAAAATTTGTTTATATAGCTTATTGTTGGTAGTCTATAATGGCCGTCATTACCGGAAATCGCTTGTTCGCTTATTTATTTGGGTCAAATTGTTTTGCTTGTTTTTATTTATTTTCATTTTTATTTTTTATCTTATATATTTGTTTATTCGTCATTGATTAAATCTGTTTGTTGAATTTGTGTTTTTTTCTGACTATTATTTAGGTGGGAACAGTTTTTAATTCATCTATTTAGGTTGGTTATCTTTATTTGTTTTTGTTTTGTTTTGTTTTTTAAACGGCTAGTTTATCGTAATCGGTTGTTAGTTTATTTATATATTTGGATGTGTTTAGATCGATTTATTATACTTGTTGTTATTTATTTGTTACACTATATCTTTTTGGCTTTCGGTTTTTAAGTAACGTAGTATATTATCTTTTATTAATGTTTTTTTTTGTTTTTTTATTATTATTTTTATTTGTATAACAGTTATAACTTTCATCCGTTCTTTTGTTTTGATTTTATTTCGTATATTCTAACAGGTGTGGTTTTATGATTTGTTTGGAGTAATTTATTTTGCTTATTTTATTGTTGTTTGTTTATATATTTATTTATTTTTCTATTTTAAGTTACGTAGTAAAAATTTGTTTTCATGTCTACATTTTGAGATTAGCTCGGATCTTTTATTTAATAATTTATTTTCATCTGGGAAGGTAATGATAGCTATTTTTTCCTCCAAGCAAAGTTTGCAGGTTTTTGATAGGTTGTTGTAGGCTGATGATTTTTTCCTTATTTTCCAAGATATTTTTGGTGTGGTGTGTGTTTTGTTTTTTATTTCCCAGATATACTTAGAAAGCATTGTGCTGTTCGCATATTTACTATTTGTGAAAGACATTTTGTGTACATAATTTCTTTGTTTCCATGGTCCTTCGGTTACTCCTATATATACTTTTTCTTCATTATCTGCTGATTTTGTCGTGGCTTGGTAGATTACGTTGTTTTGTAAGCAATTACCGTTTAAGGGACATTCGTTTTTTATTCTGCAGTTGCACGTGGGTTTAATTTGTTCGTGTGGTTTGTTAATAGTTTTTCTGTTGTGCTTTTTTATTATTTGTGCCATGTTCTCGGTGCAACTGTAGCTGATTTTTACTGTGTTTTTGTTGAATATTTTGTGTAGGGTGCTTGATTCCGGGAAGTGTTTGTGTAAAAGCTTGAAGAATATTTTTCCTATGTTTGTTTTTACGTTTTTGCTGTACGGTGGGTTGAACCATATGATATTTCTTTTTCTGTTGGTCTTTTTTGTGTTCTGTGGTGAGTATGTGAGTGTTGCTGGGAATCCGCTATCTTTTAGGGCTGTTTCGTAGTCTTTCTTGGCCTTGTTAAATATAGATTCATCGGAAGAATTGTCGGAAAGCCTGCGGTTAATCGATTTAGGTATCTGTTTGATTATAGAAGGCGGGTGGTTGGAGTATATATGTATGTACTGTGGTTTATCATTCGGTTTTCTGTATGGTTTGTGTGTGCCTTTTCTTAGGTTGAAGGTGACATCTAGAAAATCTACTTCGTTTAGGTTAGTTTTTATATCTATCTCGAATCCGTTATTTTTGAAAATTTTAATTATTGCTTTTCTAGTTTTATCAGTCTTTTGTTTGTTGCAGTTTCTTAAGATTATGAGACCGTCATCTCTGTAGAGCCCTGTGTCATTTCTATCTATTATTTTGCTTAGTTCGTGTAGTAAGTAAATGCCTACGATTTCGCATGTCTCTGCACCGTCAAAGCTTCCCATTGTAGTGTCAAATATCCCATCTTTCTTTATCCATGCTTCTTCATGGTGAAATAATAATGATTTACGTGAGTGCTTAATGATGTCGATTTCGTTTGGTTTTATTATTATTTGTTCCTGAGCTAAGTTGATGGCCTTATCTAGTGTACGTTCTGTTATGGATGGGTAAAATTCTTTTATGTCTAATTGTAGGAAGTGGCAATTTTGTTTGTTATTTATGCTGTTGAACCAGTCAATGGTTGTTTTTGTGTTTTTCCACTGGTTTACTCCTAACTTCTTCCTAAGTTCAGAATTAATTCTTTCTAGTATTGTTTTACTTATTTTACCTAGTTCGCTTTTGGCTGGGTTTATGAGTCTGCATGCAGGGTTGGTTTTGAAATTTTCCTTGTGGTCTTTTAGTGTGATAAAGGCTTGCGTCTTGCTCATGCAACTTATTCGGTCATCTAGGTCTAATTTTTGAGCGATTGCTTTAGCTTCTTTATTTATATCGTGTTCTATTGTTTTGGGTGCCTTTTTGTATGTTTTGGTTATGTTGTTCTTTAGTAATTTATTGTGCGTAGGAGGGGTTAGTTTGTATAAATTTCTTGTTTTGTCGGCTGCGATAAATACATTTACTGAACTGTTTATTTTAGTTATATCTTCTTTTAGCTTTTTTTGGAATGCATCTTGTTTTTTATGGAATTTTATGTTTCTAACTAGGTCAGTTAAGTCCTTCTCGAAGTCATCTAATTCTTTTTGTTGCGGGGGACATTTTCTTGTTTTGAACCCGTATTTTTCCTTGAGTGTATTATTATTATTGTGAAGATCTTGGTTTAAAAAATGTGCTTTCCATCTCATTCTTTTTATGAAACTTTCTGTTTTTTCAAATAATTTTAGTTTATATATGTAAGGGGAAGGGGTGGGTATGTTTTTTAGTGAGTAGTCGAGGCTAAATTTTTCTATGTCCATGTTGTGTTATAAATGTAGCGAAAGTGCTCTACTGATAATCAGGAGCTGAATATGCAGAAATATAGTCTTAAAGTGTGCTATATTTATGGGGTAAAGTGCTCAATATCAGAGATAGAGCGTGTGTAAATATAAAAGTGGACATGGAAGTCAGCACTTAGAGGCGACAGTCTGTTTCATGCTAGGGCAATCGTCAGGCGACTAGTGCTGTTATTTTTCTCGGCTATTTATATAAGGGTCAGTGGTGCATTATGGGTAGTCTATTTTGGCGGTTACTTTTACCGGAAGTGGCTTATTTGTTTATTTATTTATGTCAAATTGTTTTGCTTGTTTTTTGTTTGTTTTTTTTTATTTTTATTTTTATTTTTTATCTTATATATTTATTTATTTATTCTTTTATTTTGATCGGTGTTTTTGGTTAACGTAGTAAAAATTTGTTTATATAGCTTATTGTTGGTAGTCTATAATGGCCGTCATTACCGGAAATCGCTTGTTCGCTTATTTATTTGGGTCAAATTGTTTTGCTTGTTTTTATTTATTTTCATTTTTATTTTTTATCTTATATATTTGTTTATTCGTCATTGATTAAATCTGTTTGTTGAATTTGTGTTTTTTTCTGACTATTATTTAGGTGGGAACAGTTTTTAATTCATCTATTTAGGTTGGTTATCTTTATTTGTTTTTGTTTTGTTTTGTTTTTTAAACGGCTAGTTTATCGTAATCGGTTGTTAGTTTATTTATATATTTGGATGTGTTTAGATCGATTTATTATACTTGTTGTTATTTATTTGTTACACTATATCTTTTTGGCTTTCGGTTTTTAAGTAACGTAGTATATTATCTTTTATTAATGTTTTTTTTGTTTTTTTATTATTATTTTTATTTGTATAACAGTTATAACTTTCATCCGTTCTTTTGTTTTGATTTTATTTCGTATATTCTAACAGGTGTGGTTTTATGATTTGTTTGGAGTAATTTATTTTGCTTATTTTATTGTTGTTTGTTTATATATTTATTTATTTTTCTATTTTAAGTTACGTAGTAAAAATTTGTTTTCATGTCTACATTTTGAGATTAGCTCGGATCTTTTATTATATATATATATCAATCTATCACAGCCTGGTGATATCTCTCTCTCTCTCTCTATCTATCTATCTATCTATCTCTCTATCTATCTATCTATCTATCTATCACAGCCTAGTCATATCTATCTATCTATCTCTCTATCTATCTATCTATCTATCTATCTATCTATCTATATATCTATCTATCTATCTATCTATTTATCTATCTATCTATTTATCTCAGTCTGGTCATATCTATCTATCTATCTATCTATCTCGGTCCGTCGATATCTATCTATCTATCTATCTATCTATCTATCTATATATGTATCTATATAGATACATATATATATATAGCTATGTATCTATATAGATACATATATATATATATATATATATATATATATATATATATATATATATATATATATATATGTACATATATATATATATCAATTTCAGTCTGCCCATTATCTATCTATCTATCTAATTATCAGAATGTTCATATCTATCTATCTATCTATCTATCTATCTATCTATCTATCTATCTATCTATCTATCTATCTATCTATCTATCTATCTTAGACCGGTCATATCTATCTATCTATCTATCTATCTATCTATCTATCTATCTATCTATCTGTCTATCAATTTCAGTCTCCCCATTATCTATCTATCTATCTATCTATCTATCTGAATGTACATATCTATCTATCTATGTATCTATCTATCTATCTATCTATCTATCTATCTATCTATCTATCTATCTATTTTATATATATATATATATATATATATGTATCTCTCACAGTCTGTTCATATCTATCTATCTATCTATCTATCTATCTATCTACTTATGCATGACGAACTGTTCATATCTATCTATCTATTTATCTATCTATCTATCTATCTATCTATCTATCTATCTATCTATCTATGTCAGTCTGTTCATATCTATCTATCTCAGTCTGTTCATACCTATCTATCTATCGATGTCAGCCTGGTCATATCTATCTATCTATCTATCTATCTATCTATCTATCTATCTATCTATCTATCTATTTATCTATGTATATATCTATCTATCTCTCTATCTATCTCTCGATATCTGTCTGTTCATAGCTATCTGTCTATCTATGTATCTATCTATCTATCTATCTATCTATCTATCTATCTATTTATCTATATATATATATATATCTCAGTCTGTTCATATCTGTTTATCTCTCTATCTATCTATCTATCTATCTATCTATCTATCTATCTATCTATCAGAATGTTCATTATCTATCTATCTATATATCGATATCTGTCTGTTCATAGCTATCTATCTATCTATGTATATATCTATGTATGTATGTATGTATCTATCTATATCTATCTGAATCTGTTCATATCCATCTATCTATTTATCTATCTATGTATCTATCTCAGTCTGGTCATATCTATCTGTCTATTTATCTCTCTCTCTATCTCTCTATCTCTCTATCTATCTTTCTATCTATCTATCTATGTATCTATCTATCTCAGTCTTGTTATATCTATCTATCTATCTATCTATCTCTATATTAATATATATATATATATATATATATATATATATATATATATGAGTCTGTTCATATCTATCAGACTGTTCTTTATCTATCTATCTATCAATATCGGTCTCTTCATAGCTATCTATCTATCTATCTATCTATATCTACCTCATTCTCTTCATATCTATCTATCAATCTACCTCTCTATCTATCTATTAATCTATCTATCTCTCTCTCTCTCTCTCTCTCTCTCTCTCTCTCTCTATATATATATATATATATATATATATATATATATATATATATATATATATATATATATATATATATATACATATATATCTATCTAGGTATCTATCACAGTCTGTTCATATCTATCTATCTATCTCAGTCTGTTCATATCTATCTATCTACCTATCAGTCTATTTATCTCAGTCTTGTCATGTCTATCTATCTATCTATCTCTCTATCTATCTCAGCCTGGTCATATCTGTCTATCGATCCATGTATGTATCTATCTAACTATGTACCTCAGACCGTTCATATCTATCTATCTATCTATCTATCTATCTATCTATCTATCTATCTATCTATTTGTCTATCTAACTATCTCAGTCTGTTCATATCTATCTATATAACTATCTATCTATCTCAGTCTGTTCACACCTATCTATCAATCTATCTATCTATCTATATATATATATATATATATATCTATATATATATATATATATATATATATATATATATGTATATATATATATATATATATATATATATATATATGTATATATATATATACATATATATATATCTATGTATCTATCACAGTCTGTCCCTATCTGTCTATCTATCTATCTATCTATCTCAGTCTGTTCATAACTATCTATCTATCTATCTAACGATATCATTCTGTTCATATATATCTGTCGGTCATATCTATCTATCTATCTATCTATCTATCTCAGTTTGGTAATACCTATCTATCCATCTATCTCGGACTGATCCTATCTATCTATCTATCTATCTATCTATCTATCTATCTATCTATCTATCTATCTCAGTCTGGTCATACGTATGTATGTATCTATCTATCTATCTATCTATCTATCTATCTATCTATCTATCTCTCTATCTATCTATCTATCTAAGACTGTTCATATCTATCTATCTATCTATCTATCTATCTATCAGACTGTTCATATCTATCTATCTATCTATCTATCTATCTATCTATCTATCTATCTCTCTAGCGATCTATCTATAGATAAAGATATATCTCTATCTATCTATTTATCTATCTATCTATCTAACTATCTAACTATGAATCTAATTATATCAATCTGTTCATATATATCTGTCTGTCATATCTATCTATCTATCTCAGACTGTTCCTATCTACCAATCTATCTATCTATCTAACTGTCTATCTCAGACTGTTCATATCTATCTATATATCTATCTATCTATCTCAATCTGTTCATATCTATCTATGTATTTATAGACCTCATATATATATATATATATATATATATATATATATATATATATATATATATATATATATATATATATATATATATATCTCAGTCTGGTCATTATCTATCTATCTCTCTATCTCAGAATATTCATATGTATGTATGTATATATCTCTCTGTCTGTGTGCATATTTATCTCTATACACTGAGATAGATACAGTTGTCGAGACCGCGGGATATATAAATATGAATAGATTAGTAATTATGTAGTATTATCCTTTTGAACATATTGCCCGCAGTCTTATATATGTGTATATATGAACATATCTAGATAGATAGGTAGACCGATAGATATGAACAGCCTATGACAAATAGATATTTAGATGTATATGAACAAACGACGACATATGTATACATACGACATGCAATGTTTATTTCTATATATATCTGTTTAAATATCTAGGTGTGTTGATATTATTAATATTTTTGTGTACTTTTATGTATGTATGTATATAAATGTTTACATATGTTTATATGTAAGTATATGTATATGTGCGTAGATATGTGATAATAATATTATTTAATTTCTTTTGTTTTGTGTTTTGTGTTTTTTCATGTATCTTTATATATATATATATATATATGTATATATATATATATATATGTGTGTATATATATGTAGATATATACATATGTACTTAGGTGTAGATATGTGAACCTTTATATATTTAGGTATATGTGTATATATATACGTATATATTTAAGACGTATGTCGATTATTTCTTGTATTGGTCTTTATATAGTTGTATAATTTTCTTGCTATCATTATATGTAAGTAAATATATGTATAACAATAGGTATATACATGGATATGCGCATATATATTTAGGTTTTTCATTTACCTTACAGAATGTCCCATAAAAATATCCTTACTTTATGTTATCGTCCAGTATCCTCGTATGGTCCAAGGTAGAACCAAGGAAGAACAACACGAACGCAAGAGTAGTAAAGAACAAAGATATATTAAAACAGAAACATTATACAAGAAGTTGAAGGGTTAGTATTAACTGTCAGTCTGGTTTAGACTGAACTAATATTGTCTTGACTCGTTAGGTCTCAACTCGTTCCTATATTTAATAACCCTCCCACGTGGGTCGCATGTGGCACAAGACCGGCTTAATGTGGGTTCCCCGCGCCGGTAGGCTCGGCCAAAAATACGCCCATTAGAACCCGTATAAACGAGTTCAGGGACTGTCTACCTCCCCGGACGACACTTTGCTCTTTGGCAAATCCTCGTCTGGGTTCCTCTCTGCCAAAGCAGAGAGTTAGACAAGAGTCGTACATAGTCAGAGATTGTGCCACGACTCGTTCGCCCCCTCTCTCTCAGAGAGGCGCAGTATTTATAGAATCAGGAAGAGTCCATTATCGTTATAGGTAAGTTCCCATAACACTTTACAAATTTAGAGGTTGAGATAGCTAGCTAGCTAGCTAGATAGATAGATATGAAAAGACTATGATAGAGAGAAAGCGATAGATAGAGAGAGAGAGAGAGCGAGACATGAACAGTCTCAGATAGATAGATAGATAGATAGATAGATAGATAGATAGATAGATAGATAGATATGAAAAGACTACGATAGAGAGAAAGAGATAGATAGATAGATAGAGAGAGAGAGAGAGGGGGGGACCGAGACATGAACAGTCTCAGGTAGATAGATAGATAGATAGATAGATAGATAGATAGATAGATAGATTTGAATAAACATAGGTATTAAATAGACTGAGATAGATAGATAGATAGATAGATAGATAGATAGATAGATAGATGGAGAAATAATAGATTGATAGATAGAAACCAAATGAGATTAACAGATAACGAGAGATAGAGAGAGAGAGATAGATAGAGAGAGAGATAGAGAGAGAGAGTGAGTGAGAGCTGCCCAAATTGTTTACTTCGAAATTAAGTTCATTCTTATATATAGTAGAGTAATACATTTCAGATGCAACAAGGAATTGTCTTCAGTGATGCACTGTCTTCATTGCCGATTTCGGGTTTTGCATCATATCGGCTCAAACAGCAACCCCGACCTGATTCCACAAGATTCAGGCCGCCTCCTTGATAGCGATTTGCTACGCAAATATATATATATATATATATATATATATATATATATATATATATATATATATATATATATGTATGTATGTATATATATATATATATAATGTTAGCAAAAGTGAAGTGACATCAGACATAACAAAGGGAAATGCTTTTTAATATATTCTTGCATAAACAACCAATGAAGAAAATATTGTTTTCCACATTAAAAATGTGTTGTTACAAAAAAGCAATCCTAAGTGCAATTCAAAATAAACATCTTCCTCGATTAGTTCAACAATACTTGCGTCTGTCCAATTGAGAGTGTCAAGATGAAGAATCCGAACTCAGAACTTAAGCATAGCTTTTTTTGAAAAGCAAGTAGATCTCACGGTAAAGCCGGAGATCTTTCGAAATTTTCTTTTCGCTTTAATCTAAATCTCACTGGCGATTGAAATCTTTTGGGCAAATCATTTAGAATTCTAGCAAAAATAAAAATATTCCTAGCTCTGGGTACTTCTCTGGACTGAGTGGAAGCAACTTGACAGCTAGGTGAGAGTCTCTTTACAGAAATTTAGAGATTCGAGATTTCTCAGAAGGAACGTAGGCGTACCACCGTTCAGTTAAAACCTGTTCGGAGAAACACCAGCAGCTCATGAGTTGTGGACCTCGGGTTTTTAACATATTCCAAATTGTTCCAACTTTGACACTTGACATATGAAGTTATACTTGGGTATGACGATAAATTACAGCCGATAGCAAAGCCTCTCATCGGGAGATTGGAGATTTTGAGAAGCGTGGTACCATCTCTAAATTGCTGGTGTTCCCAGGTCCACCCTGACTCGGATTGGCAGCACCTGTTAGGGTCCTTGTTATGGACAAATAGTGAGCACCCCAGACAAACAGAAAACAATAGGAATGTATAAAAATACCAGCATTACATTTCTACATAGAAAATATTACCAACAATATGTTTAATATGTAGCTGAAGGTATACTATTGCGTTTAAAATATATTTAATTGAACTCATAAAATTGGGTTCAAAATATATTTAATTGAAGCCATAAAATTGGGTCCAAAATATATTTAATTGAAGCCATAAAATTGGGTTCAAAATGTATTTAATCGAAATCATAAAATTGGGTTCAAAATGTATTTAATTGAAGCCATAAAATTGGGTTCAAAATATATTTAATTAAATCATAAAATTGGGTTCAAAATGTATTTAATTGAAGCCATAAAATTCGGTTAAAATGTATTTAATTGAAGCCATAAAATTCGGTTAAAATGTATTTAATTGAAGCCATAAAATTAGGTTCAAATATATTTAATTGAAGACATAAAATTAGGTTCAAAATATATTTAATTGAAATCCTAAAATTGGGTTCAAAATATATTTAATTGAAATCATAAAATTGGGTTCGAATATATTTAATTGAAATCATAAAATTGGGTTCAAAATGTATTTAATTGATGCCATAAAATTAGGTTCAAATATATTTAATTGAAGCCATAAAATTAGGTTCAAAATATATTTAATTGAAATCATAAAATTGTGTTCAAAATATATTTAATTGAAATCATAAAATTGGGTTCTAAATGTATTTAATTGAAGCCATAAAATTGGGTTCTAAATATATTTAATTGATGCCATAAAATTAGGTTCAAATATATTTAATTGAAGCCATAAAATTAGGTTCAAAATATATTTAATTGAAATCATAAAATTAGGTTCAAAATATATTTAATTGAAATCATAAAATTGGGTTCAAATATATTTAATTGAAATCATAAAATTGGGTTCAAATATATTTAATTGAAATCATAAAATTGGGTTCAAATATATTTAATTGAAGCTATAAAATTAGGTTCAATATATATTTAGTTGATGCCGTAAGATTTTCAAAATATTTAGCTTTCTGCATTAAAGTACGAATAACGATTCTTGTTGACGGTATATCCAATGTTTCTTCTGATGACTTGGTGTGATTGTGTACTTTTGCTTGTTGACAGGATGCACTTGCTGCACAAAATCCTCTGATGGTTTTATTCATATCTAGCCAATAAAATCTCGCCTTCATCGTCTTAATGGATGATTTAATTCCAGGGTGGGATATTGAATACATATTCTCAAACACGGCTCCACGCAATTTGCATGGCACAAAAGTTTTGGGTATCATGTTGATGTGTCACACAATACAAATTGGTTATTTCCAGGTAGGCAGAATTTCTTGAAATCCAGAAAGGATCGGTTTTCAGATGCTGATTCTGATAAATCGCAAACATTTACTGGGACAGAAAGTGTCGAGCGTGATAGACAATCAGCGACTATAACCTTTACTCTAATATAGATGTTGATATGCCGCTAAAGAATATCAATCAACCAATCAACATACAGGGGTTAGACAAAATAATTGGAACAGGTGCAAATTCCACTCCTATATTTCAAAGACCTATTATATTAAGAAATTTGACTAAAACTTCGTAATTGCAGGTTATATGTATTGTAAATAATTTTATTTATCTAATTTACTCACTTTGTCTTATTTATTTTTAGAATTTAGTAAAATTTAAGTGAATGCGTGACCTCTCCGAGTTCGAAAAAGGGCAAATTGTTGGATCTCGCATGGCAGGAGGGACCCTTGATCACTAAGGTTGCTAAACTGTTTAGTTTTTCAAGAGCTACCATATCAAGAACTATGACGCAATTCTAGAAACAGGGCAAAACCTCTAGCAACCGTGGCAATTCGGGCCGGACTTGCAAACTTACTGACAGGGACTGACGTGAATTGAAACGCAATATGGCAAAAGAAATCATCGGACTACTGCGGCCAAAGTGACTGCTGAGTTGAATAATTATCTGAATAGTCCAGTTTCTACTAAAACTGTTCGTCATGAGCTCCATTAGGCTGCATATCATGAAAGAGCCGCTGTGAGACTAACCTCTTCTCTCCACTCGCAACATTCAAAAGAGGTTGAAGTGGTGCAGAGATCACAGTGCCTGGTCTGCAGACCAATGGAAGCAAGTCATATTCTTAGACAAGTCCAGTTTTTCTCTTTTTCCAACTTCAGGGCGAGTTTATGTGTGGAGGCAGCCCAAAGAAGCTTACAACCCTGACTGCCTTCTTCCAACAGTGAAGCATGGTGGTGGATCAGTGATGTCTCGGTCCAATAGTTGCCCTGCATGGTAGAATCAACAGCAAAGATTTACCTGAACATTTTGGGAGATCATATTCATCCAATGGCCCAGACTTTATTCCCTGATGGTGACTGCATCTTCCAAGATGATAATACTACTCCAATACATACCGCTCGAGTGGTTAAGAATTGGTATGAAGAGCATGAAGGTGAGCTAGAACACATGGAGTGGCCTCCCCAATCTCCGGATAGCAATATTAACATTTGTGGTGCATTTTGGAGCGACAAGTTAGGAGCCGCTATCCTCCACCGTCGTGTCTTAAAGAGCTGGAGCAGGCGTTAATGGAAGAATGGCTGAAAATTCCTCTGGATGATGTCAGGAATCTGCATGATTCCATTCCTAGATGTATTAAAGTCATATGTGAGGCTGAAGGAGGACCAACTTCATATTAAATATGTTTTATTTGAATTTAACAAGTATTTCAATTATTTTGTCAAACCCCTGAATGAATTTGAAATTCTCCTCGAATGTATTTTTGAAAAATTTCTAATTATTTTTTTGTTTATACTATACTATGGAACAAAAAAACCTCACCCAGTTACATTGATGCTCATAGAAAATCTGAGACTCATTGGGGATTTAAATCAATTGAATTTAAAGGACAGAAAATTGTGGAGAGCCATGATCGCTTACGTCCTGAGAGAATCAGGCGCATTATGAAGATCTATCAAATACATGACAATATAAATTATGCATATTTTTCTTTTAATTATTTCATTCCAAGTAAAGTCATAAAACCCCTGAGACAATTTTACCGACTCCAGTATCTTTCTCTCGGTCAGATTAAAGCAACTTGACAGCTAGGCGAGTTTCTTCATACAACTTTAGAGATTCGAGATTTTTCAAAAGGAATGTTGGTTTAGTTGAAGCCTGTTAGGAGAAACACCATGCAGCTAAAGATTTGAGGAATCTGAGTTTTGAACATGTTCCAGTGTCACAACTTTGTCGCTTGACGTATAATGTTGAAAATCTCCTAGAATCTATTTCTATAGAACAAAAACGCTTCGCTAACGACATTCAAGTTTCTCCCAACAATGAACTGGCCTTGTGAAAAGTAAAGAAAAATCTGGTTGAAGCCGGCGACTTTGAGAAATATTGTTTTCGTTTTATTGACGTTCATTGTATATAGGAGCTTCAATGGGAATTTAAATCGTTTGTACTTAAAGTGCAACTCTTTTGGAATTCTAGGGAAAATGGAAATAAACATATGCCCCTTTTTAAATAACAGTCAGGAAAATAACCTCGATTTGGGAGAAGTACCTTGACAGCTAGGTGAGTCTCTTTATACAACTGTGGAAAGTCGGAATTCTTCAGAAGGAACGTCCGAGTACTAAGCTTTAGTTGAAGCCTGTTGGGAGAAACACCAGGCCTGAATATTCGAGAAATTAAAGAGTAATTCGCTTTAACGTATGAAATTGGCTTCACCTTACAGTTCTTCGTAGCCAAGCAGTAAGGCGGTTGCTCTCTCTGCCCTGAGGTACGCAGGGGAGATTGCTGACGAAGGTGAAAATAAATAAATATTCTGTTTAATAAATAACCGAAGCGTCTACTCAAATATGGGTATCCACTAAAAATAACGTTTAAGGTGATATAAATCCGTCGGATTACTAAAAATCCACTCTAAAACATTCTCTTATTTTATTTTGTATGGTTTGCTATTGATTATTATTATTATTAAAAATGACTTTGTTAATTTGTTTATTATTTACTTAATTAATTTTTTATTTTATTTATTTGTTTATTTATTATTTTATTTATTTTTGATGGAAGATTTGCTTGGCTGTGTTGTTTAGTTTAACGTGTTGGCTTTATCAAAGTTTATTACATTATATGCATAGCATACAATTCATATACTTATATTTTTCATGGAAGTATTGTACAAGGAATTCCGTTTCAGTTTTTGATTTTTAAGTAACGTAATAAAAAATTGTTTTCGTGTCTGCATTTTGAGATAAGATCTGATCGTCTGTTTAATAATATCTGTTAGTCTGGGAAGGTGATTATAGCTATTTTCCTCTCTAGATGCAGTTTACAGTTTTAGGATTTATTGCTGTAGGCTGATACTCTTTCCTTTATTTTTCATGATATTTTATGCACTTTTGTTTTTGATTTTATTCCCCATATATATTTAGAAAGAGTTGTGCTGTCCGCGTATTTACTATTGCTAAAGAGTGTTGTGTGGTGAGTAGTTTATCTGTTTAAATGGTCCTTCAGTTACTCCGATATGTATTTTTTCTTCGTTACCTGTTGATGTTACAGTGGCTTGGTATATTATATTGTTTTACAAGCAATTGCCATTTAAGGGACATTTGTTCTTTGCTCTAGAGTTACAGGTATATTTGGTTTCTGTGGTTGATTTGCTGATTATTTTTCTGTTGTGCATTTTTTAAATTATTTTTGTCATATCCTCCTCTGTAGTTACTATCTTTACAAATTCTGGTGAACATTTTGACTCATCGAATTATCTGCTCATTAATTTTTCCCTCTTTTTTGTCAAAGCGCTAGATGCCCAAATGGATTCGTTTAGTTTTCACGACCTTCTTTCAGATAAAAACTATGGCTTGCGTTTCTCCGATGTGTTAACCGCTATTAGCAAATTTATCTAACATGCTTTAGATAAGAACAGTGTAGTTCAAGGTGCGGCTTCAGATAACTCGAAGGCGTTTTGAAGAGTTTGACACGCTGACCTTCTCCACAAGCTGACGAGTTATGGTGTCTCAGGACAAATATTTGGCTTAATCCAATCGTTCCTATTTATTATTAATAAGGATGATACATTCGCTATGCCTGATACAATCGGTTCACCCAAATAGAAATTACTTATGTAGCAACCTAATTTATGAGGCTAAGTCAAAAATTATCTCCTTTTTTGACATAATATATCTTTATGTTTGTCACACTGCGTTCTGCTTAAGCGTGCCTATTGTTGGTGCTATTATGGTCACGTGACAGAAGTTGGTGCTTGATCGCGCCAGTTTTCTTGCTGCTGTTACAGTGTAAACATGGCCTCTCCGCTAGCAGTGTGGGACTTATTGTTTGTAGAAACTGTCCATATGATTTTTCTTCCTAGCGCTTTTGTCTAACCCATTTTTAAAGATATTTGTTTTGCTATGGCAAATTCTGTCTTAATTATGACGTATTTTAACGCCCAGAAGCGGTTAGTACATTATGACTCTTATGACTTTAAGCTTCTTAGTGACTATATTAAAATTGAATTTAAAAAATCGTCTGAAAATTAAACGTTTTCCCCAAAATAATTGGTGGGAAGGGTCTTTAATGGAGAATATGGTACAACTTTTCAAAAATATTTACATAAGCATGGGTGAACTACGGGGTATTATTATACTCAAAGATATAGTTTATTCACTGTTTTTAGCTTCAGAAGCATTGAGTTGTATTATACAGAAGAAAACATGGAGTCGTATTATACAGAAGAAAATACGATACCTACACCAGCGCCAGGAATGTTGTTGAAGCCAGAACTTTCAGTGATCATTATCGAGTTAGCCAGACTGTTACCATTTCGAAGAATGGTATGAAATAAGAGTTAATCATTTCAGTTCCCTACCATTTCAGACTGTGCCGCAGCCTTAACAAAGTTTCGGAATTACTGACCGAAATAAGAAGGATGCGTTCTTTATGGAACCAGTCTTTAGAGAGATTGTAAGTTGAAGGCAAAGAAATCGTAAAAGCAACTGGGAAAAAGAGACGACGACTAATGAAAACGAGAAACGAACAAGTTTTCTCCTGTTTGTAGAGAAGCCATTAAAGACAGCCTCATGTTCGGATGCAGTTTGAAATTTATATCTGACAACTTGAAAAAATTAATTTATTTTGAAACCCTATCGGAAAAAAAATATTATTTTAATTATCGTTTCAGGAACTGGGGAGGCGTGACTTCAGGTGAAATGCGAGAGAATTCTTTTTATTTTATCAAAAACCCAGTGGATAAAAGCATTGATTGAAATAATTCAGTGACTTGACCCAAAGAGTTATGTGTTCAATACCTGGACAAAAACTTAGAGACCTGAGTTACTCAAGAGAAATAACTGGAAAATGAGATATCAGGAAGAGGCATGGCATGTGAAAATGGAGCAATCTACCGCAGTGGACGAATGAAAGGGTTCGGTTAGAAATTCTACTCACCTGAAGCAGGCTGAAGCGTACAACGGCCGAAACGTTGTGGATACAGCAATAAAGATAAAGACAGCAATCCGAACAATGTAAATAGTGTAAAAAAAAGTTTTCTCTGTAAAGTTGGATGTTCCATCAAATTATGTTTGGTTTCGTCTGGTTTGTTTACGGCATATCAACACCTCAATGGGTTATTTAATGCCGACAAGATTTATATTGCTGGTAATAATTTTTTCAAAGATATATTGCTGATAAAACTTATTTTTACACTTTCATGGTGGTTTTTACCTCAGTACAGGGATTAAATATCTGCCCATAGCTGGGACCTTAACAGGTGCTAGCAACCCGTGTCAGGGTGGACCAGGGAACATCAACAATTAAGAGATGTTTCCACGCTCTTCAAAACCTCTAGATCAGAGGCCTTGCTGTTAGATGTAGTTTATCGACATACCTAGAACTACATATTATTGGTCAATAACTTTTCGGATCATCTGTTTCACACGATTTTGGCAGGAGATGTGTAATACCTTCAGTGATTCAATCTGGGATTTCATTGAATCATTAATAATCCTGAAGAAGGCCGGAGCGTACAGCAGCCGAAACGTCGTGAGTATGGCAATACAGAGGCGGACAATGTAAATAGTAAATAGTACAAAAAAAGTTTATTTGTAAACTTGGACGTTCCATCAAATTTAGATGCGGTTCACTACAATCAGCTTTCATAGATTTTTCATCGCTCCAATGTAGTGCTTGGATTTGTGATTCGTTCCAGAAAAAATATTTATTCATAACTCTGAACTGATTTGAATGGGTAAGCATCAAACAATCTTCGTATTCCCTTAGATTTTGGCTCAAATGATAAAATAAATTTTAGAGAAAATGAAAACAACAAGCATACTTCTACGTAGTATCAGGACGAAAAAGTTTGAATTTCAAAGGGCTCATAAGGAGGAAAGAGGGCTTGGAAAATTTGACACACCTATGATATATTGAATGTAAGAAGGACAAAGAAAAGAATTGCATAACCTACCTGACCAGCTTGTGTAAATGTTTAGCAGAACAGGGATTAGGAGAGATAGCAAAAAGACAAACTTTACTAAGATTACAATTATTAAGAAGTAGTGGAGAGTCATGATCACTAATCCACCTGAAGAGAAACGGCACAGACAAGGAGAACGAGTTTGTGTACATGTTTAGCAGAACAGGAATTAGGAGAGATAGCAAAAAGACAAACTTTACTCAGATTACAATTAATAAGAAGTAGTGGAGAGTCATGATCACTAATCCACCTTAAGAGAAACGGCACAGAGAAGGAGAATGAGTTTGTGTACATGTTTAGCAGAACGGGGATTAGGAGAGATAGCAAAAAGACAAACTTTACTAAGACTACAATTAATAAGAAGTAGTGGAGAGTCATGATCACTAATCCACCTGAAGAGAAACGGCACAGACAAGGAGAACGAGTTTGTGTATATGTTTAGCAGAACGGGGATTAGGAGAGATAGCAAAAAGACAAACTTTACTAAGACTACAATTAATAAGAAGTAGTGGAGAGTCATGATCACTAATCCCCCTGAAGAGAAACGGCACAGACAAGGAGAACGAGTTTGTGTACATGTTTAGCAGAACAGGGATTAGGAGAGATAGCAAAAAGACAAACTTTACTAAGACTACAATTAATAAGAAATAGTGGAGAGTCATGATCACTAATCCCCCTGAAGAGAAACGGCACAGACAAAGAGAACGAGTTTGTGTATATGTTTAGCAGAACAGGGATTAGGAGAGATAGGAAAAAGACAAACTTTACTAAGACTACAATTAATAAGAAGTAGTGGAGAGTCATGATCACTAATCCACCTGAAGAGAAACGGCACAGACAAGGAGAACGAGTTTGTGTATATGTTTAGCAGAACAGGGAGATAGGAGAGATAGCAAAAAGACAAACTTTACTAAGATTACAATTAATAAGAAGTAGTGGAGAGTCATGATCACCCATCCCCCTGAAGAGAAACGGCACAGACAAGGAGAACGAGTTTCTGTATATGTTTAGCAGAACAGGGATTAGGAGAGATAGCAAAAAGACAAACTTTACTAAGACTACAATTAATAAGAAGTAGTGGAGAGTCATGATCACTAATCCACCTGAAGAGAAACGGCACAGACAAGGAGAACGAGTTTGTGTACATGTTTAGCAGAACAGGGATTAGGAGAGATAGCAAAAAGACAAACTTTACTAAGAATACAATTAATAAGAAGTAGTGGAGAGTCATGATCACTAATCCCCCTGAAGAGAAACGGCACAGACAAGGAGAACGAGTTTGTGTACATGTTTAGCAGAACAGGGATTAGGAGAGATAGCAAAAAGACAAACTTTACTAAGACTACAATTAATAAGAAATAGTGGAGAGTCATGATCACTAATCCACCTGAAGAGAAACGGCACAGACAAGGAGAACGAGTTTGTGTACATGTTTAGCAGAACAGGGATTAGGAGAGCTAGCAAAAAGATAAAATTTACTAAGACTACAATTAATAAGAAGTAGTGGAGAGTCATGATCACTAATCCACCTGAAGAGAAACGGCACAGAGAAGGAGAACGAGTTTGTGTACATGTTTAGCAGAACGGGGATTAGGAGAGATAGCAAAAAGACAAACTTTACTAAGATTACAATTAATAAGAAGTAGTGGAGAGTCATGATCACCCATCCCCCTGAAGAGAAACGGCACAGACAAGGAGAACGAGTTTGTGTACATGTTTAGCAGAACAGGGATTAGGAGAGATAGCAAAAAGACAAACTTTACTAAGATTACAATTAATAAGAAGTAGTGGAGAGTCATGATCACCCATCCCCCTGAAGAGAAACGGCACAGACAAGGAGAACGAGTTTCTGTATATGTTTAGCAGAACAGGGATTAGGAGAGATAGCAAAAAGACAAAATTTACTAAGACTACAATTAATAAGAAGTAGTGGAGAGTCATGATCACTAATCCACCTGAAGAGAAACGGCACAGACAAGGAGAACGAGTTTGTGTACATGTTTAGCAGAACAGGGATTAGGAGAGATAGCAAAAAGACAAACTTTACTAAGACTACAATTAATAAGAAATAGTGGAGAGTCATGATCACTAATCCACCTGAAGAGAAACGGCACAGACAAGGAGAACGAGTTTGTGTACATGTTTAGCAGAACAGGGATTAGGAGAGATAGCAAAAAGACAAACTTTACTAAGACTACAATTAATAAGAAGTAGTGGAGAGTCATGATCACTAATCCCCCTGAAGAGAAACGGCACAGACAAGGAGAACGAGTTTGTGTACATGTTTAGCAGAACAGGGATTAGGAGAGATAGCAAAAAGACAAACTTTACTAAGACTACAATTAATAAGAAGTAGTGGAGAGTCATGATCACTAATCCACCTTAAGAGAAACGGCACAGAGAAGGAGAACGAGTTTGTGTACATGTTTAGCAGAACGGGGATTAGGAGAGATAGCAAAAAGACAAACTTTACTAAGACTACAATTAATAAGAAGTAGTGGAGAGTCATGATCACTAATCCACCTGAAGAGAAACGGCACAGACAAGGAGAACGAGTTTGTGTACATGTTTAGCAGAACAGGGATTAGGAGAGATAGCAAAAAGACAAACTTTACTAAGACTACAATTAATAAGAAGTAGTGGAGAGTCATTATCACTAATCCACCTTAAGAGAAACGGCACAGAGAAGGAGAACGAGTTTGTGTACATGTTTAGCAGAACGGGGATTAGGAGAGATAGCAAAAAGACAAACTTTACTAAGACTACAATTAATAAGAAGTAGTGGAGAGTCATGATCACTAATCCACCTTAAGAGAAACGGCACAGACAAGGAGAACGAGTTTGTGTACATGTTTAGCAGAACAGGGATTAGGAGAGATAGCAAAAAGACAAACTTTACTAAGACTACAATTAATAAGAAGTAGTGGAGAGTCATGATCACTAATCCCCCTGAAGAGAAACGGCACAGACAAGGAGAACGAGTTTGTGTACATGTTTAGCAGAACAGGGATTAGGAGAGATAGCAAAAAGACAAACTTTACTAAGACTACAATTAATAAGAAGTAGTGGAGAGTCATGATCACCCATCCCCCTGAAGAGAAACGGCACAGACAAGGAGAACGAGTTTGTGTATATGTTTAGCAGAACAGGGATTAGGAGAGATAGCAAAAAGACAAACTTTACTAAGAGTTACAAAAGACAGGAAAATGTGGAGACGGCACATAAGATGGAGATTTACTATCACTTCAAACCAGTATTTACCATGATTTACGACGAGTATTTACTATGATTCAAACCTAATATTCACTATGATTTAAGACTACTTTCACTATGATGCTTCTAGTATTTACTATAAATTAAGCCTAATATGTCTCGTAGCGCCGGTAGATATTTCTCCTCTTTCAGTAAATCAACATTGCACTTGGTGTCAAAAGTGGCGTTTCATGTGCTAAGTCCTGCCACTAAAACTTAGATTCATAGTTTTTACCACTTTTTGAGCATTTAATTTTAAACATCATTTGAAAAAAAAAATACAGTAATTCCTAATTTCTGCAGGTTTTTACTTACAAACTGACTTCAAAATTTTCCTATTTCAGGAATAAATCCAAATAAAGTTGATATATTTTATTAGATGCATTGAATGAAAAATATATTCAAACCAGAATTCTAATTATAAATCACCACAAACAAAATAAACAATGTTTTACTTTTAGCCGATAAGTGAAAACTAAAAGATTTTTAAAAAAGGCAAGGAAATAAATAAAAGCTTACTAAGATCTTGTTAAGTAATTATTTACCCGCTGCTCCACGCTGCAAGATGTGGCACAAGGCCGACTTTTAAAGTGGGATATCCGAGCCCGTAGGCTCGGGCAAAAATTCCGTATAGACCACGTAAAAACGGTAGCAGTTTCCCGAGACTAGACTCTGCCCTTCGGCAGAGCCTCGTCTGGGGGATACCCTCTGACATGCGCCAGGTAAATAGTGATTTTTCCAAGCGTAGCTCAGATGTGGCACAAGGCCGAAAGTAGGGGGCACCCAGTGAGGATCGATATCACTACTCAGTCGTAATTTTTCTAGCGAGTCAAGCTTGCTAACCATTACACCACCTGAAGGAGCCCAAAATTTTGTGAAGTAAAAATTAAATGAATGTGTATATAACATCATATTAATGCTAGCTATATTGGACAAAATGTTTAAATTTACATTAAAACTACTGCATTGTATAACATATGACACCATAATAGAAGATAACCAAAAAAGTTCTGTCCGTTTTTTTGATTAGACATTGAATGAAATTGAAATATATACGAAATGCGTGAAGCAATTGTTTTCAAAATCGGACAGCCGGAAGTAGGAACATCAGACGTTATAAAAAACACGCGCACCGTGCCCGGTCATCAGTTATAAGCCGGACAGCTGTAAGAAGGATGGAAGTGTCTAGAGATCTCGTTCGGGGCTGTTTGCTTTACGACTTCAAAGTGGGCTTATCAGCAGCTGCATCAAGTTCCCACATATGTCAAGCGTTTGGGGATAGTGCTGTGGGTGAACGTACTGCAATGCGTTGGTTTCGAAAATTCAAGTGGGGAGATTTGTCTCTCCATGATGAGCCCCGCAGTGGACGACCACAGGTCTTGAATGACGGAATCCTGAAGGCGGCCATTGAAGAGGACAGTAGTCTAACGTGTGGCGAACTTGCAAGACAGTTCAACGTTTCCGATGAAACAGACTTCACCTGCACCGCCTAGGTAAGACGTACAAACTGAGCAAGTGGGTTCCGCAAACGCTGTTGGAGGTCCACAAGGGACGAGTGGCAGCCTGCGTATCGCTGCTTTCTCGCCACCGTAACGCATCCTTATTCAATCGAGTAATTACCAGTGATGAAAAGTGGGTTCTGTACGAAACTCCCAAGCGTTCCAGACATTGGTTGCCTCCTCGGGATGCTGTCCCTCACACCGCAAGACCGCCTATGCACCCACACAAGATTATGCTTTGTGTCTGGTGGACAGGTCGTCAAGTGGTTAATTATGAACTGCTACCAACGGGCCAAACGGTCACTGGAGACCTATACTCGCAGCAATTGAAACATGTGCAACAGGCATTGCGCCAGAAGGAGCCAGCACTGGTGAATCGCAAAGGTGTGCTTTTTCTCCATGACAACGCATGTCGCGCGAGTGGTCAGGGATACCATACAGCAACTTGGGTGGGAGACTTTGTGCCACCCACCTTATTCACCTGACCTTGCGCCATCCGATTACCACCTCCCTGGATAATCATCTTCGTGGGAAATCCTTCACCAATGAAGCAGACTTGCGCAAAGCCCTCACGGACTTGTTTGCGTCAAACACACCCGAGTTCTACCGCAAGGGCATTGAACAACTGGAGACACATTGGCAGAAGGTGCTGGATGCCGATTGCGATTACTTCGAAGACTAAATATAAGTTACACATACTGTTTAGCGTTTTCTTTTTTTCCTTTAAAAACGGACAGAACTTTTTTGGTTACCTTGTATATCGAAATTGTTGAGTATAGAAATAAATGAAGGTTTTATTTGATGGCACAATGTCTCTTGTATCTTGTCCATATACAATTTGTGATGCTTCAATAGTTGATTTAACTGCTCTTTCCACACCTTGCGAATGTCTACATCATTTATTAGAACGTACTGCAGTTCTTTTTTTGAAAAAAAAAGAAAAAAACTTCTGCAAGTGCCGCTTCGCAAATTCTATTCTGTGATATGTTAATCAAATTTGATCAATGTGTCACTTCGGAGTGGATGAATGTATTTTTTAAAATCTACTCGTTCGTCGCTCGCTGCTTCTGAAAGAAACAAAAATACTTTTATTGGAAATTTTATCCAGACTTGGTTATATTTTAGTAATGAAAATTTGAATGAAATTTGAAAATTAGTTTTGTAATTACTAATTAATTATGAATACGTGTTTACTTATCTAACGGAGAATTTATTTATGGTCTCTTCCGTCACAACTACATTTTATCTGACTTCATCATTGAGAAAAGAAGATTTTCCGGGCGCAAGGCGAAAGGATTTTGCTGGAATTATTTTAATGCAACATTCTGCATTTCGGTCGACTGGATGAGATTGAAGTTGATTGGTTATGGAATTTATTATCTCTTTTAAATGAAAACCAATTGACTGCATATATTTTAATTAAAAGTTTTATTAGGTTGTGCTCTAAGGCTTTTAATGATCACCGGAATGAAATTCCAATGCTACCATTTTGAATCTAAATTGAATCCATAAACTCGTTTCCTAAAACAAAAAAAGTAATAATTCGGAAAAGAATATTGAAAGTCTTTATTTAACATGTCAAACTCTTGTTGCGGGGCCGATAAGAATGTCGCCCCCGCAAGCTTATCGTAGAAAGGTGAGAAACAGCCAAGACAATGAGAGGACAAAGGCAGAGGTTTATGAAACAATAAACGTCGAATTTATTTATCCAATGTGTACAAGAGTGTACTTTGGAGAAGTGTGTTTGTATCGGTGTCGGGTCCGGTAAGACTGGTTTCCTTCAGGGAAGTTGATTTGGTTGTATCGGCGAAACGAGTGTAGAGTTGGTCGGCGGCGGTAGCTGGTCGACTGCCGGATCGGAGAGTTGGCTGTAGCTGGTTGGTCGAAGACGTACGAAGGTTCGTTGAGTCGGCTAGGACGAGTCCCTAAACAGGGCCGAGTCAGAATAGCGTTACGCCTTACAGGGCGGATCAAATAGTGTGTCGCCTTACAGGGCGTACTACACTTTGATCCCAGACCCCGGGTCAAGCAGCCTGTATTTACTTGACCCCCAACTGAGTCAGTTTGTGACACAAGGTCGGTTTTTAACGTGGGGACCCAAGTGTTTTCACCAGGGCCGCTGGTCTTAGCTCGTCCAAGCTGGTCATAGCTAGTCTAAGCTGGCCATAGCTAATAATATGTAAAACGATTTATTCAAGTACTCCCTGGCGAGAGGGAGTAGGCAACCGTAAATATTAAATTAATCCCCATGTTGTTCGATGTTTGAAAAGCGCTGCCTAATCCGATGCTCACGAGGTACGGTTTGGACTCAACCATATTGGACTAGTCGTCCAGTTTCTCACATGTTGCTGGACATAAATCTGCAAGATCAGGGGTTGTGAAAGGTCAAGGTTGTTTATCTAAGGAGCGGCTAAGGGCGGCCGCGACACTCCAGTTCAAATTGGGTGCAATACCACGCTTCTAATATCCACCTAGCCTAATGTACAGAAATTAATAAGGTTTAGTTATATCGTCGCAACATCACTCGGGCCATTAATGTTCCGATCCTGGTCATAAGTTTTCATTTTTTACTTCGTTCTTTTTAAATCTTCTTCTTCTTTTTCTGTTTTAATTATTTTCATTCATTTTCACATTTCACTTTTTGTTCCAATCATTATTTGATCTTTTCTTTTTTCATTCATTTTCTTTTCATTCTTTATTTTATTCCTTCTTCTTCTTCTTCTTCTTCTTCTTCTTCTTTCTCGTTCATTATTTTTAACTTTTTTTTTTCATTTTCGAATTCCTTTTTTCTTTGGTTATTTTAATATTGAATTCCATTTTATTCTTTTTTAAATTTTATCTTCCCTTCTTTCTCTCCATGCACAGCAGATGAGAGAAGAAAGAGTTTTGGGTCTAAGTTTACGGCCCTCCATGTTTTCTTTCCTTTTACTCTCTCTCTTTGCTCGAGCGCGCGCGCGCGCACAACACGCACGCACACACACACACACACACACACACACACACACACACACACAAAGGTCAACAACAAATAAAAGCGAAAAAGTTAATTACTCGCCTTGGAGGAAATATGAGTTTTTAATGTAACTCTTTCCGGACTTCAAGAAAAGCACAACGAAAAAAAAGGCTGTTTAATAACGTAAAACAAACCAAAAGCAAAATAAACAAAAAGAAAGAGGAAAAAATCTTCCTTTTTCAGTTTGTCCTTTTCTCTAAATTCTTCCTTTTCGAAATATATTTCTTTCTTTCTTTTTCTTTCTTTAATATTTTTTTCTTTCTTTTTTTCAATCTTTCTTTTCTAAATATCATTCATTCTTTCTTTCTCTATTTCTTTCTTTTCTAAATATATTCCTTTCTTTCTTTTTACTTCTGTCTTTCATTTTTAAATATCTTTCTTTTTTTACTTCCTTTGTGAATTATCTTTTTTCATTTCAAAATGTTTTTAATTATTTTCTAAATATCTTTCTTTTCTAAATATCACACTTTATTTTTCAAATATAATTTTTTCTTTTTCTTTCTTTCTTTCTTCTTTTCTAAATATTTCCCTTCGATTCTTTTTTTTATTTCTATCTTTCCTTTAAGTCTTTCATTTTATCTTTTCTAAATGTTTCCGTTTTTTCTCCTTTTTTTCAATATCTTTGTTTTCATTCGTTTCTTTCTTTCTGTTTTTCTTTTCTAAATATCTTTCTTTTCTTTCTTTTCTTTCTAAAATGTATTTTCTCTGTTTCATACTTTCCTGTTTTCTGTGTTCCTTTCTTTTTTCAATATCTTTTTCTTTCTTCTTTTCTTTCTTTCTTTCTTTCTTTTTTCTTTCTTTCTTTCTTTCTTTGATCTATTCATCTAATGTTCTTTCTTTCTTTCTTTTCTAAATATCTTTCTTTTTAAAATATCTTTTTATTCCTTTCCTTTCTTTTTACTTTCTTTCTTTCTTTCTTTCTTTTGTAATATCTTTCTTTCTTTCTTTTTCTTTATTTCTTTCTTTCTTTGATCTCTGTAGCTAATGCTTTTCTTTCTTTCTTTCTTTCTTTGATCTATGCATTTAATGTTCTTCTTTCCTTCTTTCTTTCTTTCTTTCTTTTCTAAATATCTTTCTTTTTAAAATATCTTTTTTATTCCTTTCTTTCTTTTTACGTTGTTTCTTTCTTTTGTAATATCTTTCTTTTTTCTTTACTTTCTTTACTTTCTTTTTTCTTTATCTTCCTTTTCTAAATATCATTCTTTTTTCTTTCTTTCCTAAATATCTTTCTTTCTTATATTTTCTTTCAATTCACCAGCCAACCTGTTATGTCTAACAAATCGATATTTCCGTTTTCATGATGTTCGATTTCGTTCAATTAGAATTGAAACCAAAACAATGACACGGCGTTTTGGTTGAAGTTGGCACCTTTTGAAAAGAGTTTCTTTTCGTTCCAATCAGATCAGTCAATGGAACGAAAGACAAACAAGAAAGTACAAATGAGGAAAATCGGCAATTGATTTGTGAGACAACGAAAAAGAAAATGGTGGTCACACCAATTGCAATCAAATTACGTAAAAAAATTCAGTTTGGTTTTTGATCAGCAGAGATTTCAGCCGAGAATATTGTGAGCGTTTAATCATTTTCGTTCTCGGAAGAAGATAAAGAAAAACAAGAAAGAAAAGATGAGGATAAAATAAGAAAAGGACAAAGAAGAAAATAACGAAGTATAATAAGAAATAGAAAGATTTGTGAAAAAAAGGAACAAGAAAAAAGAGAAGGAAAAAGGAGAAAAGAAAGAAAGAAAATAATGTAAAAAGAATAAAAACAGAAAGATTTGTGAAAGAAAGGAAGAAGAAATAAGAGAAGGAAAAAGGAGAAAAGAAAGAAAGAAAATAATGTAAAAAGAAGAAAAAGAGAAAGATTTGTGAAAGAAAGGAAGAAGAAATAAGAGAAGGAAAAAGGAGAAAAGAAAGAAAGAAAATAATGTAAAAAGAAGAAAAAGAGAAAGATTTGTGAAAGAAAGGAAGAAGAAATAAGAGAAGGAAAAAGGAGAAAAGAAAGAAAGAAAATAATGTAAAAAGAAGAAAAAGAGAAAGATTTGTGAAAGAAAGGAAGAAGAAATAAGAGAAGGAAAAAGGAGAAAAGAAAGAAAGAAAATAATGTAAAAAGAAGAAAAAGAGAAAGATTTGTGAAAGAAAGGAAGAAGAAATAAGAGAAGGAAAAAGGAGAAAAGAAAGAAAGAAAATAATGTAAAAAGAAGAAAAAGAGAAAGATTTGTGAAAGAAAGGAAGAAGAAATAAGAGAAGGAAAAAGGAGAAAAGAAAGAAAGAAAATAATGTAAAAAGAAGAAAAAGAGAAAGATTTGTGAAAGAAAGGAAGAAGAAATAAGACAAGGAAAAAGGAGAAAAGAAAGAAAGAAAATAATGTAAAAAGAATAAAAACAGAAAGATTTGTGAAAGAAAGGAAGAAGAAATAAGAGAAGGAAAAAAAAGAAAAGAAAGAAAGAAAATAATGTAAAAAGAATAAAAACAGAAAGATTTGTGAAAGAAAGGAAGAAGAAATAAGAGAAGGAAAAAAGAGAAATGAAAGAAAGAAAATAATGTAAAAAGAAGAAAAAGAGAAAGATTTGTGAAAGAAAGGAAGAAGAAATAAGAGAAGGAAAAAGGAGAAATGAAAGAAAGAAAATCATGTAAAAAGAAGAAAAAGAGAAAGATTTGTGAAAGAAAGGAAGAAGAAATAAGAGAAGGAAAAAGGAGAAAAGAAAGAAAGAAAATAATGTAAAAAGAATAAAAACAGAAAGATTTGTGAAAGAAAGGAAGAAGAAATAAGAGAAGGAAAAAGGAGAAATGAAAGAAAGAAAATAATGTAAAAAGAAGAAAAAGAGAAAGATTTGTGAAAGAAAGGAAGAAGAAATAAGAGAAGGAAAAGGGAGAAAAGAAAGAAAGAAAATAATGTAAAAAGAATAAAAACAGAAAGATTTGTGAAAGAAAGGAAGAAGAAATAAGAGAAGGAAAAAGGAGAAATGAAAGACAGAAAATAATGTAAAAAGAAGAAAAAGAGAAAGATTTGTGAAAGAAAGGAAGAAGAAATAAGAGAAGGAAAAAGGAGAAATGAAATAAAGAAAATAATGTAAAAAGAATAAAAACAGAAGGATTTGTGAAAGAAAGGAAGAAGAAATAAGAGAAGGAAAAAGGAGAAATGAAAGATAGAAAATAATGTAAAAAGAAGAAAAAGAGAAAGATTTGTGAAAGAAAGGAAGAAGAAATAAGAGAAGGAAAAAGGAGAAATGAAAGAAAGAAAATCATGTAAAAAGAAGAAAAAGAGAAAGATTTGTGAAAGAAAGGAAGAAAAAATAAGAGAAGGAAAAAGGAGAAAAGAAAGAAAGAAAATAATGTAAAAAGAAGAAAAAGAGAAAGATTTGTGAAAGAAAGGAAGAAGAAATAAGAGAAGGAAAAAGGAGAAATGAAAGAAAGAAAATAATGTAAAAAGAAGAAAAAGAGAAAGATTTGTGAAAGAAAGGAAGAAGAAATAAGAGAAGGAAAAGGGAGAAAAGAAAGAAAGAAAATAATGTAAAAAGAATAAAAACAGAAAGATTTGTGAAAGAAAGGAAGAAGAAATAAGAGAAGGAAAAAGGAGAAATGAAAGAAAGAAAATAATGTAAAAAGAAGAAAAAGAGAAAGATTTGTGAAAGAAAGGAAGAAGAAATAAGAGAAGGAAAAAGGAGAAAAGAAAGAAAGAAAATAATGTAAAAAGAATAAAAACAGAAAGATTTGTGAAAGAAAGGAAGAAGAAATAAGAGAAGGAAAAAGGAGAAATGAAAGAAAGAAAATAATGTAAAAAGAACAAAAAGAGAAAGATTTGTGAAAGAAAGGAAGAAAAAATAAGAGAAGGAAAAAGGAGAAATGAAAGAAAGAAAATAATGTAAAAAGAAGAAAAAGAGAAAGATTTGTGAAAGAAAGGAAGAAGAAATAAGAGAAGGAAAAAGGAGAAATGAAAGAAAGAAAATAATGTAAAAAGAAGAAAAAGAGAAAGATTTGTGAAAGAAAGGAAGAAGAAATAAGAGAAGGAAAAAGGAGAAAAGAAAGAAAGAAAATAATGTAAAAAGAATAAAAACAGAAAGATTTGTGAAAGAAAGGAAGAAGAAATAAGAGAAGGAAAAAGGAGAAATGAAAGAAAGAAAATAATGTAAAACGAAGAAAAAGAGAAAGATTTGTGAAAGAAAGGAAGAAGAAATAAGAGAAGGAAAAAGGAGAAATGAAAGAAAGAAAATAATGTAAAAAGAAGAAAAAGAGAAAGATTTGTGAAAGAAAGGAAGAAGAAATAAGAGAAGGAAAAAGGAGAAATGAAAGAAAGAAAATAATGTAAAAAGAAGAAAAAGAGAAAGATTTGTGAAAGAAAGGAAGAAGAAATAAGAGAAGGAAAATGGAGAAAAGAAAGAAAGAAAATAATGTAAAAAGAAGAAAAAGAGAAAGATTTGTGAAAGAAAGGAAGAAGAAATAAGAGAAGGAAAAAGGAGAAATGAAAGAAAGAAAATAATGTAAAAAGAAGAAAAAGAGAAAGATTTGTGAAAGAAAGGAAGAAGAAATAAGAGAAGGAAAAAGGAGAAATGAAAGAAAGAAAATAATGTAAAAAGAATAAAAAGAGAAAGATTTGTGAAAGAAAGGAAGAAGAAATAAGAGAAGGAAAAAGGAGAAATGAAAGAAAGAAAATAATGTAAAAAGAATAAAAACAGAAAGATTTGTGAAAGAAAGGAAGAAGAAATAAGAGAAGGAAAAAGGAGAAATGAAAGAAAGAAAATAATGTAAAAAGAAGAAAAAGAGAAAGATTTGTGAAAGAAAGGAAGAAGAAATAAGAGAAAGAAAAAGGGGAAATGAAAGAAAGAAAATAATGTAAAAAGAAGAAAAAGAGAAAGATTTGTGAAAGAAAGGAAGAAGAAATAAGAGAAGGAAAAAGGAGAAAAGAAAGAAAGAAAATAATGTAAAAAGAAGAAAAAGTGAAAGATTTGTGAAAGAAAGGAAGAAGAAAATAAGAGAAGGAAAAAGGAGAAAAGAAAGAAAGAAAATAATGTAAAAAGAAGAAAAAGAGAAAGATTTGTGAAAGAAAGGAAGAAGAAATAAGAGAAGGAAAAAGGAGAAATGAAAGAAAGAAAATAATGTAAAAAGAAGAAAAAGAGAAAGATTTGTGAAAGAAAGGAAGAAGAAATAAGAGAAGGAAAAAGGAGAAAAGAAAGAAAATAATGTAAAAAGAAGAAAAAGAGAAAGATTTGTGAAAGAAAGGAAGAAGAAATAAGAGAAGGAAAAAGGAGAAATGAAAGAAAGAAAATAATGTAAAAAGAAGAAAAAGAGAAAGATTTGTGAAAGAAAGGAAGAAGAAATAAGAGAAGGAAAAAGGAGAAATGAAAGAAAGAAAATAATGTAAAAAGAATAAAAAGAGAAAGATTTGTGAAAGAAAGGAAGAAGAAATAAGAGAAGGAAAAAGGAGAAATGAAAGAAAGAAAATAATGTAAAAAGAATAAAAACACAAAGATTTGTGAAAGAAAGGAAGAAGAAATAAGAGAAGGAAAAAGGAGAAATGAAAGAAAGAAAATAATGTAAAAAGAAGAAAAAGAGAAAGATTTGTGAAAGAAAGGAAGAAGAAATAAGAGAAGGAAAAAGGAGAAATGAAAGAAAGAAAATAATGTAAAAAGAAGAAAAAGAGAAAGATTTGTGAAAGAAAGGAAGAAGAAATAAGAGAAGGAAAAAGGAGAAAAGAAAGAAAGAAAATAATGTAAAAAGAAGAAAAAGAGAAAGATTTGTCAAAGAAAGGAAGAAGAAATAAGAGAAGGAAAAAGGAGAAAAGAAAGAAAGAAAATAATGTAAAAAGAAGAAAAAGAGAAAGATTTGTGAAAGAAAGGAAGAAGAAATAAGAGAAGGAAAAAGGAGAAATGAAAGAAAGAAAATAATGTAAAAAGAACAAAAAGAGAAAGATTTGTGAAAGAAAGGAAGAAAAAATAAGAGAAGGAAAAAGGAGAAATGAAAGAAAGAAAATAATGTAAAAAGAAGAAAAAGAGAAAGATTTGTGAAAGAAAGGAAGAAGAAATAAGACAAGGAAAAAGGAGAAATGAAAGAAAGAAAATAATGTAAAAAGAAGAAAAAGAGAAAGATTTGTGAAAGAAAGGAAGAAGAAATAAGAGAAGGAAAAAGGAGAAAAGAAAGAAAGAAAATAATGTAAAAAGAATAAAAACAGAAAGATTTGTGAAAGAAAGGAAGAAGAAATAAGAGAAGGAAAAAGGAGAAATGAAAGAAAGAAAATAATGTAAAAAGAAGAAAAAGAGAAAGATTTGTGAAAGAAAGGAAGAAGAAATAAGAGAAGGAAAAAGGAGAAATGAAAGAAAGAAAATAATGTAAAAAGAAGAAAAAGAGAAAGATTTGTGAAAGAAAGGAAGAAGAAATAAGAGAAGGAAAAAGGAGAAATGAAAGAAAGAAAATAATGTAAAAAGAAGAAAAAGAGAAAGATTTGTGAAAGAAAGGAAGAAGAAATAAGAGAAGGAAAATAGGGAAAAGAAAGAAAGAAAATAATGTAAAAAGAAGAAAAAGAGAAAGATTTGTGAAAGAAAGGAAGAAGAAATAAGAGAAGGAAAAAGGAGAAATGAAAGAAAGAAAATAATGTAAAAAGAAGAAAAAGAGAAAGATTTGTGAAAGAAAGGAAGAAGAAATAAGAGAAGGAAAAAGGAGAAATGAAGAAAATAATGTAAAAAGAAGAAAAAGAGAAAGATTTGTGAAAGAAAGGAAGAAGAAATAAGAGAAGGAAAAAGGAGAAAAGAAAGAAAGAAAATAATGTAAAAAGAAGAAAAAGAGAAAGATTTGTGAAAAAAGGAAGAAGAAATAAGAGAAGGAAAAAGGAGAAAAGAAAGAAAGAAAATAATGTAAAAAGAATAAAAACAGAAAGATTTGTGAAAGAAAGGAAGAAGAAATAAGAGAAGGAAAAAGGAGAAATGAAAGAAAGAAAATAATGTAAAAAGAAGAAAAAGAGATTTGTGAAAGAAAGGAAGAAGAAATAAGAGAAGGAAAAAGGAGAAATGAAAGAAAGAAAATAATGTAAAAAGAAGAAAAAGAGAATGATTTGTGAAAGAAAGGAAGAAGAAATAAGAGAAGGAAAAAGGAGAAATGAAAGAAAGAAAATAATGTAAAAAGAAGAAAAAGAGAAAGATTTGTGAAAGAAAGGAAGAAGAAATAAGAGAAGGAAAAAGGAGAAATGAAAGAAAGAAAATAATGTAAAAAGAATAAAAAGAGAAAGATTTGTGAAAGAAAGGAAGAAGAAATGAGAGAAGGAAAAAGGAGAAATGAAAGAAAGAAAATAATGTAAAAAGAAGAAAAAGAGAAAGATTTGTGAAAGAAAGGAAGAAGAAATAAGAGAAGGAAAAAGGAGAAAAGAAAGAAAATAATGTAAAAAGAAGAAAAAGAGAAAGATTTGTGAAAGAAAGGAAGAAGAAATAAGAGAAGGAAAAGGGAGAAAAGAAAGAAAGAAAATAATGTAAAAAGAATAAAAACAGAAAGATTTGTGAAAGAAAGGAAGAAGAAATAAGAGAAGGAAAAAGGAGAAATGAAAGAAAGAAAATAATGTAAAAAGAAGAAAAAGAGAAAGATTTGTGAAAGAAAGGAAGAAGAAATAAGAGAAGGAAAAAGGAGAAAAGAAAGAAAGTAAATAATGTAAAAAGAATAAAAACAGAAAGATTTGTGAAAGAAAGGAAGAAGAAATAAGAGAAGGAAAAAGGAGAAATGAAAGAAATAAAATAATGTAAAAAGAAGAAAAAGAGAAAGATTTGTGAAAGAAAGGAAGAAGAAATAAGAGAAGGAAAAAGGAGAAAAGAAAGAAAGAAAATAATGTAAAAAGAATAAAAACAGAAAGATTTGTGAAAGAAAGGAACAAGAAATAAGAGAAGGAAAAAGGAGAAATGAAAGAAAGAAAATAATGTAAAAAGAATAAAAAGAGAAAGATTTGTGAAAGAAAGGAAGAAGAAATAAGAGAAGGAAAAAGGAGAAAAGAAAGAAAGAAAATAATGTAAAAAGAATAAAAAGAGAAAGATTTGTGAAAGAAAGGAAGAAGAAATAAGAGAAGGAAAAAGGAGAAATGAAAGAAAGAAAATAATGTAAAAAGAAGAAAAAGAGAAAGATTTGTGAAAGAAAGGAAGAAGAAATAAGAGAAGGAAAAAGGAGAAATGAAAGAAAGAAAATAATGTAAAAAGAATAAAAAGAGAAAGATTTGTGAAAGAAAGGAAGAAGAAATAAGAGAAGGAAAAAGGAGAAAAGAAAGAAAGAAAATAATGTAAAAAGAAGAAAAAGAGAAAGATTTTTGAAAGAAAGGAACAAGAAATAAGAGAAGGAAAAAGGAGAAATGAAAGAAAGAAAATAATGTAAAAAGAATAAAAAGAAAAAGATTTGTGAAAGAAAGGAAGAAGAAATAAGAGAAGGAAAAAGGAGAAATGAAAGAAAGAAAATAATGTCAAAAGAAGAAAAAGAGAAAGATTTGTGAAAGAAAGGAAGAAGAAATAAGAGAAGGAAAAAGGAGAAATGAAAGAAAGAAAATAATGTAAAAAGAAGAAAAAGAGAATGATTTGTGAAAGAAAGGAAGAAGAAATAAGAGAAGGAAAAAGGAGAAATGAAAGAAAGAAAATAATGTAAAAAGAATAAAAAGAGAAAGATTTGTGAAAGAAAGGAAGAAGAAATAAGAGAAGGAAAAAGGAGAAATGAAAGAAAGAAAATAATGTAAAAAGAATAAAAACAGAAAGATTTGTGAAAGAAAGGAAGAAGAAATAAGAGAAGGAAAAAGGAGAAATGAAAGAAATAAAATAATGTAAAAAGAAGAAAAAGAGAAAGATTTGTGAAAGAAAGGAAGAAGAAATAAGAGAAGGAAAAAGGAGAAAAGAAAGAAAGAAAATAATGTAAAAAGAATAAAAACAGAAAGATTTGTGAAAGAAAGGAACAAGAAATAAGAGAAGGAAAAAGGAGAAATGAAAGAAAGAAAATAATGTAAAAAGAATAAAAAGAGAAAGATTTGTGAAAGAAAGGAAGAAGAAATAAGAGAAGGAAAAAGGAGAAAAGAAAGAAAGAAAATAATGTAAAAAGAATAAAAAGAGAAAGATTTGTGAAAGAAAGGAAGAAGAAATAAGAGAAGGAAAAAGGAGAAATGAAAGAAAGAAAATAATGTAAAAAGAAGAAAAAGAGAAAGATTTGTGAAAGAAAGGAAGAAGAAATAAGAGAAGGAAAAAGGAGAAATGAAAGAAAGAAAATAATGTAAAAAGAATAAAAAGAGAAAGATTTGTGAAAGAAAGGAAGAAGAAATAAGAGAAGGAAAAAGGAGAAAAGAAAGAAAGAAAATAATGTAAAAAGAAGAAAAAGAGAAAGATTTTTGAAAGAAAGGAACAAGAAATAAGAGAAGGAAAAAGGAGAAATGAAAGAAAGAAAATAATGTAAAAAGAATAAAAAGAAAAAGATTTGTGAAAGAAAGGAAGAAGAAATAAGAGAAGGAAAAAGGAGAAATGAAAGAAAGAAAATAATGTCAAAAGAAGAAAAAGAGAAAGATTTGTGAAAGAAAGGAAGAAGAAATAAGAGAAGGAAAAAGGAGAAATGAAAGAAAGAAAATAATGTAAAAAGAAGAAAAAGAGAATGATTTGTGAAAGAAAGGAAGAAGAAATAAGAGAAGGAAAAAGGAGAAATGAAAGAAAGAAAATAATGTAAAAAGAAGAAAAAGAGAAAGATTTGTGAAAGAAAGGAAGAAGAAATAAGAGAAGGAAAAAGGAGAAATGAAAGAAAGAAAATAATGTAAAAAGAATAAAAACAGAAAGATTTGTGAAAGAAAGGAAGAAGAAATAAGAGAAGGAAAAAGGAGAAATGAAAGAAAGAAAATAATGTAAAAAGAAGAAAAAGAGAAAGATTTGTGAAAGAAAGGAAGAAGAAATAAGAGAAGGAAAAAGGAGAAATGAAAGAAAGAATATAATGTAAAAAGAATAAAAACAGAAAGATTCGTGAAAGAAAGGAAGAAGAAATAAGAGAAGGAAAAAGGAGAAAAGAAAGAAAGAAAATAATGTAAAAAGAATAAAAACAGAAAGATTTGTGAAAGAAAGGAAGAAGAAATAAGAGAAGGAAAAAGGAGAAATGAAAGAAAGAAAATAATGTAAAAAGAATAAAAAGATAAAGATTTGTGAAAGAAAGGAAGAAGAAATAAGAGAAGGAAAAAGGAGAAAAGAAAGAAAGAAAATAATGTAAAAAGAAGAAAAAGAGAAAGATTTTTGAAAGAAAGGAACAAGAAATAAGAGAAGGAAAAAGGAGAAATGAAAGAAAGAAAATAATGTAAAAAGAAGAAAAAGAGAAAGATTTGTGAAAGAAAGGAAGAAGAAATAAGAGAAGGAAAAAGGAGAAAAGAAAGAAAGAAAATAATGTAAAAAGAATAAAAACAGAAAGATTTGTGAAAGAAAGGAACAAGAAATAAGAGAAGGAAAAAGGAGAAATGAAAGAAAGAAAATAATGTAAAAAGAATAAAAAGAGAAAGATTTGTGAAAGAAAGGAAGAAGAAATAAGAGAAGGAAAAAGGAGAAATGAAAGAAAGAAAATAATGTAAAAAGAAGAAAAAGAGAAAGATTTGTGAAAGAAAGGAAGAAGAAATAAGAGAAGGAAAAAGGAGAAATGAAAGAAAGAAAATAATGTAAAAAGAATAAAAAGAGAAAGATTTGTGAAAGAAAGGAAGAAGAAATAAGAGAAGGAAAAAGGAGAAAAGAAAGAAAGAAAATAATGTAAAAAGAATAAAAAGAGAAAGATTTGTGAAAAAAAGGAAGAAGAAATAAGAGAAGGAAAAAGGAGAAAAGAAAGAAAGAAAATAATGTAAAAAGAAGAAAAAGAGAAAGATTTGTGAAAGAAAGGAAGAAGAAATAAGAGAAGGAAAAAGGAGAAATGAAAGAAAGAAAATAATGTAAAAAGAATAAAAAGAGAAAGATTTGTGAAAGAAAGGAAGAAGAAATAAGAGAAGGAAAAAGGAGAAAAGAAAGAAAGAAAATAATGTAAAAAGAATAAAAAGAGAAAGATTTGTGAAAGAAAGGAAGAAGAAATAAGAGAAGGAAAAAGGAGAAAAGAAAGAAAGAAAATAATGTAAAAAGAAGAAAAAGAGAAAGATTTGTGAAAGAAAGGAAGAAGAAATAAGAGAAGGAAAAAGGAGAAAAGAAAAAAAGAACATAATGTAAAAAGAATAAAAACAGAAAGATTTGTGAAAGAAAGGAAGAAGAAATAAGAGAAGGAAAAAGGAGAAATGAAAGAAAGAAAATAATGTAAAAAGAAGAAAACGAGAAAGATTTGTGAAAGAAAGGAACAAGAAATAAGAGTAGGAAAAAGGAGAAATGAAAGAAAGAAAATAATGTAAAAAGAATAAAAACAGAAAGATTTGTGAAAGAAAGGAAGAAGAAATAAGAGAAGGAAAAAGGAGAAAAGAAAGAAAGAAAATAATGTACATAGAAGAAAAAGAGAAAGATTTGTGAAAGAAAGGAAGAAGAAATAAGAGAAGGAAAAAGGAGAAAAGAAAGAAAGAAAATAATGTAAAAAGAATAAAAAGAGAAAGATTTGTGAAAGAAAGGAAGAAGAAATAAGAGAAGGAAAAAGGAGAAAAGAAAGAAAGAAAATAATGTAAAAAGAAGAAAAAGAGAAAGATTTGTGAAAGAAAGGAAGAAGAAATAAGAGAAGGAAAAAGGAGAAAAGAAAGAAAGAAAATAATGTAAAAAGAAGAAAAAGAGAAAGATTTGTGAAAGAAAGGAAGAAGAAATAAGAGAAGGAAAAAGGAGAAAAGAAAGAAAGAAAATAATGTAAAAAGAAGAAAAAGAGAAAGATTTGTGAAAGAAAGGAAGAAGAAATAAGAGAAGGAAAAAGGAGAAAAGAAAGAAAGAAAATAATGTAAAAAGAATAAAAACAGAAAGATTTGTGAAAGAAAGGAAGAAGAAATAAGAGAAGGAAAAAGGAGAAAAGAAAGAAAGAAAATAATGTAAAAAGAAGAAAAAGAGAAAGATTTGTGAAAGAAAGGAAGAAGAAATAAGAGAAGGAAAAAGGATAAATGAAAGAAAGAAAATAATGTAAAAAGAAGAAAAAGAGAAAGATTTGTGAAAGAAAGGAGGAAGAAATAAGAGTAGGAAAAAGGAGAAAAGAAAGAAAGAAAATAATGTAAAAAGAATAAAAAGAGAAAGATTTGTGAAAGAAAGGAAGAAGAAATAAGAGAAGGAAAAAGGAGAAATGAAAGAAAGAAAATAATGTAAAAAGAATAAAAACAGAAAGATTTGTCAAAGAAAGGAAGAAGAAATAAGAGAAGGAAAAAGGAGAAATGAAAGAAAGAATATAATGTAAAAAGAATAAAAACAGAAAGATTCGTGAAAGAAAGGAAGAAGAAATAAGAGAAGGAAAAAGGAGAAAAGAAAGAAAGAAAATAATGTAAAAAGAAGAAAAAGAGAAAGATTTGTGAAAGAAAGGAAGAAGAAATAAGAGAAGGAAAAAGGAGAAAAGAAAGAAAGAAAATAATGTAAAAAGAAGAAAAAGAGAAAGATTTGTGAAAGAAAGGAAGAAGAAATAAGAGAAGGAAAAAGGAGAAAAGAAAGAAAGAAAATAATGTAAAAAGAAGAAAAAGAGAAAGATTTGTGAAAGAAAGGAAGAAGAAATAAGAGAAGGAAAAAGGAGAAAAGAAAGAAAGAAAATAATGTAAAAAGAATAAAAACAGAAAGATTTGTGAAAGAAAGGAAGAAGAAATAAGAGAAGGAAAAAGGAGAAAAGAAAGAAAGAAAATAATGTAAAAAGAAGAAAAAGAGAAAGATTTGTGAAAGAAAGGAAGAAGAAATAAGAGAAGGAAAAAGGAGAAATGAAAGAAAGAAAATAATGTAAAAAGAATAAAAACAGAAAGATTTGTCAAAGAAAGGAAGAAGAAATAAGAGAAGGAAAAAGGAGAAATGAAAGAAAGAATATAATGTAAAAAGAATAAAAACAGAAAGATTCGTGAAAGAAAGGAAGAAGAAATAAGAGAAGGAAAAAGGAGAAAAGAAAGAAAGAAAATAATGTAAAAAGAATAAAAACAGAAAGATTTGTGAAAGAAAGGAAGAAGAAATAAGAGAAGGAAAAAGGAGAAATGAAAGAAAGAAAATAATGTAAAAAGAATAAAAAGATAAAGATTTGTGAAAGAAAGGAAGAAGAAATAAGAGAAGGAAAAAGGAGAAAAGAAAGAAAGAAAATAATGTAAAAAGAAGAAAAAGAGAAAGATTTTTGAAAGAAAGGAACAAGAAATAAGAGAAGGAAAAAGGAGAAATGAAAGAAAGAAAATAATGTAAAAAGAAGAAAAAGAGAAAGATTTGTGAAAGAAAGGAAGAAGAAATAAGAGAAGGAAAAAGGAGAAAAGAAAGAAAGAAAATAATGTAAAAAGAATAAAAACAGAAAGATTTGTGAAAGAAAGGAACAAGAAATAAGAGAAGGAAAAAGGAGAAATGAAAGAAAGAAAATAATGTAAAAAGAATAAAAAGAGAAAGATTTGTGAAAGAAAGGAAGAAGAAATAAGAGAAGGAAAAAGGAGAAATGAAAGAAAGAAAATAATGTAAAAAGAAGAAAAAGAGAAAGATTTGTGAAAGAAAGGAAGAAGAAATAAGAGAAGGAAAAAGGAGAAATGAAAGAAAGAAAATAATGTAAAAAGAATAAAAAGAGAAAGATTTGTGAAAGAAAGGAAGAAGAAATAAGAGAAGGAAAAAGGAGAAAAGAAAGAAAGAAAATAATGTAAAAAGAATAAAAAGAGAAAGATTTGTGAAAAAAAGGAAGAAGAAATAAGAGAAGGAAAAAGGAGAAAAGAAAGAAAGAAAATAATGTAAAAAGTAGAAAAAGAGAAAGATTTGTGAAAGAAAGGAAGAAGAAATAAGAGAAGGAAAAAGGAGAAATGAAAGAAAGAAAATAATGTAAAAAGAATAAAAAGAGAAAGATTTGTGAAAGAAAGGAAGAAGAAATAAGAGAAGGAAAAAGGAGAAAAGAAAGAAAGAAAATAATGTAAAAAGAATAAAAAGAGAAAGATTTGTGAAAGAAAGGAAGAAGAAATAAGAGAGGGAAAAAGGAGAAAAGAAAGAAAGAAAATAATGTAAAAAGAAGAAAAAGAGAAAGATTTGTGAAAGAAAGGAAGAAGAAATAAGAGAAGGAAAAAGGAGAAAAGAAAAAAAGAACATAATGTAAAAAGAATAAAAACAGAAAGATTTGTGAAAGAAAGGAAGAAGAAAATAAGAGAAGGAAAAAGGAGAAATGAAAGAAAGAAAATAATGTAAAAAGAAGAAAACGAGAAAGATTTGTGAAAGAAAGGAACAAGAAATAAGAGTAGGAAAAAGGAGAAATGAAAGAAAGAAAATAATGTAAAAAGAATAAAAACAGAAAGATTTGTGAAAGAAAGGAAGAAGAAATAAGAGAAGGAAAAAGGAGAAAAGAAAGAAAGAAAATAATGTACATAGAAGAAAAAGAGAAAGATTTGTGAAAGAAAGGAAGAAGAAATAAGAGAAGGAAAAAGGAGAAAAGAAAGAAAGAAAATAATGTAAAAAGAATAAAAAGAGAAAGATTTGTGAAAGAAAGGAAGAAGAAATAAGAGAAGGAAAAAGGAGAAAAGAAAGAAAGAAAATAATGTAAAAAGAAGAAAAAGAGAAAGATTTGTGAAAGAAAGGAAGAAGAAATAAGAGAAGGAAAAAGGAGAAAAGAAAGAAAGAAAATAATGTAAAAAGAAGAAAAAGAGAAAGATTTGTGAAAGAAAGGAAGAAGAAATAAGAGAAGGAAAAAGGAGAAAAGAAAGAAAGAAAATAATGTAAAAAGAATAAAAAGAGAAAGATTTGTGAAAGAAACGAAGAAAGAATAAGAGAAGGAAAAAGGAGAAAAGAAAGAAAGAAAATAATGTAAAAAGAATAAAAACAGAAAGATTTGTGAAAGAAAGGAAGAAGAAATAAGAGAAGGAAAAAGGAGAAAAGAAAGAAAGAAAATAATGTAAAAAGAAGAAAAAGAGAAAGATTTGTGAAAGAAAGGAAGAAGAAATAAGAGAAGGAAAAAGGATAAATGAAAGAAAGAAAATAATGTAAAAAGAAGAAAAAGAGAAAGATTTGTGAAAGAAAGGAGGAAGAAATAAGAGTAGGAAAAAGGAGAAAAGAAAGAAAGAAAATAATGTAAAAAGAATAAAAACAGAAAGATTTGTGAAAGAAAGGAAGAAGAAATAAGAGAAGGAAAAAGGAGAAAAGAAAGAAAGAAAATAATGTAAAAAGAATAAAAAGAGAAAGATTTGGAAAGAAAGGAAGAAGAAATAAGAGAAGGAAAAAGGAGAAATGAAAGAAAGAAAATAATGTAAAAAGAATAAAAAGAGAAAGATTTGTGAAAGAAAGGAAGAAGAAATAAGAGAAGGAAAAAGGAGAAAAGAAAGAAAATAATGTACATAGAATAAAAACAGAAAGATTTGTGAAAGAAAGGAAGAAGAAATAAGAGAAGGAAAAAGGAGAAAAGAAAGAAAGAAAATAATGTAAAAAGAAGAAAAAGAGAAAGATTTTGAAAGAAAGGAAGAAGAAATAAGAGAAGGAAAAAGGAGAAATGAAAGAAAGAAAATAATGTAAAAAGAAGAAAAAGAGAAAGATTTGTGAAAGAAAGGAGGAAGAAATAAGAGTAGGAAAAAGGAGAAAAGAAAGAAAGAAAATAATGTAAAAAGAATAAAAACAGAAAGATTTGTGAAAGAAAGGAAGAAGAAATAAGAGAAGGAAAAAGGAGAAAAGAAAGAAAGAAAAGAATGTACATAGAAGAAAAAGAGAAAGATTTGTGAAAGAAAGGAAGAAGAAATAAGAGAAGGAAAAAGGAGAAAAGAAAGAAAGAAAATAATGTAAAAAGAATAAAAACAGAAAGATTTGTGAAAGAAAGGAAGAAGAAATAAGAGAAGGAAAAAGGAGAAATGAAAGAAAGAAAATAATGTAAAAAGAAGAAAAAGAGAAAGATTTGTGAAAGAAAGGAACAAGAAATAAGTGTAGGAAAAAGGAGAAATGAAAGAAAGAAAATAATGTAAAAAGAATAAAAACAGAAAGATTTGTGAAAGAAAGGAAGAAGAAATAAGAGAAGGAAAAAGGAGAAAAGAAAGAAAGAAAATAATGTAAAAAGAATAAAAACAGAAAGATTTGTGAAAGAAAGGAAGAAGAAATAAGAGAAGGAAAAAGGAGAAAAGAAAGAAAGAAAATAATGTAAAAAGAAGAAAAAGAGAAAGATTTGTGAAAGAAAGGAAGAAGAAATAAGAGAAGGAAAAAGGAGAAAAGAAAAAAAGAACATAATGTAAAAAGAATAAAAACAGAAAGATTTGTGAAAGAAAGGAAGAAGAAATAAGAGAAGGAAAAAGGAGAAATGAAAGAAAGAAAATAATGTAAAAAGAAGAAAACGAGAAAGATTTGTGAAAGAAAGGAACAAGAAATAAGAGTAGGAAAAAGGAGAAATGAAAGAAAGAAAATAATGTAAAAAGAATAAAAACAGAAAGATTTGTGAAAGAAAGGAAGAAGAAATAAGAGAAGGAAAAAGGAGAAAAGAAAGAAAGAAAATAATGTACATAGAAGAAAAAGAGAAAGATTTGTGAAAGAAAGGAAGAAGAAATAAGAGAAGGAAAAAGGAGAAAAGAAAGAAAGAAAATAATGTAAAAAGAATAAAAAGAGAAAGATTTGTGAAAGAAAGGAAGAAGAAATAAGAGAAGGAAAAAGGAGAAAAGAAAGAAAGAAAATAATGTAAAAAGAAGAAAAAGAGAAAGATTTGTGAAAGAAAGGAAGAAGAAATAAGAGAAGGAAAAAGGAGAAAAGAAAGAAAGAAAATAATGTAAAAAGAAGAAAAAGAGAAAGATTTGTGAAAGAAAGGAAGAAGAAATAAGAGAAGGAAAAAGGAGAAAAGAAAGAAAGAAAATAATGTAAAAAGAATAAAAAGAGAAAGATTTGTGAAAGAAACGAAGAAGGAATAAGAGAAGGAAAAAGGAGAAAAGAAAGAAAGAAAATAATGTAAAAAGAATAAAAACAGAAAGATTTGTGAAAGAAAGGAAGAAGAAATAAGAGAAGGAAAAAGGAGAAAAGAAAGAAAGAAAATAATGTAAAAAGAAGAAAAAGAGAAAGATTTGTGAAAGAAAGGAAGAAGAAATAAGAGAAGGAAAAAGGATAAATGAAAGAAAGAAAATAATGTAAAAAGAAGAAAAAGAGAAAGATTTGTGAAAGAAAGGAGGAAGAAATAAGAGTAGGAAAAAGGAGAAAAGAAAGAAAGAAAATAATGTAAAAAGAATAAAAACAGAAAGATTTGTGAAAGAAAGGAAGAAGAAATAAGAGAAGGAAAAAGGAGAAAAGAAAGAAAGAAAATAATGTACATAGAAGAAAAAGAGAAAGATTTGTGAAAGAAAGGAAGAAGAAATAAGAGAAGGAAAAAGGAGAAATGAAAGAAAGAAAATAATGTAAAAAGAATAAAAAGAGAAAGATTTGTGAAAGAAAGGAAGAAGAAATAAGAGAAGGAAAAAGGAGAAAAGAAAGAAAGAAAATAATGTACATAGAATAAAAACAGAAAGATTTGTGAAAGAAAGGAAGAAGAAATAAGAGAAGGAAAAAGGAGAAAAGAAAGAAAGAAAATAATGTAAAAAGAAGAAAAAGAGAAAGATTTTGAAAGAAAGGAAGAAGAAATAAGAGAAGGAAAAAGGAGAAATGAAAGAAAGAAAATAATGTAAAAAGAAGAAAAAGAGAAAGATTTGTGAAAGAAAGGAGGAAGAAATAAGAGTAGGAAAAAGGAGAAAAAAAGAAAGAAAATAATGTAAAAAGAATAAAAACAGAAAGATTTGTGAAAGAAAGGAAGAAGAAATAAGAGAAGGAAAAAGGAGAAAAGAAAGGAAGAAAAGAATGTACATAGAAGAAAAAGAGAAAGATTTGTGAAAGAAAGGAAGAAGAAATAAGAGAAGGAAAAAGGAGAAAAGAAAGAAAGAAAATAATGTAAAAAGAATAAAAACAGAAAGATTTGTGAAAGAAAGGAAGAAGAAATAAGAGAAGGAAAAAGGAGAAATGAAAGAAAGAAAATAATGTAAAAAGAAGAAAAAGAGAAAGATTTGTGAAAGAAAGGAACAAGAAATAAGTGTAGGAAAAAGGAGAAATGAAAGAAAGAAAATAATGTAAAAAGAATAAAAACAGAAAGATTTGTGAAAGAAAGGAAGAAGAAATAAGAGAAGGAAAAAGGAGAAAAGAAAGAAAGAAAATAATGTAAAAAGAATAAAAACAGAAAGATTTGTGAAAGAAAGGAAGAAGAAATAAGAGAAGGAAAAAGGAGAAAAGAAAGAAAGAAAATAATGTAAAAAGAAGAAAAAGAGAAAGATTTTTGAAAGAAAGGAAGAAGAAATAAGAGAAGGAAAAAGGAGAAAAGAAAGAAAGAAAATAATGTAAAAAGAAGAAAAAGAGAAAGATTTGTGAAAGAAAGGAAGAAGAAATAAGAGAAGGAAAAAGGAGAAATGAAAGAAAGAAAATAATGTAAAAAGAAGAAAAAGAGAAAGATTTGTGAAAGAAAGGAAGAAGAAATAAGAGAAGGAAAAAGGAGAAATGAAAGAAAGAAAATAATGTAAAAAGAAGAAAAAGAGAATGATTTGTGAAAGAAAGGAAGAAGAAATAAGAGAAGGAAAAAGGAGAAATGAAAGAAAGAAAATAATGTAAAAAGAAGAAAAAGAGAAAGATTTGTGAAAGAAAGGAAGAAGAAATAAGAGAAGGAAAAAGGAGAAATGAAAGAAAGAAAATAATGTAAAAAGAATAAAAACAGAAAGATTTGTGAAAGAAAGGAAGAAGAAATAAGAGAAGGAAAAAGGAGAAATGAAAGAAAGAAAATAATGTAAAAAGAAGAAAAAGAGAAAGATTTGTGAAAGAAAGGAAGAAGAAATAAGAGAAGGAAAAAGGAGAAATGAAAGAAAGAAAATAATGTAAAAAGAATAAAAACAGAAAGATTTGTGAAAGAAAGGAAGAAGAAATAAGAGAAGGAAAAAGGAGAAAAGAAAGAAAGAAAATAATGTAAAAAGAATAAAAACAGAAAGATTTGTGAAAGAAAGGAACAAGAAATAAGAGAAGGAAAAAGGAGAAAAGAAAGAAAGAAAATAATGTACATAGAAGAAAAAGAGAAAGATTTGTGAAAGAAAGGAAGAAGAAATAAGAGAAGGAAAAAGGAGAAAAGAAAGAAAGAAAATAATGTAAAAAGAATAAAAAGAGAAAGATTTGCGAAAGAAAGGAAGAAGAAATAAGAGAAGGAAAAAGGAGAAAAGAAAGAAAGAAAATAATGTAAAAAGAAGAAAAAGAGAAAGATTTGTGAAAGAAAGGAAGAAGAAATAAGAGAAGGAAAAAGGAGAAAAGAAAGAAAGAAAATAATGTAAAAAGAAGAAAAAGAGAAAGATTTGTGAAAGAAAGGAAGAAGAAATAAGAGAAGGAAAAAGGAGAAAAGAAAGAAAGAAAATAATGTAAAAAGAATAAAAAGAGAAAGATTTGTGAAAGAAACGAAGAAGGAATAAGAGAAGGAAAAAGGAGAAAAGAAAGAAAGAAAATAATGTAAAAAGAATAAAAACAGAAAGATTTGTGAAAGAAAGGAAGAAGAAATAAGAGAAGGAAAAAGGAGAAATGAAAGAAAGAAAATAATGTAAAAAGAAGAAAAAGAGAAAGATTTGTGAAAGAAAGGAAGAAGAAATAAGAGAAGGAAAAAGGAGAAAAGAAAGAAAGAAAATAATGTAAAAAGAAGAAAAAGAGAAAGATTTGTGAAAGAAAGGAAGAAGAAATAAGAGAAGGAAAAAGGATAAATGAAAGAAAGAAAATAATGTAAAAAGAAGAAAAAGAGAAAGATTTGTGAAAGAAAGGAGGAAGAAATAAGAGTAGGAAAAAGGAGAAAAGAAAGAAAGAAAATAATGTAAAAAGAATAAAAACAGAAAGATTTGTGAAAGAAAGGAAGAAGAAATAAGAGAAGGAAAAAGGAGAAAAGAAAGAAAGAAAATAATGTACATAGAAGAAAAAGAGAAAGATTTGTGAAAGAAAGGAAGAAGAAATAAGAGAAGGAAAAAGGAGAAATGAAAGAAAGAAAATAATGTAAAAAGAATAAAAAGAGAAAGATTTGTGAAAGAAAGGAAGAAGAAATAAGAGAAGGAAAAAGGAGAAAAGAAAGAAAGAAAATAATGTACATAGAATAAAAACAGAAAGATTTGTGAAAGAAAGGAAGAAGAAATAAGAGAAGGAAAAAGGAGAAAAGAAAGAAAGAAAATAATGTAAAAAGAAGAAAAAGAGAAAGATTTTGAAAGAAAGGAAGAAGAAATAAGAGAAGGAAAAAGGAGAAATGAAAGAAAGAAAATAATGTAAAAAGAAGAAAAAGAGAAAGATTTGTGAAAGAAAGGAGGAAGAAATAAGAGTAGGAAAAAGGAGAAAAGAAAGAAAGAAAATAATGTAAAAAGAATAAAAACAGAAAGATTTGTGAAAGAAAGGAAGAAGAAATAAGAGAAGGAAAAAGGAGAAAAGAAAGAAAGAAAAGAATGTACATAGAAGAAAAAGAGAAAGATTTGTGAAAGAAAGGAAGAAGAAATAAGAGAAGGAAAAAGGAGAAAAGAAAGAAAGAAAATAATGTAAAAAGAATAAAAACAGAAAGATTTGTGAAAGAAAGGAAGAAGAAATAAGAGAAGGAAAAAGGAGAAATGAAAGAAAGAAAATAATGTAAAAAGAAGAAAAAGAGAAAGATTTGTGAAAGAAAGGAACAAGAAATAAGTGTAGGAAAAAGGAGAAATGAAAGAAAGAAAATAATGTAAAAAGAATAAAAACAGAAAGATTTGTGAAAGAAAGGAAGAAGAAATAAGAGAAGGAAAAAGGAGAAAAGAAAGAAAGAAAATAATGTAAAAAGAATAAAAACAGAAAGATTTGTGAAAGAAAGGAAGAAGAAATAAGAGAAGGAAAAAGGAGAAAAGAAAGAAAGAAAATAATGTAAAAAGAAGAAAAAGAGAAAGATTTTTGAAAGAAAGGAAGAAGAAATAAGAGAAGGAAAAAGGAGAAAAGAAAGAAAGAAAATAATGTAAAAAGAAGAAAAAGAGAAAGATTTGTGAAAGAAAGGAAGAAGAAATAAGAGAAGGAAAAAGGAGAAATGAAAGAAAGAAAATAATGTAAAAAGAAGAAAAAGAGAAAGATTTGTGAAAGAAAGGAAGAAGAAATAAGAGAAGGAAAAAGAAGAAATGAAAGAAAGAAAATAATGTAAAAAGAAGAAAAAGAGAATGATTTGTGAAAGAAAGGAAGAAGAAATAAGAGAAGGAAAAAGGAGAAATGAAAGAAAGAAAATAATGTAAAAAGAAGAAAAAGAGAAAGATTTGTGAAAGAAAGGAAGAAGAAATAAGAGAAGGAAAAAGGAGAAATGAAAGAAAGAAAATAATGTAAAAAGAATAAAAACAGAAAGATTTGTGAAAGAAAGGAAGAAGAAATAAGAGAAGGAAAAAGGAGAAATGAAAGAAAGAAAATAATGTAAAAAGAAGAAAAAGAGAAAGATTTGTGAAAGAAAGGAAGAAGAAATAAGAGAAGGAAAAAGGAGAAATGAAAGAAAGAAAATAATGTAAAAAGAATAAAAACAGAAAGATTTGTGAAAGAAAGGAAGAAGAAATAAGAGAAGGAAAAAGGAGAAAAGAAAGAAAGAAAATAATGTAAAAAGAATAAAAACAGAAAGATTTGTGAAAGAAAGGAACAAGAAATAAGAGAAGGAAAAAGGAGAAAAGAAAGAAAGAAAATAATGTACATAGAAGAAAAAGAGAAAGATTTGTGAAAGAAAGGAAGAAGAAATAAGAGAAGGAAAAAGGAGAAAAGAAAGAAAGAAAATAATGTAAAAAGAATAAAAAGAGAAAGATTTGCGAAAGAAAGGAAGAAGAAATAAGAGAAGGAAAAAGGAGAAAAGAAAGAAAGAAAATAATGTAAAAAGAAGAAAAAGAGAAAGATTTGTGAAAGAAAGGAAGAAGAAATAAGAGAAGGAAAAAGGAGAAAAGAAAGAAAGAAAATAATGTAAAAAGAAGAAAAAGAGAAAGATTTGTGAAAGAAAGGAAGAAGAAATAAGAGAAGGAAAAAGGAGAAAAGAAAGAAAGAAAATAATGTAAAAAGAATAAAAAGAGAAAGATTTGTGAAAGAAACGAAGAAGGAATAAGAGAAGGAAAAAGGAGAAAAGAAAGAAAGAAAATAATGTAAAAAGAATAAAAACAGAAAGATTTGTGAAAGAAAGGAAGAAGAAATAAGAGAAGGAAAAAGGAGAAATGAAAGAAAGAAAATAATGTAAAAAGAAGAAAAAGAGAAAGATTTGTGAAAGAAAGGAAGAAGAAATAAGAGAAGGAAAAAGGAGAAAAGAAAGAAAGAAAATAATGTAAAAAGAAGAAAAAGAGAAAGATTTGTGAAAGAAAGGAAGAAGAAATAAGAGAAGGAAAAAGGATAAATGAAAGAAAGAAAATAATGTAAAAAGAAGAAAAAGAGAAAGATTTGTGAAAGAAAGGAGGAAGAAATAAGAGTAGGAAAAAGGAGAAAAGAAAGAAAGAAAATAATGTAAAAAGAATAAAAACAGAAAGATTTGTGAAAGAAAGGAAGAAGAAATAAGAGAAGGAAAAAGGAGAAAAGAAAGAAAGAAAATAATGTACATAGAAGAAAAAGAGAAAGATTTGTGAAAGAAAGGAAGAAGAAATAAGAGAAGGAAAAAGGAGAAATGAAAGAAAGAAAATAATGTAAAAAGAATAAAAAGAGAAAGATTTGTGAAAGAAAGGAAGAAGAAATAAGAGAAGGAAAAAGGAGAAAAGAAAGAAAGAAAATAATGTACATAGAATAAAAACAGAAAGATTTGTGAAAGAAAGGAAGAAGAAATAAGAGAAGGAAAAAGGAGAAAAGAAAGAAAGAAAATAATGTAAAAAGAAGAAAAAGAGAAAGATTTTGAAAGAAAGGAAGAAGAAATAAGAGAAGGAAAAAGGAGAAATGAAAGAAAGAAAATAATGTAAAAAGAAGAAAAAGAGAAAGATTTGTGAAAGAAAGGAGGAAGAAATAAGAGTAGGAAAAAGGAGAAAAGAAAGAAAGAAAATAATGTAAAAAGAATAAAAACAGAAAGATTTGTGAAAGAAAGGAAGAAGAAATAAGAGAAGGAAAAAGGAGAAAAGAAAGAAAGAAAAGAATGTACATAGAAGAAAAAGAGAAAGATTTGTGAAAGAAAGGAAGAAGAAATAAGAGAAGGAAAAAGGAGAAAAGAAAGAAAGAAAATAATGTAAAAAGAATAAAAACAGAAAGATTTGTGAAAGAAAGGAAGAAGAAATAAGAGAAGGAAAAAGGAGAAATGAAAGAAAGAAAATAATGTAAAAAGAAGAAAAAGAGAAAGATTTGTGAAAGAAAGGAACAAGAAATAAGTGTAGGAAAAAGGAGAAATGAAAGAAAGAAAATAATGTAAAAAGAATAAAAACAGAAAGATTTGTGAAAGAAAGGAAGAAGAAATAAGAGAAGGAAAAAGGAGAAAAGAAAGAAAGAAAATAATGTAAAAAGAATAAAAACAGAAAGATTTGTGAAAGAAAGGAAGAAGAAATAAGAGAAGGAAAAAGGAGAAAAGAAAGAAAGAAAATAATGTAAAAAGAAGAAAAAGAGAAAGATTTTTGAAAGAAAGGAAGAAGAAATAAGAGAAGGAAAAAGGAGAAAAGAAAGAAAGAAAATAATGTAAAAAGAAGAAAAAGAGAAAGATTTTTGAAAGAAAGGAAGAAGAAATAAGAGAAGGAAAAAGGAGAAAAGAAAGAAAGAAAATAATGTAAAAAGAAGAAAAAGAGAAAGATTTGTGAAAGAAAGGAAGAAGAAATAAGAGAAGGAAAAAGGAGAAATGAAAGAAAGAAAATAATCCTCACCCTTTTCCTGTTCCCTCTCATCCTTCCTCTTCCTTCTATTCCCCTTCCTCACCCTTTTTCTGTTCCCTCTCATCCTTCCTCTTCCTTCCATTCCCCTTCCTCCCCCTTTTCCTGTTCCCTCTCATCCTTCCTCTTCCTTCTATTCCCGTTCCTCACCCTTTTTCTGTTCCCTCTCATCCTTCCTCTTCCTTCTATTCCTCTTCCTCCCCCTTTTCCTGTTCCCTCTCATCCTTCCTCTTCCTTCCATTCCCCTTCCTCACCCTTTTCCTGTTCCCTCTCATCCTTCCTCTCCCTTCCATTCCCCTTCCTCACCCTTTTCCTGTTCCCTCTCATCCTTCCTCTTCCTTCTATTCCCCTTCCTCACCCTTTTCCTGTTCCCTCTCATCCTTCCTCTTCCTTCTATTCCCCTTCCTCACCCTTTTCCTGTTCCCTCGCATCCTTCCTCTTCCTTCCATTCCCCCCTCACCCTTTTTCAGTTAACTCCTCCTGCTTCCTTTTCTTTCTATTCCCCATTCCTCAAACTGTTCCTGTTCCCTGCTCTTCATTCAATTTTCTTTTCTCGTCCCTTTTCCTGTTACCTCCCTTCCTTCATTCCTTTTACTTATATTCCCCTTCCTCACCCTTTTCCTGTTCCCTCCTCTTCCTTCCTTTTCCTTCTATTCCCCTTCCTCGCCCTTTTCCTGTTCCCTCCTCCTCCTTCCTTTAACTTCTATTCCCCTTCCTCGCCCATTTCCTGTTCCCTCCTCTTCCTTCCTTTTCCTTCTATTCCTCTTCCTCGCCCTTTTCCTGTTCTCTCCTCCTCCTTCCTTTAACTTCTATTCCCCTTCCTCGCCCTTTTCCTGTTCCCTCCTCTTCCTTCCTTTTCCTTCTATTCCCCTTCCTCGCCCTTTTCCTGTTCCCTCCTCCTCCTTCCTTTAACTTCTATTCCCCTTCCTCGCCCTTTTCCTGTTCCCTCCTCTTCCTTCCTTTTCCTTCTATTCCCCTTTCTCGCCCTTTTCCTGTTCCCTCCTCCTCCTTCCTTTAACTTCTATTCCCCTTCCTCGCCCATTTCCTGTTCCCTCCTCTTCCTTCCTTTTCCTTCTATTCCCCTTCCTCGCCCTTTTCCTGTTCCCTCCTTCTCCTTCCTTTAACTTCTATTCCCCTTCCTCGCCCTTTTCCTGTTCCCTCCTCTTCCTTCCTTTTCCTTCTATTCCCCTTCCTCACCCTTTTCCTGTTCCCTCCTCCTCCTTGCTTTTCCTTCTTGTCCCCATTTCTCACCCTTTTCCTGTTCCCTCCTCCTGCTTCCTTTTCCTTCTATTCCCCTTCCTCACCCTTTTCCTGTTCACTCCTCCTCCTTCCTTTGCCTTCTAGTCCCCATTTCTCACCCTTTTCCTGTTCCCTCTTCCTCCTTCCTTTTCCTTCTATTCCCCATTTCTCACCCTTTTCCTGTTCCCACTTCCTCCTTCCTTTTCCGTCTATTCCCCTTCCTCACCCTTTTCCTGTTCCCCCTCCTCCTTCCTCTTCCTTCTATTCCCCTTCCTCACCCTTTTCCTGTTCCCTCCTCTTCCTTCCTTTTCCTTCTATTCCCCTTCCTCGCCCTTTTCCTGTTCCCTCCTCCTCCTTCCTTTAACTTCTAGTGCACCTTCCTCACCCTTTTCCTGTTCCCCTTCCTCCTTCCTCTTCCTTCCATTCCCCTCCCTCACCCTTTTCCTGTTAACTCCTCCTGCTTCCTTTTCCTTCTATTCCCTTTCTTCACCCTTTTCCTGTTCCCTCTTCATTCTATTATCTTTTCCTCTTTCTTTTCCTGTTCCTCCTTCTTCTTTTTCGTTCTATTCCCTTTTCCTTGTTCACTCCTCCTCCCTTTATTTTTTCCCTCTTGTACTTCTCTTCCTCTCTCTACTTTTTCTTCTCCTCCTGTTGGGCCCCTTTCCTTCTCTCTTCATTACTTCTTTCTTCTCCTTCTACTTATTTTTTTTTGTAATGACTTCCGGCTCCAAACGATCATAAGCTATTCTGACGTCATGCTATAAAAAAACCTGACACAATATATGTATTGTACACGCAAAAAAATGATACAAGTCCTTCAACATCTTTTTGTCATTCCAATTCATTTTTTTACATTTGTTTCCCTTTTTTCTCTCCTCGTTTCTTTCTTCCTTCTCCCCCTCTCTTAATAACCGCCGCCCGCTTGTCTCCTTTTATTGTCGAAACGCCACAACCTGCCATCTCTATTTTTTCTGGCGTCCCGAGACTCCTGCTTACGTCAACTCACGTCCCAGTTACCGTCGGTGTGTGTCGAGTTCTTCCGGCAAATACACCTCGAACTTTTTAATCCAAGGCTATTGACGTCATACTTTTGTCTTTTGGGGTTTTTTTTTTGTTCTTTTTTCAAACGCATGGTGTCCCATGTTTCCGGGCTGACGGTCATTTCAAACATGACCTCTCTCCAGCAGGAAACTTTTAATAAACCAATAATAATATTATTAACTATAGATTTCGGACAATGAGTGAAAGATGTTTGAATTACGGATGCCAGACGCCAATTACTTATTTGCTTTCAAAGCACAGGTCCCATGAGTATATAAGGGTCTTTTGAACTTATTACCCAATAAGTAAAAGAAAGGTTATCAAACGAGTTGTTCCTGTGGAAATTCCACCGAGATTTATAAATGAAATTATCTACTAAATAATGAATCTGTTTTCTCTAATGCTTTGCCTGTGTCTTCACATTCACATCCTTATTCGTCCCAACACAATATCCATTATTTCATGACTGTGTTCTCCAATAACACGTTGCCCGTATCTTCCCATTCTCTCCCTTATATTTTTCAATAAAACCAAGATTGTCCATTATTTCATGACTCGGCCCTTCTATAATCCGTTAGCTGTATCTTCACCCTTATAGCTTTCAATGCATCAAATATTATCTATTTTGCGACGTCGTTCCATCCATACACGCTTTTCAAACGTCGGCTAATTCTCTTTTGATATCAAGGAAGACCCCACCCCCAACTCACTATCGTTTCTGTCTTGTTCATCTCTGTATATTTTTGCTTTTACTCTCGATGTCTAGCAAGCGTTTTTCTCTCTACTGCATTTTTCCTCTTTGTATTTTTTCCATTCATCTGGTTTTCTTTCATGTTTCTACAACTTTCCTATCCCCCCTACATTCCCTGTTTCCCGCTTTTCTTAACTTTTTCTTTCAATATTATTACATTGGTTTCTTGGACAGAAAGCCTAACCGACCCCAATAGGACGGGAATAAGGCACTTTCTACACACGAAGATAAATATAACAATCTGATTTACTGGAATTATCTTTATTTACATTATTTAGACAAGGGTTATTGTCCTCATCGTTTTTTAAAAAGTCATTTCGCCCCATGGACGGCAGTAGAGGCACTAAGACACAAGGTATTACTGAGTGTTGAAGAATTGCTAAAAGAAAATTTTAAGGAGTGAGAACAATAGAAGAGTAATCGTAAATAACGAGTGACATTGCATTTGAATTTTTGAACATCAAAGTTAGTTGGAAAGCATTGAACTGGAAGAGAGTTCTAGAAGCGAGAGAAGAAACTGTTAGCATAGAACTTACGATTACCTCTAGCCAATTTACTTGTAAATTGATGAGACCTTGCCGCCAATCGAGTACTGCGCTTAAATGTATAAAGTCTAGGTATCCTTTAGCAAAGTTCATCAGAAGAACTACTGTGAAAGTATTTATAGAAAAGGCACATTGTAGCGACATTACAGCAGTGTGAAAGTGACTGAAGACGGGATGCCAGGTCAGAACCAATAAAACTGCAGATTCTTCTTTGGATTTCATCCAGAATCTCTAAATATATAGCATAAGCACTGGGCCATATGTGCCAGCAATATTCTAAGCATGGACGAATGGTAAACTTATAGATATATAAGATACAGTCAGAGGAGAAAAATTGTCTAGCTCGACACAGTAAATAAACTTTCTTAGCAGCAGACTTAGCAAAGGATTCAATATAGTCTTTTCACTTAATGTCAGCCAAGAATGTTACCCCGAGAAGGTGAAACGAATCACTCTCTTGGGGGTTAGCATCAGCCGTGCCGATGCAAGGCAGAAAGGTGTCTCTCAAGTTATTAATAGACAGCAGTTTTGTTTTGGAGGCGTTAATACGGTTACATCTAGCAAATTCAACTGTAAATTGACGAGAACTTGTTGTCAATCTAATACCGTGCTTAAATTCGTCAAGTCCGTTTACCATAGCGAATAGCTCAGCAGAAGAATTATCAAGAAAGTATTTATAAAAAAGGCACAGAGAATCGACTTTACACTTTAAACTCTGAGTCATACTGTAAACGTAGGTATATATATATATATATGTATTGATTAATATAGACAGATGATTAAAACTTCAATGGACTTATGGTCCAACTTCAAGTTTCTCAGATATACCATTCCACTCGTCAGAGTGAGATAAATCTGTTGAGTTTAACCTGCCATGCAGATGGGTATAGCTGCAAAAAAATTGGGAGATAAGCCACTTTAAATTTTATTTTTATATTTTTGCTCTATTTTTTTAATACTGATTATTTTATGTACCCCCAACTATGGGTAAAATACGAGGACAGACTGGGCCCTATAGCCTTTTGTGACAACGAGTTTAGGAGAAGGAAAGTGTGAATTCAAAAAAGGTTTGAATCCATACAGCTGCGGAGCGATTGTGAATGCAATTTGCCACAGAAAGCCCTACTGTCTGAATGTTCAAATGAATAGAACCCCTGCTACGCTTGGTCAGCTTCCGTTCGGATGCGACACCAAATGGAGCCGAATATTCCACAGGGAACGAGAGGAACCAACTAACTATATATTGCATGAGAAATGAATGTTCTCTTGACATGTATCTGTGCCATTGCAAATCGATTTTCCTTGTCCAAGATGGTGTTCGATCACTGAAAGAAATCTGGTCATGGCGAAATGAAATCGTTTCTCGTAACGCTTACAGATCATCGCACAGAAGAATATTGGCCCCAGCCACAAATCGATAAAACAATAAAATCTGTTAATTAATCTTTGGGTTTTAATAATTTCATCCCAAGTAAGGCGATAAAGCTACTAAGACACAAGTGGTTGCTGAAAGCGAAAGAAAATGACACGACATTAGTGAAGAGAAAGGACAATAAAAAAAACATGGTTCAGAAATACAGAAGATAGCGATTAACGTTTCATTGAAACTTTTCAAGATCATAGGTAGCAGGGAAGCAAGAAACCGGGAAAGAGTTCCACAGGCGAGAAGTGCGAGAAAAACTATTAGAATAGAACTTACATCTGACTAAAAACGATGAGAACTAGTTGCCAATCTAGCCGTACGTTGAAATACATGCGGTTGTGTTATCAAGAAGGAGAGGTTATTAAAAGATTACCATGGAAATATAGAAAAGACAGAAAGAAGCAAGGGCACGGTGATGGGAAGGTGACTGATGTCGATGCGAGGTCTGCCTGAAAAGTAACGGAACTGATCACGTTCTTCGATGTTATAGGCATCGTCCACAGTTCTTGCCACAGAGCCAGACGATCAACCAGCAAACCTAGAAAGAGATCCTGCGGTGTTTGCTTCGCTTATAGCGCGAGAATAGACGAGAGTTGTGGCAGGGCAAATCGTGGCTGCTTCACCACAACAACGCACCTGCTGAGAATGCAGGAGTTCCTGGACAAGAAGGACATTGCCGTACTGGAACAAACTAGCGATTTCACTTGATCTTGCGCCATATGACTTTTTCCATTCCCCAAGCTCAAGGTGACCATCAAGGGGACCTGTTTTGAAGGTGTGGATGCCATCGAGAGGGCTGTAATAATGGATCTAAGGAGCCTCCAAGAAGAATCCTCCCAGCAGTACATAGGAGGAGCAAGGCAGAGAAGAATAGAAAAACGCATTAGACACGAGGGAGATTACTTAGAAGGGGAAAACATGCAGTTGTTGTTTGAAATTGAAATGAATTGTTTGTGACACCAGTCCCGTTACTTTTCAGATAGACCTCGTATGCCAGGTAAGGATCCATAACATTGCTGGCCCTTCTTTGGATTTTGTCGATTATCTCGAAATATACAGCAGGAGTGCCAGACCAGATCTGTCAGCAATATTCAGTGCAAGGGCGCATGGTAAATCAATTAACGTGCAAGATGGATTCTTACGAGAAAAATCTTTCTGGCACGATATAGTGAATCAAATTTCCTAGCAGCAAACCTAGCAGTTGATTCAATATAATCATTCCACGTCGTATCACTGGAAAACGTGAGACCAAGAAAAGCACAATGATTTGCTCTACTGGAGGTTAGCATCAGCCATACTGATGGCGGGCAAAAAAAAACTTCTCTAGGATGACCAGAACGATCTCTCTTTTAATCTGAGCTATTTTTTCTAAGTTCTGGTTAAGTTTTCCGACGGAAGGCTCTAAAATAAAAATTTTCCTCAATTCTCGTTTCTTGATATTCTTCGTAACTTGAGTCGCGTAACTCCTAAATCTGTTTTGTTAAAAATATAGAGCTGATAATGTTATATACGATCTTTTTTTCTATGTTACGCAACAGTTCAGCACTTTTTTCGTTGTTTCTGACGAAATGTCTTTGTTTCTTAGTACTTGTTCTTTGGAGGGCATCTTTCGGCATTCCAATCCGTCTTCGGATTTCGGTGCCATACTTTCCGTTCTTCCCATTTATTTTTGTTTTCATACTTGCTTGATTTTGGCACCTCCGATTCGTAGTTGGCGCCTTAGGATCTTCCTCTGGCTGGCAACCTTACAATTCGCGTTGCCCTTCGTATATGGACTTTGGAGCAGATCTGAAGTAGATGTGCATTCCCCAAAAAGGGTAGTTGAACTTTACTGGCCTGTGACGATTCTCCGTGGCTGTGCAGATCAGACGGTTTTCTCATACAAAGGGGGAAGAAGTTTGAGACCCTGCCGGATGACATTTACTTCATTAAGTCTCTCGATTGCAATTGTAGTTAGATTTTATTAACACAGTTAACCCCCCACCAAAAAAACAAAACAAACAAAAACGGACGTATATTCAAACACGTGCATTCACTTAAATATAACGCTTAAAGCAATAATAAGAAAAACAGAGAGAGAGAGAGAGAGAGAGAGAGAGCGTTTTATTTTGTGTGTGTGTGTGTGTGTGTGTGTGTGTGTGTGTGTGTGTGTGTGTGTGTGTGTGTTACTAACCTAAATTTAGCTTTTTGTTACTTGCATTATTTACATTGTTCGGACTGTTATCCTCATCCTCATTGCCACATTCACAACGTTTCGGTCGTTGTACGCTGCGGCCTTCTTCATGTGATTGGAATTTCGAACCGAACCCTTTATTTCGTCCACCGGGGCAGATTTTCCTAGTTCCACGTGCCATGCCTCTGCCAGATGTTTCAGTTATTTCCCTTTAACTCAACTGTCCAAATTTTGGTTCACCACTGCCGTGGCTTGGTATTGAACTCAAAACTATTTGGGTCTGGATCTAGCCAACGGCTTAACCGCTGGGACATGAGAGATAGCACAATGTATCTATGTGTGTGTGTGTGTTCGTGTGTGTGTATATGTATATGGGTGTGTGCTTGTATGTGTGTGCATGTGTATGTGTGTGTATGTGTGTATTTGTGTGTATGTGTGTGTATTTGTGTGTATATGTGTGTATTTGTGTTCATGTGTGTGTGTGTGTGTGTGTGTGTGTGGTGTCGTTGAACATTCCGAAAGTCATTTTCTGCTTCCCCGCTCAAAAACGCTAAAAATATATAATCGAACGTTAATTGGCCAGCCTTTTAATGGCCCTGAAGTAAAACAAAACAACAAAACAACGATAGCAAGTTTATAAGTGTGTTCAACGCTGAGCGAAAACGAGGCTCGAATCAATAATTCTACGATGTTTCCCAGCTGACTGTCTTTTACTCAAGGTCGACATTTTGTGACAATCAAAACGGCAGACGTATAAACACGTGTATTTACTAAACTGGCCAAATACCTGTCCTCCGAACACAGAAAAGTTGTTATAGAAGTTCTTTTGACTCTAAGATGTTTTGTATAAACAATATTTTCAGCCAGATGTCTATTTTGTAAATATTTTTTGACATTGAATTTTCTACTCTGACAAAGCAACATACAACTGACCACAAGTGAAACATTTCAATAATTTTCTATTGTTAATAATAATAATGTGACAGAGAGAGAGAGGGAGAGAGAGAGAGAGAGAGAGAGAGAGAGACTGGGAAACACACACATACACACACACATATTTTTTTTTATTGAAATTGGAGTAGATTTGAATAGCAAAATTAAATCAGAGCATTTTGTTTACTGATTGGGAAATCTGATCTAGGGCAGAAGTTGTACCCATTGAATCTGGGTCATCAGAAGACAATGGAAATGGTTGAAATAATTTTTATCGATTAAAAATTGAAATAGAGCTGAGTAAGCTAGAAGGAACTTTGGAATTCACATGATTTTGGTTGAAGCAGCCAGAACCCCGTGATAATCGCGTGCGAAGTAGTAGGGCCGAAGGTCAGTTATAACCAGCCGGGTTTATCTATATAATCGCGTAGTTATGCTGAAAAAAGCAGGCTGGAGAAAATTCTTGAAGAGAGAAGAGAGAATTGGCCCGGGCAAGCATTGGGAGGAGGAACGCTACTATAACTTTAAGCTCCGCACAGAAATCTTTATCCCTCTATCGCAAGAGTTATATATCGTTCTGAAACGATTTCACAACAAGCTAATCACAACCCACTTTCTCTCTGTCTAGAATCCAGTGTACGAGTTTTTACGTCAATTATTTTCTTTTCTGTAACCCGTTTCTTTTCCTTACTATTCTTTTCTGCTATAAAAAGGACATTAACAATTCAACCATTGAATAGTTGTTTGTCCGGCTTTCTGCAGATATATATATATTTTTGGTGCATTCTAAATTTCTTAGCACAGACTCCCCAGCCGTATCTACATCTTCAGTCGACCGTGAATGGATGAACATCACTTCTGCTTTCTGCATCAAACCAAACACAACGTGGGCAGGAAGCAGGATTAAACCAATGGACCGTTCGAATGATCTACGGATGCTCAGGGGACCTACGGTCACTCCCTTAGGTTCGGTTAAGACCGAGTAGACACCTCAACCCAGAGAGTAAGACACAGGAGGTTGAGGGGCTGGGGCGAAAGTGTTAGACTGGTGGCCGTGACCAGAATAGACCCGGGGGAATTACCACGACCGTCTGAAAGAGGAGAGAAGGTTGCGTTTGTTTTGTCCAGTCGGGACCAAGTAAGACCAGAAAGGACTCTAGTCTTCGGACTATATTGGTCTGAAAGGGACATAAGGAGGAGAAGAGAAGGAAGCAAAAGGAGGAGGAAAAAGAAACAAAACACGGAGTGGCGGACCTCAGGTAAGTCACTTTTTGGTTTCCTTTGTTCACTCGTTGCACTTAGATCTGCCAGTAATATTGTTAATCTTGTTTTGATTTTGTCGACGTTGTACGCAGTTGAAACGCCACCACCGTGTTAAGTATTTTTCCTTTCATTCTGTCATTGGTCCCTCTTCTCGTGGGAAAGTGGTAGTTGACAAGACGCTAGGATGAGTGTAACAGGATCAGACGCCACAGATGACCTTGGGGACGTGGGAGTCCCCGAAATATCGATGCGTTTCAGGAGGCTGACAGGGAGGATGAAGCTACCTACTTATAAAGGAAACCCTGCGGACCTGCACGAATGGAATCTGTTCATTCAGAAGAAGCAGATAATCTATGGCCTCTCGGACCAAGAAATGGTCCTCCTAGCTTACGACGCAGCAGCAGGGCAGGAGTCCAAGTTCATAGAGGGGTGGTACAAAGAAAACCCGGCCCTGATGTGGACCGAGCTTAAATCCGCTCTGGTGCGGCAATACGCAAGTGAGCGTATGGCCATTGAGGCAGTCAGGAAATTATTCCGGCTGCAGCAACAAGGAGAGACTAATGAGGAATTGGGGGAAAGAATCGCGGGGCTAGCGGCATTAGCTTTTCCGGAGTTGGCGACTCGGGACAGTGGTCCTTTCAGGCCTTGTTGGCTGATGTGTATGTGGACGCGCTGAATGACAGGGACCTGGGGGTGATGTTCTGAAGTGGGGGCCGGTCAGCCTGGCCGCAGCCATAGAGGCGGCGCGGACCAGTGAACGACTCTTTGTGAAGACAGAATGAGAAGGTGTAGGTAGGAACCCCCGGGGAGCCAAAGTAGTGATGAAAAAGATAGACCGGGAGCAGATCCAGATAGGGACTGGAAAGAAGAGGTGGAAGAGGACTGGAAGGCTGAGGCAGTTCCCAAAAGGAGAGACTGGGATCTGCATTATGGGTTTCACAAGCCCACACCGGGCTGATATGGGCTGGTGTGCTGGACTTGTAAGTATGGTGGGCATCGGTCCCGCGACTGTCCGACAAACTGTGGAGGCGACCCAAGGTCTTTGGGGCCGGACTGCACGACTCGTGGCGAGTTCGGGCACAAGTCTCGGTGGTGCACGGCAGGTGGAGACCACAAACTGGGGATAAAGCGAGTTAATACGCTGGTGCCTCCTACCGAGAAGGAAAAGGGTCCGGGAAACGCCAATGGGCAACCCGTGAAAAAGTAAGAGGCAAGGTGGCCCCAGTGCAAGTAAGACCTCTGAGATGCTGGACATGTGGTTTGGTCGGACATTTTTCGGCCAGTTGTAAAGAGCAAAGGTGTTGGTGCTGTGGAGGAGTGGGTCACCTGAGACGAACCTTTCCTCGCAGGAGAAAGATGGACCACACCGAACGGAACAACCCTAACTCGAATGAAGGGGAGAAATGGGTTACTAGTCCGAGAAAAGAGTGTCATCCGAGCTCTACTACACACAGGAGGGCCCCTATGCAGAAATTGGAGCCCCTAGAAAAAGGTGAACTCCTGTCACTGACTCCCACGCCTCGGTTGTCGCGAAAGCGGGAGAGAACATACAGGAAGGAGAAAGCACAGGAGGAAGACCCAGACTTCACCTGTAATGTGTTTCTGGGAGACAAGAAGGTGAACGCCCTTGTCGATACTAGAGCTTCAGTGTCACTGGTTAGCTACAAGGTTTTTAGACATTTGGGACTGAAAACGAAGCTTAGTCCCGTCGATCTACTAATAAGTCAGGCTGATAGTAGCAGAATGAGGATAGAGGGTATGACGTGGCTACCTTTCCAGTTGGCAAGAACCAGGGGTAAACTTAAGGTTTATGTGGCACCTGACTTGTGTGGCGAGCTAATTTTGGGGAGTGACTGGCTTAGGCAGAGTAAGGCACAGATCCGTTTCGACCCTGCCACCTTAACATTGGACAGGGTAGAGATACTGTTGGGAGAGGATAATTATGAACAATAGACAGTGGTGGCCCAGACAGATATAAAGCTTCCCCCTAGGACTACTGTATCTGGGAAGGGAAAGATTATAACAGGAGTGCTGAACAGTGACCTGTACCAAGTGGTCCCTACTGATAGGTATGATAATAGTGAAAGGGAAATAACCGTGTGTGATTCAGCTGTACCCCTGTTGGCCTACCCAGACCTGAGTAAGCCCATGGTGCTGTACACCGATGCTAGTGATAAGTGCGTTGGGGCAGTTCTTACACAACCGTGTCCCGATAAGGATGGACCAGTACTTGGTGTGCCCGAGGAAGTGCCAATCTATTTTCTGTCTCATCGGCTCTTCGAGACTCAGCAAAGGTGGTCAGTAATAGAAAAAGAGGCGTTCGCCATTCTGTAGGCTGTGCAGAAATTAGATTATTATTTGAGTGGGGCTGTGTTTACCATTAAAACAGACCACAAACCCCCTCAAATATTTGTTAGATGTGGAGTGGACGGATAAGAAGATACAATAGTGGGCATTGAAGTTAAGTGGGTATAACTGCAGGATAGAATATTTGGCAGGGAAGGATAATACCTGTGCTGACCTGTTATCAAGGATTCCGAGGCAATTAGAGGCCGAATCTGTCAGGTTGGAGCCGGGTGTGGATGATAAAGCATTCCAAATTAATGTGATCAATTCACAGGCGTTGAAGGAGAGACTTGGTTGGGAAGATCAGGAAACGAGTGAAACGGAGATTCTTTCCGATCCCCACTGGTGAGATATTATTAGGCAAAACCAAGAGGATAGCAAGATAGCAACTATCAGGTCCAGGGTAGAGGCAGGACGTACCTCCAAATATATGGTGCATGATGGAGTGTTGTATTACCTTTCAGGAAGAGATGAGGAAGTAAGTTTAAAAATGGTGATACCTGAGAAGTTGAGATCTGAAATTCTAGACCAGTGCCATAGGAGGTTAGAACACCTGGGAATTGATAAGACGTATGGATTAATAATGAGAAATTACTACTGGCCTAAGTTGTTTAATGATGTTGTGAACCATGTAAAAAAATGTGTAACATGCCAAGTACAGAGTCGAAGGAGTAGGGTTGCCCCAGTATTAGAAACGGATGTTCCGAATTATCCATTTCAGAAAGCATGGATATTTCCGGGCCCTATCGAGAAACACATAGAGGTAATCTTTACATAGTGAGTTTTGTGGACTGGCTGACGAATTGGCATTAATATTTACGCGTAATTCGGCCGTTTAGAATAATCAAATGTTTTTCATTGAAAGAATAAAATTCAGTAGAAAAGACAACGTAGTTTCAACAAATGAATATTGATATAACGACAAGAATACAAGAAATTGGTCATAGATCGGAAAATAATGTCTTTTTGTTTGGGTTAATAAAATTCTGAAATAAACTATAAATTCTCTTTGTGTACGTATGTGAGAAAAAATAAAATGTTATATGTGTGTTTGTATGAAAAAATCAACATGTGTAGTTCACAGCAAAGAGGATACAAGAGATAGAATTTGTTTCTTACTGTGGACGGTGGTGCCGTAGTCTGAAGCGGTCTCTTTGAAGTTTATCAACGATCTTGATTTTAGCATGAGGTCGTGAAGTTCACAAGCGAGAGTGGCGTGGACCTTGATGACAGCTGTGCGTATCCTGTGTAGGGCCGGATTTCATGTATTTTAAACACTCGTAAGAAAACCGGCTCCACCCACCACCTCCTACACGATAATAAATTTACATCTTTCTTTTCCCAATCTCTCTATATATGACTTCTTTATATCTCTCTTTTGCCCAATCTCTCTATATAACTTCTGACAAACACACAAGATACAGAGTTTTATATACAGTGTAACCCGGATATAAGAGAGTTGTCGGGACCGGAGAAGAAGTCTCTTATATCCGGGTTTCTCTTAAATCCGGTTTTGTCTATTATATATACATTAACACAGGCTCTAATTTGGGACCAGAGAAAATCTCTCTGATATCCGGGTTTCTTTTATATCCGGGTCTCTTATATCCGGGTTACACTGTAGTAATAACATAAGATTATCACGAACGTTGTATGTTTTCTTACGAATTTTGATAAAGCACATAAAAATTCTTTCTATATAAACACGACGAGTTTAAAGTAACACCATATTGAGAGAAACATTGTTTACATACGTAAATTAAAAAAATTAGATTAAAAATATTTGAAATATTTATTCAAATTTGCTTTTAAAAGTTGTTATGCAAAATATAATTTTCCGCTTATGTTGTAAACGCACACACACACACACACACACACACATATATATATATATATATATATATATATATATATATATATATATATATATATACAGTGCTTTTCGATAAAAGTGACTCACCTGATTTTTTTTTACTTCAAATTTTTTTCGCCTATTGATTTGGGGGTCAAACTAATTTTTAATCTTACTAATATAAAGACCCCCTTCCCGACCACCTAGTAAAAAAGTTTATTCACCCTAAGGTATTCTATTGATAATTCTAATTTTGGATATAAATGAGATTTAGGGAAAAACTCTGTGAAAAAAAAGTGAATCACTTATTTCCTGCAACTAGTAATCAATAGAAACATAACCGAACAGCTTTAAATAAAGAATAATAGAGGTATAATTTATTTATAATAAGTAATATAGTTCGAAATATTTCATAATCTATAAGTCCTCCTTTATTTTGAATAACCTTTTCAACCCTTTTTGGCATTGACTTGATTAGGTTCTGGCAAATCTCATCTCCAAGCATTGAATTCTATTCAGATATGAAATTCACAATCAAATCCTCTTTGTTGCTCAACTACTTTCTCGAGAGCCTGTACTTTATAATGCTCTATAAGTTTTCTATGGGGTTGAGGTCAGGAGATTGGGGCGGCCATGTCATAACACTCACCTGCTTCTCATCAAAGTATTCCTTCATCAATTTTGATCTGTGACAGGGAGTATTATCCTGCATAAAAATGAGCTTGTTGGGGTCGATTTGAACCCTTTCAACAGAAGGGAGCAGACAAGACTCTTAAATTCTCTTCTACTGCTCGCTCCTGAGGGTTTTTTCAATAGGTTTTAAGAAACCAGTTCCATGAAAAGAAAAGCATTCCCAGAACATTATACTGAACGGATACTTGACAATACTTACTGCTAAATTCAAAGAGCTTTCAAAGCTTCTTCTTCGGATTTTAGATCGCTTATCCTTTGAATTTAGCTCAACTTTCGTTTCATCGGAGAAGAGAACATTTAGTCAAAAAAAAAAATTAGTTGAGTCACTTTTATCGAACAGCACTGTATATGGACAATCGGGAAATAGTACTTAGTCCTTTCCAACGCGTTTTGTTATACAACTTTATCATTGGTAAGTGATGATAAACAAAAGCGAAATGTTGTGTAGTGACATGAAATTCAAAAAATTTTTAAAAGACGCCCCTATGAAAAACTCTTTTTGGATATTGATAACTCTTCTTTCTTTTTTTTTTTTTTTGATTACGTGTGTGTTTTTGTTTACCATCTTGACAATGTGTGAAGAGAATACAAATTGGATAAAACAGACAATCGGAAAAATAGTACTTCGTCCTTGATAAAGTCAGATGATAAAATACGACGTCAATATCTATTTCATTTTATTCATATCTATCTATCTATTTCAGTCTGTTCATTATCTATCTATCTATCTATCTATCTATTTCAGTCTGTTCATTATCTATCTATTTCAGTCTGTTCATTATCTATCTATCTATCTATCTATCTATCTATCTATCTATCTATCTATCTATTTCAGTCTGTTCATTATCTATCTATCTATCTATTTCAGTCTGTTCATTATCTATCTATCTATCTATCTATTTCAGTCTGTTCATTATCTATCTATCTATCTATCTATCTCAGTCTCTTTATATCTATCTATCTAAGTCTCTCTATATCTATCTATCTCAGTCTCTTTATATCTATCTCAGTCTCTCTATATCTATCTATCTATCTATCTATATCAATCTCTTTATATCTATCTATCTCAGTCTCTCTATATCTATCTATCTATATCAGTCTCTTTATATCTATCTATCTATCTATCTATCTATCTATCTATCTATCTATCTTTTTGGGGCATATTAATAAAATAGCCAAGTCTGTATTTTTTTCCTGTTTATTCCTTTATTTTTCAACTAGGCTTCTCATGAGAATGCTAATGAACAGGAAGAAGGAGAAGGAGGAGGAGAGGAGATTAATTATAAGAATATATAGAGAGTAAGAGTAAGAGTGGAATGCGAGTAGAAGATTGGAAAAGTGGGGAAGAACAAGAGAAAGTGGGAGGAGTTAAATTCATTTATAGATTGTATCAGTACATGCTGAGTTATTAATGGCGAATATAAGTCTTATAGGACAAACCACATTAAATTAATTAAACGGTCCTGTTTATCTTAGACAAAGATCTGGTTGACAGTAAAATCAAAAAGGTAGACCTACGTAAGGGCTACTGTAGAGCCTATATACAGGGTGTCCATAAAGTATCTCTACAATTTAAAAATATATATTACTAAGTCAATTGATGAGATTATCTTAATCAGATTTGTTGTATGTACTCAGCAGTTTTTAATCCCATTGGATTTGTGTATTTTAGGGATCCCGTTGATGAAAGAGGTACTGTTAAATGAACCCCTAAAATGGCTAATTGTCAAGAACAGGGACGATGTGTGTCAGGCTTGATTGAAACAAAATTGGATACGTAGACTAAGTATGGAAGAGATCCACCGTCACGTTCGTCAATTCGTGTATGGCACAAGAAATTTAAGGAGACATGGACATTGTTGGATAAAAGGAGGCGTGGACGACCAATAAAATCTGTGGAAAATATTAATCGTGTAAGACAAGCCTTTTAGTGTTATCCTGCAAATTCCATACGTACTGCTGTCAGACACTTACCGTGGCCACGTTCAGTGGCACAAAAAGAGCTACACAAGAACTTGCGAATGTGCACTTACAATGTGCAACTCTTACAGGCACTCGAGCCAAATGATAAAAACCATTGAGGAGGCTAGAGTGAACATGGCAAGAAATAGAATTGCGTCTTCATGCGCTTGGTGCAACTAATGGTGCCCATATAGAAGTGGATTCAATTAGTTAAAAAATCTTCAATATCTACTCCGCATTTTGTAACAATATTTCCACATATTTGTCTCTTCATTTGCTTTTGTATTATCTTTTAAAAATTGTAAAGCGACTTTATGGACACACTGTACATAAAATAATAATAATAATAATAATAATAATAATAATAATAATAAAACACCATTATCCAAATTAATTCTTTAAAATTCTAATAATTTTGACTTAAACTTTTTGCTGGTTACTGATAAACTAATGGCGAATTTTCGGCAATTTCTTTCTAAACAATTCGACACAGGGTTCTAATGGATTAAATAGTGGCAGCGTCCGAGATTAGTAGAGATTAATAGAGATTAGTTTAACTAAAAATGTTATAAATTCCTTCTAATTTTAAATCCAGAAGTTACATCCAAACACATGCACTCGTAATACATGTGTGTACGCATGCGTGTGTATCTGTCTCTTTCAGACAACGATAGAGAGAGGAATTGAGAGAAAAAAGAAAAAAAATATTTGGTCGCCTGAAAAGCTTTAATCCGGAAATGACTTCGTGAAATGACAGTGGATCTCAAAATAATTCGCTGACAAATTCGTTTCTCGCCGTGTTTGTGTAAAGATCTTCACTGCACGGTCAATATTCGGCGAAGTAGTATAAACGATGAAAAAAAAAATACCTTAAAAAAATTTAATAATCCATATCGTGTTTTTGCCGCCTGGATCCAAACTGGTTTTTCAAGGATTGGAACGAGGAATTGGTAGACTGTATTTTAGTTTCGGTCACCACAGTATTTCGATTGCATATAACACATTTTAAATATCTCTCATGCTGTAAGGTTTTTAGTTCACTGGGACGCACATCATTGATGGTCAGTGAAGATAGTTCCTCAGAAGCAAATCAACGGAAGTAACGGAACTTTGTCAAGGAAAATGGGCGGGGCTGGTGGGTAGAGGAATAGAAGACTTAATAAAAGTTAGTGATTTCCCATCAAGTACAAAACCACTTTTACAGATAATTGTACAAGATGCAGGGGGGGGGGGCGTATTGTTGTTCCCCAACGTTCAAGAAATTAAGAAAAATTGCCAAAATTTGCTTGTTATCTTTTCAAATCGTTTGTAATTCAACCGTTACAAACAAATGAATGAGCTAAAGTCCAAAAGAAAATGTAAAAAACGACAAGAAATTTTGTGGAAAAAAAGGTGGAATGTCATTTACAACGTAATTGGATAGTAAAATCATTTCCAAAGCATTTCCATAATAACAATCATTTCCAATGCATTTTCCTAATAAAAATCATTTCTAATTCATTTTCATCATAAAAATCATTTCCAATGCATTTCCATAATAACAATCATTTCCAATGCATTTCCATAATAACAATCATTTCCAATGCATTTTCCTAATAAAAATCATTTCCAATGCATTTTCCTAATAAAAATTATTTCCAATGCATTTTCATCATAAAAATCATTTCCAATGCATTTTCCTAATAAAAATCATTTCCAATGCTTTTTCCTAATAAAAATCATTTCCAATGCTTTTTCCTAATAAAAATCATTTCCAATTCATTTTCCTAATAAAAATCATTTCCAATGCATTTTCATAATAAAATCATTTCCAATGCATTTTCCTAATAAAAATCATTTCTAATGCATTTTCATCATAAAAATCATTTCCAATGCATTTCCATAATAACAATCATTTCCAATGCATTTTCCTAATAAAAATCATTTCCAATGCATTTTCCTAATAAAAATTATTTCCAATGCATTTTCATAATAAAAATCATTTTCAATGCATTTTCCTAATAAAAATCATTTCCAATGCATTTTCGTCATAAAAATCATTTCCAATGCATTTTCATAATAAAAATCATTTCTAATGCATTTTCATCATAAAAATCATTTCTAATGCATTTTCCTAATAAAAATCATTTCCAATGCATTTTCCTAATAAAAATCATTTCCAATTCATTTTCCTAATAAAAATCATTTCCAATGCATTTTCCTAAAAAAAATCATTTCCAATGCATGTTCCTAATAAAAATCATTTCAAATGCATTTTCATAATAAAAATCATTTCCAATGCATTTTCGTCATAAAAATCATTTCCAATGCATTTTCCTAATAAAAATCATTTCCAATGCATTTTCGTCATAAAAATCATTTCCAATGCATTTTCCTAATAAAAATCATTTCCAATGCATTTTCGTCATAAAATCATTTCCAATGCATTTTCCTAATAAAAATCATTTCCAATGTATTTTCATAATAAAAATCATTTCCAATGCATTTTCATAATAAAAATCATTTCCAATGCATTTTCATAATAAAAATCATTTCCAATGCATTTTCATCATAAAAATTATTTCCAATGCATTTATATGATAAAAATCATTTCCAATGCATTTTCATAATAAAAATCATTTCCAATGCATTTTCATAATAAAAATCATTTCCAATGCATTTTCCTAATAAAAATCATTTCCAATGCATTTTCCTTATAAAAATCATTTCCAATGCATTTTCATAATAAAAATCATTTCCAATGCATTTTCATAATAAAAATCATTTCCAATGCATTTTCATATTAAAAATTATTTCCAATGCATTTTCCTAATAAAAATCATTTCCAATGCATTTTCATAAGAAAAATCATTTCCAATGGATTTTCCTAATAAAAATCATTTCCAATGCATTTTCATAATAAAAATCATTTCCAATGCATTTTCATAATAAAAATCATTTCCAATGCATTTTCATAATAAAAATCATTTCAAATGCATTTTCATAATAAAAATCATTTCCAATGTATTTCCCTAATAAAAAGTCTATAGAAACATACTAAATCCGTTCCCAATCAGGATACACACAGCTGTCACCAAACTCCACGCACCTCTCGCTTATGATCTTCATGACCTCATGCTAAAAGCGACAGCGTTGGCAAACTCCAGACTACTTTAACACCGCCAACAGCAAGAAACAATTCCTATCTCTCGTATCCGCTTTTACTCTGAATCACGCACACACATGTTGACTTTTTCATACAAACACACATATCACAACATTTTATTATTTCTCACATACGTGCACAAAGAGAATTTATATTTTATTTCAGAACTTTATCAACCCAAACAAAAGACACTACTTTCCAATCTATCATCAACTGTTTGTATTCTTGTCGCTATATTAAATTAATGTTTATTTGTTGAAACTACGTTGTCTTTTCTACTGAATTTTATTCCTTCAATGAAAAGTGTGTGATTATTCTAGACGGTCAAATTACGAGCGACCCTGTAACGATATTTTGTTAATGTATCGAATCCCGACACTCCAAATTTTAACATTCAATGAAAAACCGAGTATTCCTACACCTGCATCCCATTAGAATGTCTGAAGCTCAACTTCTCGAGAGCTCCTCTCTGAGGCTGCTCGGTCTCACGCTGTCTGCTGGCCTGAGATGGGACAAATACATTGAGTCAATTGCTTCATCAACTTCAAGGAAAGTTGGCTCCCTGTGCCGCGCCAGGAATTTTTTCTCCCCGGAATCGATCCTTCAAATCTACAAATCAACCATTCGCCCTGGCATGGAGTATTTGCTGCCATATGTCTGGAGACCATTCTGTTTGCCTCGGGGTTCTTGATAAGATACAGAGACGGATATGCAATGTAATTGGCCCTGATCTGGCATCTCGTCTGTAGTCGCTCTCTCACAGACGCGCCGTCGCCTCTCTCTGTCTTTTTTACAAATACTTTCATGGTAACTGCTCCGATGAGCTGCTTTCGCTGGTTCCCAGGCTTCATGAATTCAAGCGTCCTACGAGGCTGGCATCCCGCTCCCACCCTTTCACTGTTGAAACTGTTAAATGTAGCCGTCTCTTCTACTCCAATAGCTTCATATCCCGCACCTTTCGCCTGTGGAAATCCCTTCCTTATTCCTGTTTCCCTGAAAGCTATAATCACCAACTATTCAAATGTAATGTCAATCGACATCTCCAGTTGCCTTGATCTGTCCACTATCCTTCTCCACATCTTTTCCTCTATCACACCTATCTGCTCTCGCTCCAAATCTTCTGTAACCCCTTGCGTGCTAGTGGCTTCCCGCCTTGCTTAGGATAAAAAAATCCTTTACCAATTTTTAGCTGAGACCTGAAGTAAAGAAAGGTTCTTAGAAAGTTATTGATTTTATTATGTTGAGAGAAAGATTTGGTGTACGTTTCTTTCCAGTTCCTTTAACCATTATATTATCTCATTAGAAACAGTCACATCGAGGAGATATCTGGTTTGCTGACTTGAAAGACGCGATCTGTTTGTATGTTGAAATCCCACAAGATCTTTTTGGATCACTTTCTTTGGCTTGTGTCAATATCGAGTCTCTTCGAGATGAAGCAATCTCTGCTGAGGTCATGTTAAAGTGAAAAATGCATTCGGAACATTTATTTTCGTCCGATGCTTATTCGAATCGTGAAGTGTGCTTCAACGAACGGCCTAGACAAAGTAAAGTTGCTGAATGAAGATAAATTGCTTTTTTTAGATGAACACTGAGACAAAGAATCATGCTGCCATATAACTGACCAGTATCCAGAAAAGACACATATAGTGACGAAGCGGACAGGGAAGACAGCCGTTAGATTGTTCAAATCCCCGACACCTACGGCTCATCTCAACTTTGCTCGCTTATAGCAGTAGTTTACAAACCAAGGATAAAATATGGCTTACTGCTAGAAATTGTCTTTTCTTTCACTCGGGGGGAATGATCTGGCCAACGGTTAATTTTTAAGGGAGGACATTTGCTAGACTGTTTATCTACCCCCTCCCTCACTTACACCTCATCTGAACTTTTTCTTTTCAGTCTTTGATAATAATACCTTTGCTTGTATTATCATTATTATTATTATTTATTTTCTTTGATATCTGCCGTTTACACATTTCTTTCCGGGTCCCGCCCAAGGACCTAAGGTTAGAAATGGCATCATGACACTTTCCACTGCAAAAAAAAATAAATAAAAAATATCACATAGATAAAGCCCTTCGTAAAGTGTGGGCTGTACTTGTCAGAATCATTTTTTGTATCTCTTTGAGGCATGGACTTCCAGGGATCCCTTACATTAGTCTACTGGAATCGTTTCCAACCAATCCTAAGGCTCCAACTACAACAGGGATTGTTGATGTTCCCATGTGCCACATTTGAGATTTCTATTTCAAGGTCCTTGTATTTTGACAGCTTTTTGAATGTCTTCAAAGATACATTGCAGTCTGCAGGGACTGCCATATCAATAAGGAGGCATTTTTTTGTTTGTGGTCTTTAATAACAATGTCTGGGCGGTTGGCTTTGATTGTTCTGTCAGTGTGTATTGTGTAGTCCCATAGAATTGTAACAGGTCCTATCTCCGTAACCGGGTCTGGGTGGTGTTCATACCAGTTTCTTTCAGTTTCCTTCCCGTAGAAGTTGCAAATTTTCCAGTGCAGGTATTGGCCCACTCTGCCATGCCGGTTTTTATATTCAGTGGGTGCCAATATCGTTCAACCTGATACAAGATGATCAATTGTTTCTGGATATTTATCACAGAATCTGCATTTTGGGCTAACACAGTATTTTAGTATATGTGCTTGATAATTCCTAGTTAACAATTATAATTCCTATTATTATTATTATTATTGTTGTTGTTGTTGTTGTTTCTTCGTTCCTTAAATAGCACACAGGTTACGCTTTACATCATGAATAATAGACTATTTCGCTTTGATTAGGAGGAAAAGCAGAAGAGACATATCAGGGACGCTGTTTGGCTTCAGTAAAAGAAAGAAAGAAAGAAAGAAAGAAAGAAAGAAAGAAAGAAAGAAAGGGAAGATAGAGGAGGCGATAGCATTCTCATATATTTAAAGACTACTTTACTGAAATGGAAATTGTTTTCAGTTTCAAAACTTTTCACTTGTACCCCCTTACTTCTTTAAATAAAGCCAAGCACTCATATTTATGATGTATCTTCCAATATTTTATAATCGTGAACCTTATTCAATCATTAACTTAAGAATTTTAATTTATCAGAAAGTTTACATAGGAAAAACCGTGAAATTTTCATGATTATGATGCATTCTGATCGCCATGAATATGTTTCTCTTCCAAATGAAATCTGGACGTGGCCCGGGGGCGGGGGAGTGCGATCCCAGGAGCAAAGAATATGTTGGTCTTTGCCTATAAAAGACAAACATTTAGAAATTTGCAAGAATTTTTTGGCGCGTTTCAACAGACTTGAAGCACGTTTTATAGATTTTCAAACATTTGGAAATCGAATTGAATTTCAAATCCGAAGTTATTGGATACAATTAATCGATCGTCTGATATCATTCCAGACCCCGCCCCTCATCAATCATCTTCCTGGATTTGTCGTGTGGGAAAATCAGATGTTTGAGTCTGTAGTGCTTTCTTAAGTTCTGGTGGTTACGTTTCACTTATTCTTTCTTTAATCGATCAGCAAGACTGTATAAGCGTAGAGACAGAGAGAGAGAGAGAGAGAGAGAGAGAGAGAGAGCGGGTAGGGAGTGAGAAAAGAAGAGGAGGTGATAAAGATGCAGAGGGAAGGACGAGGGAGAAAAGGGAGAGGCGGCGATGAAGAGGAAACGGAGGAAGGGAAGAACGAGGGGGTAGAAGAAAAAAGAACAGTAAAAGGAGAGGAAGGGGAAATATCAGGCGATAAAGGAGGGCAAAGTGGGAAATCTCGTAGGAAATGTATTAAATGATAAATAAAGTGGGTAAAAAGAATGTACGCTACGAATTGGAGATGGCAAAGGGAAGCAGGCACAAAATTTAAATATCTAGTAAGTGTTTTAACAGAGAAAGGAAAATGTTATACGAAATACCAAGGCACATTGAATTAAAAAAGATGCTTTGCAAAAGCTAAGCAAATATAATGAAACCATGTATTCATTTCTATGCTTGGTCGGCTCAGGAGATTTTTTAATGGATGTCAGTTATCTCCTGTTAATTCCTCTCTCCAAGTTCTCCACCGCCTCATACTCTTTTGGTCCTGCCACTGGATCTAACTAACGCCTTTATCCACTGTTGAGGACATCTGTGTATAAATTTCTGGGTATTATAAAACTAATGTCCTCAGCAACCATATTTTACCAGTGCTCATATTGCAATTTTTGCTGTTATCATACATGTTTTTACCAGAGCTCATATTGCAACTTTGTTATATTACGGCAAAAAACAATATATATATATATATATATATATATATATATATATATATATATATATATATATATATATTACGAGAAAGAACAATATATATATATATATATATATATATATATATATATATATATATACGGCAAAAATATATATATACGGCAAAAAACAATATATATATATATTACGGCAAAAAACTTTTTGCTGTTATCATTGCGTGTATTTACCAGAGGTCATATTGAAACTTTGTTGTTATTATCGCTTTTCTCTAGAACTCCTTGTTACTGGTTCCCATATTGTATTCATTTCTATGCTTGGTCGGCTCAGGAGATTTTTGTGGCCTAGCATATATGCTGATTCTTTAAGTTGACGTATTTTCCAATGGTGTTCTTTTTCCATGATCTCAGCCTGATCCCACAGAGGGATGTGATCTCCCTTCTCTCTCCATATGTGGTCAGCCACTCCTGATTTTTCCACTTCCCCTCGTCTTACAGCTTTCTGGTGTACTTGAAGCCTCACCTTGAGGGGGCGGCCTGTCTCTCCTTTATATTTCTTTCCGCAGCTGCACGGGATAGCGTACACACAGTCATGTTCTCCTCTATGGGGGGGGGGTCTTACTCGAAAGAGATATCTACGAAGTGTCGTCCAGCTTTTAATTTTTTTTTGTTGTTTTTTTCCTTTTCGTCAAGTATGTATTTCTATTTTGGTTAAATTTATGATCAGTTTAAGACTTTGAGAGTTCATGGTTTTAAGAATTTGGCTAACTTTTAAGATAGGTTTTAGGACTGGTAACCTTAATGCTGGTCCAAATTGCAGCTTCGAATTTGTCTTTTACTTTTTATTTGACAAACTAAACAGGGCCAGTGCGTACTACACCCGAACATACCCTGAGGGCTGATTAGGGGCCCCGGGTAGTCCTTTTCAAAAACTTGCTATCTAATCAACTTTTTCTTTTTTCTGCCTACATTGAAATTAACCCTTTGAGGCCAGCGTTCCTGAAGAATTTTAACGCCTCTGCCTGAGCTTCGGAGTCAAACTTCGCAAATAGTTAGTATGTAATTGTTATGGGAACTTACCCATAATATTAATAGACTGTTCCGTACCTCATAAATACTGCGCCTCAAGAGGGAGCAGTAGACGCTGCCTCAGTGTCGGAACAGCCGTTCAGACTGTTCTTTGCTGTCGAACTCTCTGCCTCGGCGGGGAGGAACTCGGACGGGGCTTTGCCGCAGCATTACGTCATTTTTCTCTAGCACCGGTATAGTGGTGGTCAAGGCTCAAAGAGTTAAACTAAGAACAACTTACTATCAATACTTTCACAAAAAAACATTCAATTTTTTTTAATTTGCAACTTTACAGTTGTTTTTTCTATATTATATATATATATATATATATATATATATTCATATCTAGCTATCTATGTCTGTATTCGTATCTATCTGTTTATATCTATATCCATCTATCTATCTATGTCTATATTATCTATCTATTCATATCTATCTATATATCTATCTATCTATCTGCCGGCTTCCTCGTGGCACATACAACCTGCACAAAACATTTCCATCTCTTTCCCTATTCGCCGTTGCCGCTTACACCTCACCCCAGAGTCGCCAAACGATTGCTTGTCGCCCCCCCCCCACCATAGTCCTTCGTTCTTGGTCTTCCCTTTCTCCTTTTTCCCTCGAGAGCTCAGAGCAGCGGCTATTTTGCAGTCGTTGTTTGCACTTTGCCTTAACGTGTGGCCAGTGAACCTCTATCGGCGTTCTCCTTACATCGACACGAGGAGGTTCGACGGAGACACGCCGTCTTCCCATCGACTAGTCATCTAATGCTGAGGTTTCTTCTTCAGCTGGTATTATTAAATAAATCAATAAGTTTGTCATCTCCTTGAAATATTTCAAAATACAAACCTTTATCAGAACTTCAGCGCCAAATGATGGAAACTAACTTAATACAAACTAGCAAAAATACTAAGAATAGTTGGTTGATTTTGTTTAGCCGCACATCAACACCTTTATGGGTTATTTAATACTGAAATGTAAATATTTTGAACGCAAAGGTATGTACAGCCTTGGCCAAAATTATGGAGCACCAATGAAAAATCGAAATTATGATTCAAACTTATATATTTAAAGGTTAAGAATAGTGGAGTAAACATTAATAACAACAATCAATATTTGCTATGTCCTCCTTTTGCCTTAATAACAGCTTTTATTCGTTTTTGCATATTATTGACTAAGTTGTTGCAGACGGTAGGATCTATTTTCTGCCACTCTTCATGAAGTTTGGCCTCTAATTCTTTTTTTGATGAACATTTGTGCATTCTCACTCTTTTCCCTAAATGGGACCACAAAGTTTCAATGGGATTTAGGTTTGGGGATTGAGAGGGCCACTTCATCACCGTAATCCCTTTTTTCTCAAACCAACCTATTGAAACTTTTGACGTATGGCATGGAGCATTGTCTTGTTGGAAGATTACATCACTTGGAATGTTATTTTTAAATATTTTAGTCAAACAGGTTCGGTAAAACTGGTCCAACATGTTTGTATAAATTGTGGAGTTCATTCTGCCCTCACATGTGTACAACATTCCAGTGCCTGAAGAACTCATGCAGCCCCAAACCATTACGCTTCCTCCTCCAAATATTACAGTTGGAACCACACAATCAGGATGAAATGCCTCTCCTTCCCTACGGCGAACATAAACCGCTCCAGGAGTGCCAAAAATCTGATGAAAAAAAAAGAATTTGTTACAATTTTTGAATAAATGTTATGGATGTGTATTCACATAAAATTTTCACTTATTACATCCAAAGTTTAGGAAAGAGAAGCTGTTAACTTACCTCAAAGTTACTTTCGTCAGACCAAACAATTTTGCCCCATTCATCAGGTGTCCAATTTTCATGGTTTTTTGCAAATTCCAGTCGTTTGTTCTTGTTGGCCTGAGACAAGTATGGCTTCTTCCTGGCTTTGCATCCTTTTAATCCCACTTCTAATAACCTTCTTCTCACTGTTCGAGCTGATATGTTTTTGTTTGCACCCTCCCTAAGTTCAGCAGCAAGCTCTGAAGAACTTTTCCTCCTATCTGCAAGAGATGCTCTTTTCAAAGATCTGTCTTCCCTGGCGGTTGTAGACTTTTTGCGGCCTTGTCCTTTTCTGTTTTTGAAAGACTTTGTTTCCTTGTACCTTTTAATCGTTGTTTGAACCCCCTTCCTTGAACATTCCATCTTCCTGGCAATTTCTACCTGAGAATATCCTTAATCAGATAAAGCAACAATTTGTGCCCTTTTAATCTCTGAAAGCTGCTTCTTTGGAGGCATTTTCAATTAAATATATTATAGCACTGGTAGGAATCAAATATTACCCGAAAATTACGAAACAACCTTTAGTATGACAATAAATCATTTTGAATATTGGAATGAATTTAGTACGAAACTCAGCTAAAGCTCTTGAGAGAGGCTTTAAAGCAAATAAATCCTACAATCTACTGTTAAATATTTTACATTTGCTCTCAATTGTTCACTGTATGATTCTTAACCTTTAAATACGTAGGTTTAAACTATTATCTCAATTTTTTTATAGGTGCTCCATAATTTTGGCCATGGCTGTATAGCTGGCCACTCGTATTCGAGGATACCCATCTACTAGGGCGACTAGCTAATCCCTATTGTAGACTCGCACTCAGGCACATTTGTGTTTGTTCAACACCCACAGAGCCCACCTGTGGTTTATACTGCAACTATGCTGAGCAGACCTTAGTTACAGTTTCTAGGAGAGAGCATATTATCTAGCGTGATCAACAATCTCATCAAAGCCAGCACGTTCAAACCCTCGGTCACGATGACTTGTGACTTCGTGCTAGTACAGCTATCGTCGGCCCCCAAGGGTTCCGTCTACCCAATTTCACTCACAAGGCTTGGGTCAACCCGTGGTATGGTTTTCGGGCACTTTCCAATGGTGCCACACGCTGGGATCGACCCCCCTCCTGGGATAACATCAGGAAGTCTCCTTCCTGAACAAATCGTCCATGGTAATATTCGAACCTGGGACAGAATGCGAGAGTTCTAACCACTCAGCCACGGGCCCATATAATTTATGCCTTCAATTATAGATAAAATGTATTGCTGGTATTTTTAATATAAATAGGTATTTTTATACTTTAATAATGTTTTGCTTTTGTTTGGGGGTTCACTATTTACCTATCGCTGGGACCTTAATAGATACTACGATCGGGCCAGGGTGGATCTGGGAACAGCAGAAATTAAGAGGTGGTTCCATCTGATTCAAAACCTCCAATCTCCCGATCGGAGGTTTTGCAGGTGGATTTATTAAAATCTATTCTTACAGAGCACACGAACCTAGGCCCTTGTACAAGAAGAGGCATAACTTCCCCCTCGCTCTGTCTCTCTCAACTCTTTCTCTCACACACTCTGCCTATCTCTCTCTCTTTCTTTCTTTTTCTCTCTCTCTTCATATACATATATATATATATAATTTAAAGAAAAACAGACCACTTTAAGGCTCCATTGTAATAGTTTATTTCACCAGAGACCTTTTAAAATACTCTGGATCATCAGACATCACTTTCAAAAGGTGAAACGAAAAATGAAATGAAAATTTACACTTTTGACGGGTAGTATTAAGTTAATGTAATTTAACAGAGAAGGTAGCGAGGAGTGGTGTCAGAGACATGCCCGTGTTTTTATATATATATATATATATATATATATATATATATATATATATGTGTATATATATATATATGCACCATATATATATATATATATATATAGTTTAGGAAAAACTAGGTAATCCGTATGGGAAGACCCAATGAGGATAGAATCCAGAGAGCTCAATGTAAATCAGAGCTAATTATATATATATATATATATATATATATATATATATATATATATATATATATATATATATATATACACATATATATCAAGTATGTGGTACAGCTCAATTTACATTCCATGAATCATTCATACAAAAAACAGATATGAAAATAGATTTGTTTTTTACATCCAGGTAATAATAGGACAACTATTCTTTCGTTGCCCTGTTATTACCTGATGATGTCTGTATGCACAGATGAAAGCTTGTAAAAAAATAAAAAAAGACCTTATGCAACTGGAATTTATAAACAGGGATCATAACATTCATCTACAGGTTCGGGGTTAATGTCATTTATTAAATTTGTTTGCGAAGATGGAGTCTCGCCATTTATATCATTAACTTCAATATCTGTTTTTGTATGAATGATTCATGTAATATATATATATATATATATATATATATATATATATATATATATGCACTCTTATTCAAACTTCTACTACTGAAAACTACTACCAGAAAAGTAGTATATATAATCATATTTCTGATATATATATATATATATATATATATATATATATATATATATATATATATATATATATATATATATATATATATATATATATATATATATATAATGAGTCTGAAAGAAACCTCAACAGAATGCAGAAAGCACTGGACAGCCGTTTCGTCCTGTATTTGGGACTCATCAGCAGTGCGCATCCACTGTCAGGGTTTCAATTCTCGGTAGTGGATGCGCACTGCTGATGAGTCCCAAATACAGGACGAAACGGCCGTCCAGTGCTTTCTGCATTCTGTTGAGGTTTCTTTCAGACTCAATGAAGTACTTAATTATAATTATCAAATCCTCCTTACAATTTCTATCATATATATATATATATATATATACATATATATATATATATATTTGAATCGAGTTGATTGATTGATTGATTTTGTTTAGTGGCATATCAACATCTTTATGGGTTATTTAAATCAGAAATTAAAATATTTTGAACACAGTTTTATGGTTTCAACTACGGATAAAATGTAGCGTTGAACCTGGAAACAGTAGCAATTAAGAATTGGTTTCATGCTCGTCAAAATCTCCAATCTCACGATCAAAGCCTTGCTGCCGGATGTAGTTTATCGTCATGCCCAGGTCGAGTCTAAGAATTGTAATGGTAATATTAATCGTTTCATTTGGAATTCAGTGACCGAGCAGCCAATGCTACTGTCAAAATATCTAAAATATTTCTATTTCTTTAATTGTAACTGCTATCGCTCTTTCTAGAAATCCTAATGTTTTGTTCGAAGCATTTGTGGAATGTTAAGAACTTGACTAATGGCAATATTTTCTTTCCGAGTTAATGTGCTATTTACAGTTGTTGAAAGTGATGTGTTTTATGTTATTTAACACAGTTCTTTGTGATTCTGTAGCGCCAGTCCACGTGGTTCAAATAAAGATGGCTCTCGCTCAGACCTGCTGGAAGCCATTATTGATTATTGATCTGAGAAAAAACTTTTATACAGATGACAGTTTGGCTATTTCAGATCGAGTTTGACATGCGTGGCATCGATATGAAAGTCTTGATCTGACGAAACTGTTTCAGAATATGGGCAGAAAGAAACCAAGAAAGAAAAGGACTTACCAAATGACATTGAATGACTGAAATCACCAATACAAACAGATATAGAACAGATTATATGTAAGTATATATATATATATATAAATGGAACAAGGTAGGTGAACATATTTCAGGTGAGAATTGGGGCAAAGTGCAAGCAAGAAAAAAAGAAAGAAATTAAATAGAGATTTATTTGTCCTGGTGAATATTGTGATATAAACCACGCCATATTTAGTTCACTGTTTTAACCATTGAGGCAACACCGTAGCCTGGCCGTGTTGCTATGGAAACGATCATTTGAAAAATCGGAAATAGTTAATAAAAGGAAAAAATATCAAAGAAAGAGCAAAGAATGATGAGAAAATATAGGAGACAAAGCTAGTGCCGTCGTGTAAACAGATAAAAAAGTCTGTAAATCAATGGAGGTAAGTAAGATGTTTGCAGACCCCGAGCAGAAAAAGAGTAAAATGGCGGAATAAAATGGCGCTCATAAAAAAGAACGGAAAAAAAAAGAAAAGGGTTACAAAATGCAAAGGAGCAGAAAAAAATGAAATCAATTTTTATTCTTTCTTACATTCATGCTTTTTTTTTTTCTATGGTATCATTTTCTTTTTTTCTTTTTTTTCGGGTTTTTTCGGTTTTTTTTCGGGTTTTTTCGGTTTTTTTCGGGTTTTTTCGGTCTTTTTCGCTCGTTTTTTCTTAACATTCTGATTTTTCTTTCTTTCTATTTTGAATTCCCTTTTTATTTCTTTTGTCTTTGTATGAATTTTTTCTTTTCTTTTTCTCTTTATTTTCTCTTTTTCATTCTGATTTCATTCCCTTTAAATCTCTCTTTTCTTTCCTTTTTTCTTCTTTCTTTCTTTCCTTTATTTTTATAATTTCATGTTAGGATTTACATATTTGCTTTCTTTCTTTCTTTCTTTCTTTCTTTCTTTCATCCTTCCTTTATTTTTATATTTCCATCTTATTTACTTTCTTTCTTTCTTTCTACCTTTTTTCTTTCTTTCCTCCTTCCTTCTTTCTTTCTTTCTTTCTTTCCTCCTTCCTTCCTTCCTTCCTTCCTTCCTTCTTTCTTTCTTTATTTCCTTCCTTTATTTTTATATTTCCATGTTAGGTTTTACTTCTTTGCTTTCATTTTTCTTTCTTTCTTTCTTTCTTTCTTTCTTTCTTTCTTTCTTTCTTTCTTTCTTTCTTTCTTTCTTTCTTTCTTTGGTTAATATTACTTTCTCTGTTGCTTCCAAATGTTTTTATTTATTTCCTTCCTTGTTTTTTTTCTTCCTTTCTTTCTTTCTTTTTTTTTTTTGGTTTATTTTTCTTTCTCTGTTTTTTTTTTATATTTTCTTTTTCTATCTCCTTCCTCTTTCTTCCTAGTTTTCTTTCTTTCTTTTTTCTTTCGTCTGTCGACATGACGGCAGCCAGCTCTTGTATAGGAAATCTATTGATCTTGTCTTCGTGTTGAGCTGAGTGGCAGAGGCAGGCTTTCCGCTCGAGGCAAATACGACCGAAAGATTCATTAACCTGGAACATAACAGCAAATATGTATTGCTTGTAGCTTTGTCAAAAGGGATGAGGAGAAGGAGAGGAAATGTGATAGGGAGGGAGCGGGCAGCGATGAAAGGGAAAGAAAAGAAGAGAATATACAACTGTTTGTAGCAACACAACTCCCCCCTCCCCCATCTCTCTCTCTCCCAGAGATATAGCAGATTTGAACCACTAGCGCGTTTCAAAGAGAGTCTGACGACGCCATTCGAAACCAGAAGCGCCTTTCACGCGGCTAAAAGGGGACTGAGGCAGACGAGACCTGGCAAACCTGTTTGCACCGGGCTGCCAGATGCTTGGACTATCAAGGTCCGCGTTGCCCTCTTCTCTCGTTGTGGTCTTCGGGGTTGGTCATGTTCTGTCTGCTCTCTCCTCCTTGAAATTGTCGCCAGGGATTGCCCTTCAGGATCTGGAACTCCAGATGGCTTCGCTCTTGTGCTCACGGTGGTATGTTGCCCTCTACCACGATAAGAAGCAACAATCTAAGGGAAGCAATATATATATATATATATATATATATATATAAAGAAAAAATGATTAGGAAAATTATACAGTTTTAGCCGACGCGTTTCGTCCACTGCGGGCTTTTTCAAGGCAAACACTACGGGGTGCCCGCAACATATATATATATATATATATATATATATATATATATATATATATATATATATATATATATATATATGCACATTTCATTATAAACGACTGACAAGGTGCTTTTATTTAGTTTTTTATACAATTTTTCATGCGATCTAATAACGTTTTTTCTTTTCGGATGATAAACTATATAAAAACAGTTAAAATATAATCCTTGAAAATGGCTAAATGTATAGCCGAAAGCGCTCGGATAAAAAGAACATTCGGACAGTTTTTATATAATTTATCATCCGAAAAGAAAAACATTTTCAGATCGCATGAGAAGTTGTATAAAAAACTAAATAAAAGCACCTTGTCAGTCGTTTTTAATGAAATGTGCGCGCGCACACACACACACACACACACTCACACACACACACACACACACACACACATATATATATATATATATATATATAAAACAAAAATAAGGAAACTTTTTTTAAAACAATGCTCTTCTTAAAATACATTTGTCTTTGATTTCTTTGTTTTCAAATCGGATGATGATTTACGTGAGTCGAAAAGTTGGATCCAATATGAATTTTAACTATTTTATATCAACAACCACCAATTTTGTGAGAGGTTTTTGGGGTAATAACAGATCGAAGACGTGATAAAACTTAAAAAAGCTTTATTGAGCTTGAATGGGGAGGCAATGCCAGACAGCTTGTTTATAGTATCTATGTGAGGAAGAGTTCTTCTTTCAAGGGAGACAATCATCATAAAGAGAGGTAACTCTTGCTGGTCTACACCACAATTGGAATATTAGAAAAAATGATCAATAAATTTCATAGACATATATGTCCATGTTACGTCATGTCGAAAGAAAGAAAGAAAGAAAGAAGGACAACGAGGAGGAAAGAGAAAAGAGAAAAAGAAGAAAAATGAATAAAAATATTAAAAACAACGGAGAAAGAAATATAAAGCAAAGAAAGAAAAAAAGAAGCAAAAAAAAAACAAGAAAGAAAGAAAGAAAGAAAATAAGTAAAACGTGACAGGAAAATAAATACAAAAGAAAGAAAGAAACAAATAAACAAACAAAATGACGAAGAAAGAGGAAAAAGAAACAAAAAAGAAGAAAACAAATAAAAGCATTAAAAAATGACAAAGAAAGAAAGAAAGAAAGAAAGTAGAAGAAAAAAGAAAAAAGAAAGAAAATAAGTAAAACGTAACATGGAAAATAGAAAGAAAGAAAGAAAGAAAGAAAAAAGAAAGAAAAATAAGTAAAGTGTAACATGGAAAAATAAATACGAAGAAAGAAAGAAAACGAGGAAGAAAGAGGAAATAATATATATATAAAAGCAAAGAAAGAAAGCAACAAACAAACAATAAGAAAGAAAGAAAGAAAGATGGAAGGAAATAAGTAAAACGATACATAGAAAAATAAAATGTCGGTTCCTTTTAATAAAAGAAGAATTGTTGCAAAAAGAAACCGAATCTTCAGACCATTTGAGCGTGAAACTCGAGTAACGATTCGGTCTGTCCTTTATTTAGTGTTGCCTTGTGAACCACTCATTGTACATTTCGTCTGACTGAAACATTGAAATGGATAAATTCTGTAGTAATGTTTCGGCGGCTGTCACAGTTAAATTTCTAATCCCGACACGAACTCAGTCTATATATAACATTGACTAAGTTTTCGTCTGTTGAAATAGATCTATTCCCCATGTGATAATTTTGGATTTGGTTGTGCAATACTATATATATATATATATATATATATATATATATATATATATATACTCACGTATCACGCGAGCTTTGAAGACCTAATTTTGAAGCTGATTTGACTACAGTAAATGGATATATAGTTTTGTCAACGGCGTAGCCAGGCCCAACAGTAGATACGCTCATTTTACTTCATGTGTGATTGATGCAACTTCCTTAAATTAAAATTAGCTTCAAAATTATTATTATTAATTATTATTATCTTGGAAAGTCTAATTTTCTATAAAAGTTTCTCGGACATTCAGGCCGGTAAATGTTATTTAATACTGTTTATTATAAAACAGAGCATTTGCTTAAATACTTGTATCTATAAAAAGAACGTTAAACATATTATATAAATGTCTTTAAATAAATTGTCGGACTATGTTCAATTCAAATATATATATATATATATATATATATATATATATATATATATATATATATATATATATATATATATATATATATATATCAAATAACCTGCTACTAACAGAATATCTTTCTGGTATCAACGCACAGACTGGTACTCGTTCCGTGATTTCCTTCGCAATGTCCCCTGGAATGTGGTTTTTAATCTCTCCGTTCAAAAATGTGTGTCTGAGGTCTCCTCCTGGGTTAAAGCTGGAATTGAGGCTTTCATCCCTGCAACAAAATACAAAGTTAAATCTCGCTCATCTCATTGGTTGACGGCCGCTTGCTCAGCTGCTATTGCCCGTAGGAATCACTTTTTCCATCTGTACCGAAGTGACATGTCTGATCGGAACAGACGTCTCTTTGTCTCTGCCCGTAATGAATGAAAGTGTGTCCTCGATGAAGCAAAGCTATCATTTGCTGGAAAAATGAAACAACTCGTGAGTTTGGTTCTAGAGATTATTGGCGACTCTGCAAGAGCGTGCCGAACAACAGCAAACCCTCAATACTTCCTCTATTCAATCAATTTGAGGTCCTGACTTCCTCAACTGATAAGGCTGAATGCTTTGCTCGGATATTCTCATCGAATTCAACGCTCGACTCATCCGGAGTACCCACACCTGATTTTCCCCCTAGAACTGAGGCTCTGTTGTGTGACATACACATAACCCCATCGATGATTTTGGACATCGTCTCCAAATTAGACCCCTATAAGGCTACTAGCGGGGACGGGATACTAGCCGTTGTCCTAAAGAAATGTGCTCCTTAACCGGCACCAGTCCTCTCCAAAATATATAAATATTGCCTCACTGACTCTTGCTTTCCAGCCTGTTTGGAAGTCCTCATCTGTTGTCCCTGTCTTTAAGAACTCTGGTGACCCTTCTGACCTTTCTAACTATCGTCCTATAAGTCTGCTACCACTCTTCGCCAAAGTCTTCGAGGCTTTAATCAACGCCGAATTGGTCAAGCACCTTACATCCCATGATCAGCTCTCAAACAAGCAATATGGTTTCCGCTTTTGCCCGGTCCACCGCTGATGTGTTTACGACCATAACTGAATTTATATACCAAGCACTTGACAATAACGGAGAAGCTCAAGCCGTAGCTTTAGATATCTCTAAAGCGTTTGATAGGGTCTGGCACGCTGGTCTTCTTCGTAAGCTTCAGAGATACGGCATTACAGGACTATTATTTGATTTAAATCATTCCTGTCAAACTGTGAAATGAAGGTCGTCCTAAACGGGTTCTCCTTCAGCTCCTTTACACAAACGCTGGTGTTCCCCAAGGCTCTATCCTGGGTTCTACACTGTTTCTGATCTTCATCAATGATGTTCCTGATGTCATCAACTGCCAAGTTGACATCTACGCTGACGACACTACTATTTACTCCTGCCTTAATAGTAGATCCGGCATCGTTGACAAAACTAACCTTCGCCGTAGGCATCGAGAAGGACCTCCAATCTGTGGTTGAATGGGACAAGAAATGGCTTGTAAATTTTAATGCCTCTAAAACAAAACTGCTCTCAGTTACCCATCAAAGAGAACCCTCTTTGCCTCCCATCGGGACGGCTGATGCTCAACTTCACGAGAGCGACTCTGTGCCCGCTTGGCGTTACGCTGACCACTGACCTGAAGTGAAACAACTACATTGAATCTATTGCTTCATCTACCGCAAGGAAAATTGGTTCTCTGTGTCGTGCAAGGAGGTTCTTTTCATCGGAGTCCATCCTTTAAATCTACAAATCAACCATTCGTTCTTGCATGGAATACTGCTGACATATATGGTCTGGATCTCCCACTGTTCATCTCAAGGTCCTCGACAAAATCCAGAGACGGATATGCAACGTGATCGGTCCTGATCCGGCATCTCGTCTGCAGTCACTTTCTCACAGACGTGCTGTGGTTTCCCTCTGCCTTTTCTACAAGTACTTTCACGGCAACTGCTCCGACGAGCTACTTTCACTGGTTCCCAAATTGCATGACTTTAAACGTGCTACTAGGTTGGCATATCGGTCCCACCCTTTCACTGTCGAAACGGTTAAATGTTGCCATCTCTTCTACTCCAACAGCTTCTTATCTCGCACCTCCCGTCAGTGGAACTCCCTTCCTATCACTCGCTTCCCTGATAGCTACAATCTTCAAATGTAATGACAATCGACATCTTCTGATGGTTTGACCTTGACCCCTGTCCTTCTCTTTATCCTTTTCCCAAACACCCCTCTTTACTCTTACACTCACTCTCTGTAACACCTTGCGTGCTAGTGGCACTCCTGACTTGCTTGGTAGAATTGCTTAATATATATATATATATATATATATATATATATATATATAGAACATAGAAGTCAACACTTCGAGGCGACAGTCTGTTTCATGCTAGAGTTGCCTGACGATTGCATCTAGCATGAAACAGACTGTCGCCTCGAAGTGTTGACTTCTATGTTCACTTTTAAATTTACACATGCTCTATCTCTGATATTGAGCACTTTATCCCATTATTTATAGCACACTTTAAGACTATATTTCTTCATATATATATATATATATATATATATATATATATATATATATATATATATATATATACATTCCATTTTTCACTGATAGCACAAATCTCATTTTCATGCTCAACGCAATGGTCAGATGCTGCTTGATAACTGACCGTTGCATAATTTAAATGTTGCTATATATGTCGTCCTGACTATAATGATAGAAAAGTATATATGTACACGTATATACACATACGCAAAACCACATACACACACTTACATACCTCCAACTACAATATATATATATATATATATATATATATATAATTGTTTATTTAAAAATTATAACATAAATATGTTATAAAATCACTACAAAAATAGCCATTTGGGTATTTTTGTAGTGATTTGTAGTGATTTTATAACATATTTATGTTATAATTTTCAAATAATTATATTTGCTCTACTCTGTATTGAGCACTCTTTTAAGAATAGTAATTGTTGGTTATTGGAATTTACTCCGTATACATCTATCCTCTACTTGGATATATATATATATATATATATATATATATATATATATATATATATATATATATATATCCCAAATCACCACCCTTGTTTACCAGCTAATCAAAGCTCTTCATCAACATTTATCAACTAATTACACCTTACATTCCATATAAATACAATATAAAATTAACATACGTACTATTCCAAATTCTAAAAACAAAGAAAACAAAAACAATAACTTTAGCTTCTCTAGACGTTGAATGCTTATTCACCAACGCGAAAAGTGAATGCCCTATTAAAAATAGTAATTATACGAAACTTAATACACCGTGCAAAATCAAATTCTTCAACAAAAAGATTTTCTACACTGAATTAAAAAATATTAAGCAAACCAACTCTATCTATAAAAGGCAGGATGTGTGTGTGTGTGTGTAACGAATGCACGGCCGCAATTTTCGACGGATTTGCACCACAATTTACATGCACATGTGCCAAGTTAGCAGAGAGGCCAAGACCAATGTTGCATTTCCCAACTCCCATCCATAGTGGAAATAATCGATTTTTTTATGCTTCTACGTCAGTTTTCATGTAGTTTGCGGCCATTTTCTACTGGCCAGATTGAGAGCCTATAGCTGGCTGCCACTAATAGGCAGGAGGACTCTATTGGCCAGCGTGAGAGCCAACAGCTGACTGACATGAATGTTAACTATTATGCTAGCATGCAAATAAAATCGATAGCTGCATTCGTCATAAGTGGGAAAAAATTAAATCTGCATGGCACTTTACTTCAATTGGCTCATTCGCTTGCTTAAACTCAATGTTGATTCTGATTCCGCAGAACTGGGTTGGGTGTGAAAAGTATTTGTTGTTAACATTCTTTTTTCATTCGGTTTTTCCAGTTACGAGTCCTTTTTAAAGCTGATCGTTTTGTGTTCATTTTGTTTAGTTCTTTTTTCGTAACAGATTTAATGTTTAGTATAGAGCTTAGAAAAAATTCGCAGTGTGAGATAGGCAAGAAGTAAGGCATGTAGCAACATCAGCACGGCAAAGGACACTCCTTTAAAGGCAAGGAAGGGCAAAAATATTTTAAGTCAAGTGATAGCGATTGCTGTATGAGTCGTAGGGTTTTTGAATCAAGCCCGGGCAACGCCGGGCCATGCTGCTAGTCATTAATAATATTTTCCCTAATTTCATTGTTGATGAACAAATTAGACAAGCGATGAGGAATAAAAAATCTAAACATATTAAATTACTATATCGTAATCAAATACATTCCAACTATAAAGAGGAAAACATTTTAAAAACACTCATAAATTCTAATATGTCTCCCACTGATCCAAGTAAGGAAAATAAAATTAATCATATACTATACTAGATTTAATAGACCCAACTTAGTTGTCCAAAACAATTCTCCGCCAACTAGCATCTTGTAAAAGGTCAACGTCTTAAAACAATTAAATGTCCTTTAGGTAGAAATGTCAATATGTACGTTGTCTTTACTATGACGATGCTAACAAAATGGCGTACATTTCATTTGTTCAGTATCACAGCATTTAAAGGAACACTCATGCCCACAATCACATTTTAGACGGATATTAGTTGAAAATAGATCTATATTACTTCAAAACAATAATAAGTAAAAACTAAAAATCCTTGAAGCCCTTTATAGAAGAGAATTAAATCCTAAAATAAACAAGTAAATTATGAGTAGAGCAACAAAGTTCTTAAATGCTTATAAAAAAATATATATGAGCAAAAATGGAAAAGTTAATTTCCTTATAATGAAAAAAAAAACAAAAAAACATGTGAACTTTGAACTTTGAAATCTAGAACGCTGCATAAGCAGTAAAAACGAACAGTTGAAATATTTTTAATTTACAGAAACACGTATACATACTCACAGACAAGTTAACACCCTGAAGATGGCCTCAAATGAGATTGAAAGTACTTGGGAAAATAAAAACTATTTGAAAGAATATTTTGGTATTTATCTGATTCAATTTTCTAAGTCTGCCAAGAAATTAATCCGCGGACTTGAAAGGATCACAACGAAAACTAATCGATATATGTCTAAATTATTTAACCAAATCTGTTTGAACATATATATATATATATATATATATATATATATATATATATATATATATATATATATATACATACATATATATACATATATATATATATATATATATATATATATATATATATATATATATATATATATGGCATTTATATACATCACGTATATAAAACGTTATAAGATTCCATTTCTCTGTCGTGCGCCGATAGCTTAGGGGAATATCTCTGACTGATGCCAAAGCGGACGAGTTTCGATCACGGCTTGAAGCAATCCGAGGTCTAGCCACAGTGATGAACTGTGATACAGCGAAACAGGCTTATACATATATACATTAATTTTATTATTGTTCTGTTATTATAAGCATGTTATATATATATATATATATATATATATATATATATATATATATATATATATATATATATAACATGCTTATAATAACAGAACATATATATATATATATATATGTATATATATATATATATATATATATATATATATATATATATATATATATATATATATATATATATATAACATGCTTATAATAACAGAACAATAATAAAATTAATAAACTTATTCTCTGATCTATTCCATTTGGAGCCCCCGATATTACCCACAATTTATGAATCTATCAGTACTAAATTTAATTTACCGAAATTTAATTGGCCCGAAGGTTAAATCTCCCGTAAATTATGAATAACATTAAACCCTTATGGTCTAAATACTATTTACTGTAATTCCCAGGATGACACACTTGTTGCTAGCATAAGGAGCACCCCATAATGGGAACCAACATTTAGTTACAAACAACGAAAGGCCCTAGGTATAAATAAACTCCAACCCCAGACACTTCCCCCGCAATGAGATCCCTCACACCGTCTCCCAGTCACCAACACAAGCCACTTATCATAAACAAGGCGTATCTCGGAGGACTGATACTGAAAATAAATTCAAATCCCTTCTTCCAGGCAAACACTTCAGAGCTGAAGACGGCAGATTTTAGACCACTCCGAAATAGTCTATACTCATGCTGGAGTAATTTTTTTTTCGCCGTAAAAGATATATATATATATATATATATATATATATATATATATATATATATATATATATATATATATATATATATATATATATATATTACAGCAAAGAAAATATATATATATATATATATATATATATATATATATATATATATATTACGGTTAAAAACAAAATATATATATATATATAATATATATATATATATATATATATATATATTACGGCAAAAAATAATGTATATATATATTACGGAATATATATATATATATATATATATATATATATATATATATATATATATATATATATATATTACAGCAAAGAACAATATATATATATATTACGGTTAAAAACAATATATATATAGTGTTTACATTAATCTAACTATTGTCCTCATCTTTGTCGCCATATTTGTCACAACGTTTCGGCCTTCTTCAGGTGGTTGGAATTTCGAACTGAACCCTTTATTTCGATCACTGGGGTAGACCGTTCTAGTTCCACGAGCCATGTTTGATGGATGTCAGTTATCAGTTATCTCCTGCTATTTTTTCCCTCTGAAAGTTCTCCACTGCCTTAACTTCTAACCAACGCCTTTATACCACTGTGCCAGGAGGACATCTGAGTATGCATTTCTGGGTATTAAAAACCTAATGTTTTCAGCCACCATTTTTTACCAGTGCTCATATTGCAATTGTTGCTGTTATCATTGCATGTTTTTACCAGAGCTCATATTGCAACTTTGTTATCATTGCTTTTCTCTGGCACTCCTTATTACTCGTTCCCAAATTGCAATATAAGCACTGGTATATATATATATATATATATATATATATATATATATATATATATATATATATATATATCTAATATTACGGCAAAAAACAATATATATGTATACATATATATATTACGGCAAATAACAATATATATAAATTGTTTTTTGCCGTAATATATATATATATATATATATATATATATATATATATATATATATATATATATATATATGTAAGTGGCATGTCCGGTCCTAGCTCTGAAGGTTAGAGCTGGCGGTACTAAGGTATGTAGTTCGTCCGAGCACTTTCACTGGTAGACGCGACAGAGCAGTTAGAGACTCGCCCCCCCCCCATGATAGAGAGAGAGAGGTGGGGGAGTGGAAAATATTCATTCTTCTCCAAGGATTCGGGGACAATTTGACTCGAAAGAAAGGACTGGGTAGCTACCGCCCAAATTTGTCTATTCACATAGTTTATGAATATTATAAATTCATTTCAAAAAGTAAAGTATGATAGATTAATTAACCCCTTAAAATGAATTACCGGATATCCACAGTCAATGTCTTTCACCGAAAAAGAGTTTTGAAACAGAAATTAGGAAAAGAAACAAGCAATTTCTAAACATTCAGTTCATTTATATTATTTAATACAGTAGAATCTTTCATATCCGGAATCCCGCATATCCGGACATGATTTTGATGTGTATATTTGAACTATTTGGGTGATATGTAACTGATTTGAAATTTCTGTTTTTCAGGAAATTTACTTTGGATAATTGCTTATGCTTATTTCACCCTACTGGCTTGTATTGGTGCAAAAGATGATGGGAATAAGAGGAAAAGAACAACTTTAGAGTTATCGTAAAAAATGGAAATTTTAAACAGACTAGACGCTGGTGAAAGTTCATTGTAACTAATGGGTGAGTTCAACATAGGAAAGTCAATATTGTATGATATAAAATCTTCCAAAGAAACTATTCTCCAACGTTCACATTGTCACAATGAACAAGGAAATAAAAAACATGATTGTAATGAAACCTGGACTGAAATTTTAAAAAAGCTATTGGAAACGTTGTCAGTTTTATGGAAAGAAAACCCGCATTCAGCTATGATGATTCCAATAACGCAGGCAGAGTTAAAAAGTGTCTTTCATTTTAAAAATTTCAAGAACAAAAGCAAAACGAAATGAAAAAAAGTTGAAAAGTTGAGAATGACACTAGAAGAGAAAGAATCATCATGCAACAGTGATTAAAAAATCCTCGTTACATTATTTGTTTTGCATACGTGGCAGACTTAATTTAATGAATTTTCATTAACATTACATAATTTATTTCTTTTACCTTAAAATCAATTCCGTTGTATATCACTCACCATTAGCTTATTTTGTTTACTATAAAAACATTGAAAATAGATATTAAACCTGATTTCAGTTCTTTCATTTTAATCTAAATATAATCCTTCATATCCGAACTTTGTAACCAATTCCTCATATCCGGAAGGCCTCATATCCGGAATCCCTCATATCCGGAAGGCCTTCCTAGTCCGGTTGTCAGGGATTCTACTGTATCTTGAAAAATTAAATGTTTTAGGAAAATACATGTACGACATTGAGATTTTAATAGACAAAATGGTACAACTTTTCAAAAACAAACTTGCATAGGGATGGCTATACGTCTTCTTTCTTCTTTTATATGCCGTGTTCCTTCAGGACATAGGCGATCATGGCTCTCCACTTCCCCCTATCCCTTGTAGCTCTCAATAAGTTTTGTCCCTGTGCTATTTCTCCCAGACCACGTTCTGTCATCCACCTGCTTAAGCCCTTGTCTCTCTTTCCCTCTGATCACCCTGTGAGTATCAAATTCTCCAAGCCGTTCTTTCTCATTACGTGTCACAGAAATTTTAGCTGCCTCTTCCTGTTGTTAAGTATAAACTTCCTCCTTGTTGGCATTCTCTCCAAAAGTTCATCGTTGCTCAAACGCTCGGTCGATGATATCCTTAGCATCCTTCAGTAGATCCACATCTCCGTTGCCTTGAGTCTCTTCTTCATCTTTGAGGAAATCGTTCAATCTTCGCTATTCTCTGTTTCTAGAGTCAGAAACATGTGGTCGTATTATATCCAAGTCGTATTAAGCACAGGTAAATATGGAGATATTTCTTGTAACATACAGGGGTTGGACAAAATAATTGAAACACTTGTTAAATTCAAAGAAAAATTATTTAATATGGAGTTGGTCCTCTTTTAGCCTCACATACAGCTTTAATACATCTAGGAATGGAATCATACAGCTTCCTGACTTCATCCAGAGGAATTTTCAGCCATTCTTTCATTAACACCTTCTCCAGCTCTTTAAGACACGATGGTGGAGGATAGCGGCTCCTAACTTGTCGCTCCAAAATGCACCACAAATGTTAATATTGCTATCTGGAGATTGGGGAGGCCACTCCATGTGTTCTAGCTCACCTTCATGCTCTTCATACCAATTCTTAACCACTCGAGCGGTATGTATTGGAGTAGTATTATCATCTTGGAAGATGCAGTCACCATCAGGGAATAAAGTCTGGGCCATTGGATGAATATGATCTCCCAAAATGTTCAGGTAAATCTTTGCTGTTGATTCTACCATGCAGGGCAACTATTGGACCGAGACATCACTGATCCACCACCATGCTTCACTGTTGGAAGAAGGCAGTCAGGGTTGTAAGCTTCTTTGGGCTGCCTCCACACATAAACTCACCCTGAAGTTGGGAAAAGAGAAAAACTGGACTTGTCTAAGAATATGACTTGCTTCCATTGGTCTGCAGACCAGGCACTGTGATCTCTGCACCACTTCAACTACTTCTGAATGTTGCAAGTGAAGAGAAGAGGTTTCCTTATGGAGCTCAAGACGAACAGTTTTAGTAGAAACTGTACTATTCAGATAATTATTCAACTCAGCAGTCACTTTGGCCGCAGTAGTCCGATGATTTTTTTTTTGCCATATTGCGTTTCAATTCCCGTCAGTCCCTGTCAGTAAGTTTGCAAGTCCGACCCGAATTGCTACGGTTGCTAGAGGTTTTGCCCGGTTTCTCGAATTGCGTCATAGTTCTTGATATGGTAGATCTTGAAAAACCAAACAATTTAGCAACCTTAGTAATCGAGGCTCCTGCCATGAGAGCTCCAACAATTTGCCCTTTTTCGAACTCGGAGACGTCACGCATTTAGCTAAAATGTTACTAAATTCTAAAAATAAATAAGCCAAAGACAGTAAATTAGATAAATAAAAGTATTTACAATAGATATAACCTGCAATTACAAAGTTTTAGTTAAAGTTCTTAATATAATAGGTCTTTTAAATATACGAATGGAATTTGCAGCTGTTCCAATTATTTTGTGCAACCCCTGTATTTCGAAAGTTATATATGCTTTGGGTGAGGCTGCGTAGTTTTTCAGAGTCGCATAAACGGCGATCGATCTCAAAAGAAATTACAGACTCTGAGAATTATTGATAATGTAACGTATTCCTCAATAATACTTCTAAAATCGATTTCCACATTCGCCTTGAACATGCGGAAATCAGAATTCCCGTTCAGTTCCTCAAGGTATGGATCGATATATGAAAAGAAAAATGTCAAATATAAAATAAAAAAAGTCGCTGGAAAAGACAGTTAGTTACCTATGACGTCAATTTTTTTCTTGACAAAATCCGACGAGAAGGCTAGTGACCTGGAGTAGCACGGAAGAAATTAACAGTTGCAGATATTTGGAGATAAAAAGAAAAGGAATGAAAACAAACCAAAAAAAATGGTCGATAACTCGTATTTTTACATTTCACTCTAGGATCAAAAGCAGGTTTCTCAAAAGCTTACAAATTGGCCATAATCATTTTAACGCTGTACTCGCGAAAATATTGTAAAATAGGCAAGAAAAATGATTTACGCACTGACAAAATCATTCCCGCGATAAATCTCAACAAAGTTTGGATATCAACGTTTAATAGAAATATATATATATATATATATATATATATATATATATATATATATATATATATATATACACCATTCGCCCTTGCATGGAGTATTGCTGCCATATATGGTCTGGAACCCCTTCTGTTTGCCTCGAGGTTCTTGATAAGATCCAGAGCCGGATATGCAACGTAATTGGCCCTGATCTGTCATCTCGTCTGCAGTCGCTCTTTCACGGACGCGCCGTTGCCTCGCGCTGTCTTTTTTACTGATTTTCTTCCACGGTAATTGCTCCGATGAGCTGCTTTCGCTGGTTCCCAGGCTTCATGAATTCAAGCGTCCTACGAGGCTGGCATCCCGCTCCCACCGTTTCACTGTTGAAACTGTTAAATGTGGCCGTCTCTTCTACTCCAATAGCTTGATATCTCGCACCTCTCGCCTGTGAAACTCCCTTCCTCATTCCTGTTTCCCTGACAACTATAATCTCCAACTATTCAAATGTAACGTCAATCGACATCTCCAGTTGCCTTGATCTATCCACTATCCTTCTCCACATCTTTTCCTCTTTCACTCCTATCTGCTCTTGCTCCAAATCTTCTGTAACCCCTTGCGTGCTAGTGGCTTCCAGCCTTGCTTGGGGTGAAAAGTTTATATATATATATATATATATATATATATATATATATATATATATATATAAAATGACTCTTACATGACTTATATAAATATATACATTAATTGATCCCACAACAGTTTTGACTCCATCGGTGTTATCGTCTATTGGTACTCCAGTTCAGGCCACACCTCAAATGGAACTCATATAAACAATCCATAGTCAAAGATGCTGGAAAAAGGTCGGGTCCTTGTACCGTCCCAGAAAGTACCTTGCCACTTCTGCGTTGCACTATTTACATGAGCCAACTCAAACCAAAAGTGAAATGATAGTGCCTTGTCTGGAGCTGCACAATCTTTATTTTCTAGCGATGATTTATTTTCAATTATTATTTTTAGTATTGCAACTATAACCTATACTAAATTGGAATTTCATTATATATATATATATATATATATATATATATATATATATATATATATATATATAATCATTTATTCGAAAATGATAACATAATTATGTTATAAAATCACTACAAAAATAGCCATTTTGTTTCAACACCTCTGGTGTCTTATTAAGTGATGATGTTGAATGTAGAATAAAGGGTTTTAAAAGGTTCAAATCAATCCGACAACCCTCGCTAGGGGTAACGCTGTTACAAAGTACAATCAAAGTATTGAAACATGAAAGCTTTTGTGTAGCGATTTCAATATGTTTTTTATTATAATCTTTTATATATATATATATATATATATATATATATATATATATATATATATATATTGCGTATATTTTGGTAGCATTTTTTCATTAAGACATGTCTCATTAAATAATTTAGATAAGTTTTGTCTACTTATTTTTAATAGGATACTCTCGTAAAAATAAAATTAATTATACACTTTACTAAATTAAATATATCCAATTTAATCATTAGTAATGACTCCTCCCCACTAACTAACGTGTTGTAAAAAAACAATATTGTTTATAAATTTAAATGTCTCTTGGGAGATTATATATGTTGGCCATACCACTACTATGTGGTCTCGAAGGTTAGGTTTTCACTTGAATGATGCATCTACATTTACAACATCGCTGTCCACATTCGCAATTTAGGAAAATTCTTGAAAATACATCGATATTTTTGCATGAAAATAATAAACAAACTAAAAATTCTAGACGATATCTATATTAAAAAATTGGAACCAACCATTAATAAAATAAATTATGAATACTCCTCAAATGTTTTTAAATGTTTACAGTAGATAGTTTACAGTTTTAACTAATTGTTTAAAGTATTTTTTTAAATATTTAAACATAAAATTTTAAAATTACAGTACATAACCTTAGCATTTTTCCTTTCACACGTAAAAATTTAATTTTCAGATGGCGACAACAATTTTGTGCTAGAAAAATGATGAACAAAAAAATTTTTTGTCTTAGAAAAAACAAAATCCTGATGAAAACATTGTGATAATGTCGAAAGTACTCGGAATAAAATGAATAGCCATCAACCTGGTAATTTTCTTCCTTTAAGAAGGATACTAAGAAACTTGTCCATAATTATGAGAGGATCCTATTAAAAATAAGTAGAAATAATAAAACATGTTTAAATTATTTAATGATACATACATATATATATATATATATATATATATATATATATATATATATATATATATATATATATATATATATATATTGTTACGTGTTGATAATTGTAACAAAAGAAAAAGAATGATTTGCCAAAACACAGAGATAAATCACAAACAATATTTAATTTACTGAAAAAACACAAAATAAAATATATACAAGATATACAATTGGCTATACAAAACTGAAAACACAGAGTTACTGGCGAAATGTTACGAGGGAGAAGGGGAGAAGAATCAAGTGTGTTTACTACGTTATGACTAGTGAAGTAATCTAGTTGCTATTACTGGAAATCCACAAATGTGTGTAAATAAATATAAATTTTTAGTTTGGTCAATGAAAATTAGTCAAAAGTCTATTTACCAGATTTGTTCCATGAAATTCTCTTTTTGAGTTTTTGTTGGTCGGCAACTTTTCATAGAGATTCTTTCGGCTGGATATAACAATCCTTGAATCAAAAGCCGGAGTTGATACTGGCAGCAATTCCTTTTACACCAACTGACAACCCTGTACCAAAAAACTATTTGATAGGGGCTAACACCTAATTTGCATATTTCTAGATGTTTCTCGAATCATCTAGATTCTTCTCGAATATACTGGAATGATCTTGAATCTTCCAAAACGTTCTATTTCAAATTTCTCTATTTTACAACTACTTCATGAAAGAAAACTTTTTTGTATTAACAGATAGGGCTCAGTAGAATCCCTTACTATAAATTTTAACCTTATTGAGACTTTCTGTTTCATAGAAATGCATCCTCGTAACAATATATATATATATATATATATATATATATATATATATATATATATATGTATGTATGTATATATATATAGTTGTATATTTAGACAGCAATCCTTCTTTTATGCAAGTTTCATTAAAAACGACAGACAAGGTACTACGGTTAAGTTTTTTATCTAATTTTTCTTGTGTACGAACAAGAGCTTTCTTTTCTGGACAAAGGGTGTGTAAGAACTGTCCAAATGTTTTATTTTTCCGAGCGCTTTCGGCTATACCTTTAGCCATTATCAAGGATGATTTGATTTTTCAGCTTAATTGAGTGTGTGCATTATTTATATGTCTTAGTGTTTAGTAGTGGTGTTTTAATTTCCAAATACGGTTAGGATGCGGTGCGTTTTTCGTTTCGAGTGTGATTTTTCGTATTTGTTGTTGTGTCTGAATAAGTGCGTGTCTGTGTGAGTGCTTGGGATGAGCGAACGTTTTATTTTATTATAGTCCCGCATTGATTTCGTCCAGTTAACTGATGCTTCTGACACATTTATTGATTGTGGGTTTTTTTATTACTAACATGATTTTGTTTAGTTTTTTGTAAATAGTTTTATTTCATATTGTAAATACTCATTGGGGCTAATTTTTAAAATTTTAAAATTGTTGTTTATTCCCCCACCACCACCACCACAGACGATATATTGTACATATGGGGACTAGAGAGTATTTTTATGGAGACACTGAGGTATTATGGTGGGTGTGGTGAGAAAGGTACGTAAGAATGTGTTGTTTTGGTGTAAGGAATATTGTTAGTATGATTGGGTCAGCGTTTGTGGCTAGCTAAGTTTAATGTTAAGACAGAAGACCGACCTCTTCCCTAATTTCGGCCTTGTGCCACATTTTCTGTTTTATTCAGGAATAAATATCCTCAGTCCAGGTCTGATTTTCCACTGACATTATTGGGAATGATTATATTGAATCAACTTCGAAGTTTGCCTATAGGAAAGTTGGTTCACTGTGTCATGCTAAACAATATTTCTTGTCAGAATCTATTTTGCCCATTTATAAGTTTACCATTTGTCCATGCATTGAATCTTGCTGCCACATCTTGTGTCTGATTCTTCTGCTATCTATATTGATTCATTCTGACCTGGCACCTCAGGTTCAATCACATTCCCACCGTCGTAATAGTTCCATCTGCCTTTTCTATAAATATTTTCATAGTAATCGTTCAGATAAACTTTTCCTTTTGGTATCTTGACTTAATGCATTTTAACGTACTACAAGATCGGTATCATAATTTCATTGTTGAAAGGTTTAGATATAACCGTAAGTTCTATTCTAATCGTTCCTTCTCTTCCATATCTTGTGGAACACTTTTCTGCTTTCTTGTCAACTACAGTCTTCAAGAATGTCTATCAATGATGCCATCAGTTGTCAAATCGGTAACTATTTACTCCTGTCTTTATCGATTAGTTCGAAAAGTCAACTTAGCAGCTGATGTAAAAAAAATTACATCCAAACTACAATAACTGGGATAAGAAATGGCTTGTTTATTTTAACGCTTCCTAAATAAAACTGCTGTCTTTTAATCATCTTAGAGAAGCTTTTTAGACTTCCATCAGCATGATTGGTGATAACCTGCAGAAAAGTGACTCATTGAGACTTCTCTGACAAACTTTTCCACTGACGTAAATTAAAAAGATTCTATTGAATCAATTACTCGGACTCCAACCCTGAAAGAAATAAAAGAGACCATTGTATTGTGTCTTCAGACAAATTTCAAGAGGCTCTATCGATAAGGGAGAGGCGAGGATTAAATAAACACCGATATGGGGAAAAAGAAACTGACCCAGTCGAGATAATAAAAAAAGGAGAGAAAAACAAACTGGGGAGGATAGGAATCTCGACTTGGATCCTAAGCAAATAAGCCGGGAACAGGCCAGGAAGAACATTTGCTCACATTAAATATTTAAACAAGAAGGTTCTATCATAACCAGGAAAGTGCTCCATTCTACGTTGTGAATTAAGGAGATTTAAAAAAGAAAACTAAGGTTAGCACCAATCACACGAACCAGGCTCGCTATAGTTACCCACCTTTCGCTGAAATCTATCGATACCAAACGCCGTCTATCAGTTCTAATCTTCACCCCGAGCTAATGCTCAAAGAATCGGATTAGATCCTAATCAGAATAGCGTTCATATCGCAAGATTTCCTCCGTTCGGGTCGTCCAAATCACCATTCGAGCCGTGGCTAGCAGCGTCAGAAACATCATCCGTTTTGATCCCAGAATACGGGGACGACACATTGTCACACGCGTATAAGCGATCAATAAGAACGAACTTTTTCGGGACTGATACGAGCTGTCAACCCGACGCTATAATCCTATAAGAGGCGCACCCAAAGACAATGGTAGAAGGCGTGCGAAGCTGTTTCTTCTAAGCCAAAGTCACATAGTTTACAGTTTGGCAAATCCTCTAAGCCCCATATGAAGGCCCTGTCATTGAATGAATGCCTATTCTGAACCAGTCGCCAGGTAAGCGAAAACTCAGGGTTGCTGAGGTAATCTGCCGCTGGCGCCCAAGACCAAAAGGAGCGAAACTCATCCATCGATCCGGCCGCGTAGTGGATCCCTCGCGACTTCCTCCACTAGGTCACGATTTCTAGTGACCTCTTCTAGTCCCAGAAAGGTCACCGGACCGAAGATAACCCTCAAGGACGATCGGCACTGAAGAAAGAAAATCGATTGATCTCGGGCCTTACGAAGGCGCTCAGTCAGCGAGACGGGAGGAGTGATAGTAAGGAAAGAGAAGGAATCCCTTACACAGCCTGCCAAAATCGAGTCCTCCGTCAACGCGCAGCGTAGGAAATCCAGCCTCGAGGCGTTTGTAACTCTCCAATTGCGGCATTCCCAGGCCCCCATGACACGGAAATTTTATGTACAGTGTCGACACGATGGTTGCGTCCGCCAACCACCACAAGAGAGAGGAGAGTAAGAGGTCGATTACTTTCTTACGTTCCTTACAGAGATGAAGTAGAGAGAAGTGGTAAAGGACGATGGGAAAGACGTAAGCGGCACACCCCTCAGCCCTGCCCTTCAAGGACAACCTTCTTCGGCGCCACATTTGCGTGTACTTGTAACCAGTTTTTCCCCAGCTGGAGGTCGGGTCCAAACCACATTCCGAGAATGCAGACAGGACGGTCCGTCTAACCAAAGGGACCCCAGAAAATCGATCCCCTTCCATGCACGCAAGCCGGAAGACTTGTCGCGTCTAATCTTGGCCCCCTTGACCTTTTCGTACCGTTCAATGTTGCTGCAGGACGACACGAAAATAGATGTCATCGAAACTCTGGCTCAAGCCCTACCAGGGACAGTGAATTCCCGTAGGACCGGACTGCACGACCTGTTCTTTAGCTGGCGAAGGAGGGGCTCCAATGTCAAAACGTAAAGTAGGCGCGATAGTGGACAACACTGACGAACCGACCAAGACAGCGCAAAAGCGCCTGAGCGCTTTCCGTTGAACTGTACCACAGCACGGGGGGTGAGGGTCGATACAGGAGGCTAATCCACCGGCAGAAGTCGGGTTCGAATCCGGCGGCCTGCAGGACAGCTGCCAGGTGGCGATAGTCGACCATATCAAATACTTTGATCCTAATTGATCAACACGGCTTGCTGGTCGTCTTTTACAGCCTCTAGGATCGAATTGTTCGGCCCTTCACAGCATAAGTCTGCTCGGGTTCCAACAGAATCTCGGCAAACGACCCGTCAGGATCTTGGCCAATATTTAACTGTGTTTAGCAGAGTTATGAGTATGTAATCATTTAAATCCCGTCTAACACCTTTGCCCTTTTTCAGCGTGATCACACTTCTGGGGATCCGGTTGGGGACAAACCTATTGCGGAACTAGTTGCTGAACTCATGTCTCTGTAGACCTTTTTCATTGCCGCATAGACCACGCCCTCTCTGATCTCCCCTTCTCACAGCTAGCCGCTTCAGTCGGCGAAAGCCGCGGAAAGTCGCACAATTAGCTGCGAAACTCATCGCCACTGAGACCAGGCACCTTGGTAAACCGACTCTCGAAATGCCGCCGAAACTTCTCACAAAAATTCGTTGACTTCTCGAATGTAGCGACCGGAACCTTGACGGATGTCTTCCTTCCGCAATTCTGTGCCCATGTTCACAGCTTCGGAAAACATCTTGCTTAACTTATGCCTCATTACCTGACCCTGGTAGCGCTTGCTAGCTACACGCTGTAGGGCCTCCCTAGCTTAAACTATCTCTAGGGGACTCACCTAGCGTCCTCTCGGAAAAGATTATCCTTAAGATCCTTCACCTTGTTAGCCTTATCCAGTGAGAGCCGCTGACAAAATTCGGTGGTGAAGGACCTAATCCTATCCTTAAGCCTCTACCACCATCAATTTCCAATAACTGTCCCCACTAGTTCCCGCTTTACTATGGTAATTAGCTGATCCTGGAAGTCCTGCTTGTCCAGTAAAGACAGATTGAACTTCCAATATCCAACCATTCTAGGCTTACAGTCTAACACCATCGGGACACAGACAAGTTTGTGGTCCGAATAGCCAAACCAGTGGAACGTGGGCGAATCTAGTAGATGTATGTCAGCCCTTCTAACATTCTATTCACGTAGCTAGTCACCTGGGTAGACGACCACTTAAGTGCCCACGTTCACATCCCCCCCCTGGGTGATCGATCCGGTCTTTATCGACAAGACCAAACACGCTGATCAGATCAATCAAGCTACGATCGCTCGACCTTCCATTAGATTCCCGTCCTCTTTATAACTTGGGATCCAGGACGGAAAACCATTCCCCCATTAAGATTAGGCGCGTTGAATAAACCAGGAACGGCCCCAACTGCCGAAAAAAAAAAAAGGATTACGATCCTCTCGGTCGTTGGGCGCATAAACCACAACGATTCGAAACAAGTCACTTTTCACCGCAATATAGGCCACGATCAACCAGCCCCTGGCTTTCGACAAGGTCCACCCTCTCATCCAGAGTACGCTTAGCCAACAAAGAAACATCTCTGGCCAGTCGGTCCCCATATGCTGAATAGACAACAAAACCCTTAGACAGCACACAAGCATCAACGTTGCAAACAAATCGAGTTCCATGGATCGCGGCGATATACACACCTCCAAGAGGTCACGAAGCAGGCGGGCAGCCTTACTCCGATCCTTCCTGCCCATCGCATTCAGATTGGCTATCTTGATAGACATTTTTTAAGTCTGAAAAAGAGAAAAACAACAGTCAACCTATTCCCATACAGGATGAAAATCTGTGGCGTCCATCTAGGAAAATACCGCCAACGTCCAGGGTTAGGGTTAATTTTACCACCCGAGTGCGGTGGAACAATACCGGGACCGTCCCTCCTCCTTGGGGATAATTTAGCAAAATTTTTGAGTTGGGACGAATCCAGCTCAAATACACAAATTTCCAGGAACATGACCTTCGCTTCGAAAAGGCGCTATCATACCTTTCGGTACCCCCACAGCCCGTGATCCTTACGCAACTGAAAACAACTGGAACGTTTGGGAAATTTGCAGGGGTCCTCTACCGACTTTCCGTCCACCGTGGCCATTTGAAATAAAGGGCCTAAAAGAGGAGTAGGAGGAGTAGACAGTGAACTGAGGGAGGAAGTAGAGAGAGGGGGGAAGGAGCTCGGGCAGGTGAAGGGAGAGGCTCCTTGCTTTGGGCAAGACAACAGTGTCTGAAATTTCTTTTGGCGACACAGAGACGGCTAGGCTTTGTCCGTGCTCATCTCCGCCCTACACTACTTATGACTGACTACACTGATTTCCATTCAAGCTGTCAAGTCATGACTGTCTGGTTTCCTTTATCTTATACAGGTTTACGTTATAATATATTTGGCATTTTTTTATTTTCTTTTTTAAAACTACATCGAGATTTTCTTAAAGTTTTATTCAGATATGATTAAGTCACATTTTTTATATTTATATTTTTATTTCTACATATCTAAAATACTATATTCATTTTATTTACTAATATATATATATATATATATATATATATATATATATATATATATATATATATATATATAATATATATATATATATATATATCAGAAACATTGATATTCTTGGAACAACGGTTTCTGCCGAGATGACTTCGTCAGGCAACTAGTCATTATTTAATCTCAAAGAACCGTGGTTGCAAGAAGATCAATATTTCTGATGTTTTATAATCTGCATTTTCGATTTTGCATTGGATTTGCATTTTTGTTCTATGGAAACTGTATCGAACGCTCTTTTAATTTAATTTTGGCGACTATCATTTTTAACATAATACTAAATTCATAATTATATATATATATATATATATATATATATATATATATATATATATATATATATATATATAGATATATATATATAGATATATATGCTATCGTTTGCCGATTGAGCACTATGAGGAAAAGGATGTTTTTAACAGGTGCTGCTGTTGCTTTAAATACATCGCTCTTCATAAGAATTGAGCGCTATGGCGGCCGGCATGGCATTTATATATCACGTATATAATGCGTTAAAATTACCTTTCTCTGCCGTGCGACGATAGCCTAGGGATGAAGGTTTCTGACTGATGTCAAATTGGTCGAGTTTTGATCCTGGCTGATGAACTACGAAACAGTCTGTCTGTCAACAATATATATATATACATATATATATATATGTATGTGAGTGTGCAGAGTGATAAAGTGGGTGTAGGTCATAAAGTCTCAGAGTAGGTGACGGACATACGATTGAAGTGTTAAAATTGACAGGAAGAGAGAAAAAAAGAAAGAATTGACAGACACAATTTCCGGCGTTTTTGTCTTATGAATTCCATCAAAATAGCTCTTTTTTCCCTTGACAACAATTGAACAACAATAAAGATATGTTTAATGATACGCTTGTAACGAATCAATAGACCGACATTGACGATTGATCAATGGCGGCTTTATTGATCACACGCAGTGCATCTTGGGCCAAGTGTAAAGTAGGCCAACTTTACCATTTCTGTATTGTCCGTTGATTCCTCTAAAGCAGAAGTTGGCCGTTGCATAAAATGAACATTTAACCATGAAATGAGACTGATTTTTATGAGAAGGGACGATGAAAATTTAAATGAAAATTATTTAAAAAAGTAATATGTTTTGGGTATATAGTCGAGCCGAGTGATCCTTTATCCATGTTTCCATTTCTCTCCCCTGGTACAAGAACTAGCGGGCTTGGCTGCCAATCAAAGAATTTTTACAAGACTATTCATGTGTATTTGATTTTGTTGGACAACTCTACGCAACTAGAAACGCCCCTCTCGCAGCTCAAAGGGTTATCGAAACGGGCGAAATTTGGCAAACCTGGTTGCATCGGGATGTCGGAAGCTTGGTTAGGACAGCCCAGTTGACGCTGCCCTTTTCCCGCCGGTTTGGACGTTGAGATCGTGTAGATCTTTGTCTATTCCGCCGTTGGAGGGGGGTCTTCGGGGGTTGGTCGCGTTCAGTTTGGTTGGTCATTCCTCTCCGAAATTACTACCCAGTGTGGCCCTACACGATTTGGAAGTCCAGGATGCCCTGTACCGCGACAAGGAATGAGCATATATATTTTACACAAGGATTTCAGAAAGAACACATCGTTATCAAATGTACCCCTTTGACTTTAAGGAGAATAATAGAAACGAAGCAAGACATAAAAGTATAAAATTATAATGGAATGTATGAGAACATTTTTTACGATTGTTCTTGCAAGTCCAAATTACTACTTTTTACTAACCAGATGCTTCTCTGTAGCTAAATGGTATAGCACGTCAGATCAAATGGCAGTTTCCGTATAGGAATACAGTTTCGATTCCTGTCGGAGAACTCATATTTTCTAAAAAAATTTCTCGAACATTCAGACGGGTAAATGTAATTAATACTGTTTAATTAAATATAGAGCATTTACTTAAATAAATTGTATCTATAAAAATAACGTATAAAAATATATTAAATAATTGTAATTATATATATATATATATATATATATAATTACAATTTTTGTAATTATATATATATATATATATATAATTATATATATATATATATAATTATAATTTTTCTCCCGATGATGGCCATGTTGGCCGAAACTAGTCGAGGAATATAAATGAAATAATAATAATAAAAGCATAAGAATATTAATCTACAACCCAGTATGTCTGAAGATTTTAATTGATGTTTTAATAATTTTTATCGTTCAAAATATATATATATATATATATATATATATATATATATATATATATATATATAATAGAAAATTAAGAGATCAGCCAATTCTACTACATTGGTTTCAAACTGTCGGTATCTTCAGGCGAAAAGAAAAGAAAAAAGCAAAACTTCACAACAATCATAGCAATAACTGCAACCTTTGTCAACAAGAAAAATTAGCTATAATAACATTTTCAAACGAAAAAGAACATTTAGAATCAAAGAACGGAAATGATGTACCGTTGTATACATACTAAAAAGTTCCTTTTGAATTCATATGAAGTGGGATGAAAAGAAAGTATGTATATTTCATTTAATCCCACACCGATATATTTCCAATGCACATGATTTCCCCTCCCCCTCCTCCTCCCCTTCTATCATACCCCCCTCACATTGTGTGCTTATTCATTTATTTATTTATTTTAAAAACATATAGCGTTCATAATATTTTTATTTAAAATAAATAATAAAACTTTAGGAAATCAATTGACCGAAATCGCCTGAAGATAGCGAAAGGCTGAAACCAAGATGGCGGAATCGGCTGATCTAATTTTTTATACTTAAAAGCTCGAAATGTTAAATTTTTATCTTTTAATATGTGTATTGAGCACTTCTTAATAGTACTGTTTCCTGGTCGAATTCAACTCTGACCATTAACTTTTTATAATATATATATATATATATATATATATATATATATATATATATATATATATATATATATATATGAAGAAATATAGTTTTAAGGTATGCTATATTTATGGGCTAACGTGTTCAATAACAGGGATAGAGCATATGTAAATATAAAAGTGAACATGGAAGTCAAAACTCAGAGGCGACATACTGTTTCATGCTAGGCCCAATCGGTCTACCTGACGATTGCGTCTAACATGAAACAACCTGTCACCTCTGAGTGTTGACTTCAATGTTCACTTTTATATTTCCATACGCTCTATCTCTGATATTGAACACTTTATCCCATAAATATAGCACACATTAAAATTATATTTCTTCATATATATATATGTGTGTGTGTGTGTGTGTGGGTGTAAAAATAGATACAACTACACTATATCTGTAAAAGAACAATATGAATAAAACAAAAAGAAAACTTAACTTAGCCGACGCGTATATATATATGGTGTGCCAGGTACTTCAACGTGATAAATGGAAAACGACCGAACCTTATGTAACGCGGCATGCGTCAACATTTAACTGTCAACTTCCAGTATGAGAGAGATGAAATGTAAATGCAAGCCATGCTCATAGTTCTAACCCAACGACTCAAGAGAAAGCAAGCTTCTGGAAAGCTGCCAGACGAATAGCAGGACTGGGGGGGTCTCTGTGCTGATTCCATAAAGATACTTAAGCTACACTTGAAGTTCACGCCATGCCCCTCTCGGCCATGTAAACATCACCCAACCTCTTCCCGTACAATCTCAAGGTCAAGGTCACTTAAGGAGGGAAAACTATTTAATGTATGTGGGTTCGGTTAAGAGAGATTGGGGAGAATGTAGATCAACCGATAGCAAGGTGCTCCATAAAAAAAGATGATGCGAGATACTCTGGCAGGTATAAAGCTAAAATAATTTTATTAAAAAAATAAAATTTTACTTAATATTAGGGATATACAAATTTGGGGGTTTGTGCCCCCGCAAAAGGCGGTAATAATTTTCTGGTCAAGTAACTTATTTTTTCTAAAATAAGGCTCAATGGTTGTTGTTGAGAAAAGATCTAGTTTATAATCAAATCAGTCAAATAACATATCACAAGAAAAAGGCCTGCGTATACAAGACAGTGTAAATTTCAAGGTTGAAAGAACAATAAAAGGGTTTCACTGAGGTCAAACTCAATTAAAAGTTCGTATTTACCTTGAAGGTATAAAATGGGAATGTTCTTAAAGTTCTTTTGATTTGATGTGAGTTGAAGTTCATGACCGAATCATTTCGTGCCTTCAGAGTTCAAAGTCTTCAACATAAAGTGTTCTTTTGAGAACAGTACTTTTTCTCTGTCGTGGGAACAACTATTTTGTTACAATAGTCGGGAGGAAAATAAAATTTAATTCTGTCGAGAAAACGACAATTTGGTTGTCAAGACATCGTTGGGGAGTGGGTTACTTTGTGTCTACGCTCGGTCAGATTTTTGCGTCACCCACTCCTCGGCGTCGCGTCACCTACTCCTCGGCGTTGCGTCGCCTACTCCTCGGCGTTGCGTCAACCACTCCTCGGCGTCGCGTCGCCTACTCCTCGGCGTTGCGTCACCCACTCCTCGGCGTCGCGTCGCCTACTCCTCGGTGTTGTGTCACCCACTCCTCGGCGTCGCGTCGCATACTCCTCGGTGTTGTGTCACCCACTCCTCGGCGTCGCGTCGCATACTCCTCGGTGTTGTGTCACCCACTCATCGGCGTCGCGTTGCATCACCTATCCCCGACGCGCGTCGCGTGTACCATTTCCCGGCATCGGATCTTCCACTGTTTTTGATAGTTGTATGCAGTGATTTTTATAGCCAAATGTCGGCTCCAATTTCCCCGCAAATTCTTTGCCGGTCAACACATGGATTTTAGATTTAAGCCGGCTTGAGTAGCCATTGGTTAAAAAATCAGGTTTATCAAAACAATTTATTGTAGCATAAAAAAATGTTTTCTTTCCCTTTCCTTTACCGTCAAATGACCTCCCTTCCACTATTTGGTGAAGGAGTTTTGCACGCAGGGTGGCAAGGTTGAGGTTTCAGTAAATTATTTTATTACCTTCATCCCTTCCCTCAAACTACCCAGAGCCGAAATTTACTCAGTATGAAAAAATATATTTAACACTCTACCCCAGTTTCTCGATGGTAAGAAAGAAAACGAAATGAAGGAAAACTAAAGGGGAAAAAAGAAGGAAACAAAATGAAAGAAAAAAGGTGATCAATAGAAAGAGAAAGAAAGAAGCAAGGAAAACGAGCGAATGAAAGTAAGAATAAAAGAGAGAGGAACGAAATGTAGAAAGAAAAAGATGGAAGAAGACGAAAGAAAAAAGAAAAAAGAATCGAAAAAGAAAACTAAAGAACGAATAGGAAGAAAATGCAGGAAAATGAAAGAAATAATGATTGATCTATTTTTTACGGTTTATCAACCTTTGCTTATTATTTAAAGTCAGAGAATATTTTAAAGACTTTAAGAATTTTTGGATATAATAATTTACTGATAGAAGTCATACTAATTAACCCATACCTGACGAGAAGAAGAAGTGGCTTCATACCTTTCTCAAGGCTGTTCGCGTGAAAGTATTTGGCTGGAATTGGAACGCGTTTCTCTGTGTTTCTAATTTTGAAATGTTATAAATTGAACCAATCGCACAATCAAGTACCTGGTATTCATGAGTGGTTACTCATCAAGTTACTGATCAGACTCGAGGTTGCTTAACTTTGAGATTTGTACAAAAATGGGTGTTTAAACCTGATATGGTGATCAGCTGAAAGAATGAATGAGAAATGAAGAAGGAAAGATAAAGAATCGAAGAAAAGAAAATTCAAAAAAAGACGAAAGAAAGGAAAGAATGAAAAAGAAAGAGAAAGAAAAAGAATAAGAAAGAGAAAGAAATGGAGGGAAATGAAAGAAAAGAAAAGAAAGAACGAAAAAGAAAGAAAGAAAAAGAAAGGAACTAAAACTAAAAGAAAAAGAAGAACAACGAAAAAGGAAGAAGAAAAGTGGAAAAATTAACAGTGAGAAAAAAAGAAAGAGAGAAAATATTGGGAATTAAAGAAAAAGAAGTAAAGAAAGAGAAAGAAAGAAAAAAGCAAAATTAAATAAAAGAAAGAATGAAAGAAAAAAGAAAAAGAAAGAAAAAGAAAGAAACGCTCGAAATCTAAAAGGAAAAGAAGAAAACAAAAAGAAACAAAGAAAGGAAGGAAACGGGAGACATTAAAGAAAAAGAAGGAAAGAAAGAGAAAGAAAGAAAAAGGCAAAATTAAATAAAAGAATGCAAGAAAATGAAAGAAAGAAATAAAGAAAGAAAAAAGGAAAGAACGAATGAAAAAATAAGGTAAATGTAGGGAAAAGAACGAAAAGAAAGAAAGAAAGATTCAAATTAAGGGAAAGAAAAAAGAAACACTACTAAACTGGTAACAGACAACATTCGATGAGTGTCAATGATTTCGCCCCAGTCTAAAAGTCAAAATCTCACATAGACACGTGATATTCACCGCATAAAAGAATAAACCAGGCTTTCTCGTATACCTTTTACTTGTGTCCCACAAGACATAAGGATGTTGAATATTTTGATGCCTGCTTCACATATCAGTTGTCATGGGAACCGCGTAGAGATAGATGATGTGTAAGTAACCATTTGATGTTTGATAGAAAACGACGCAAATATGGCGCACGCGTATTGACATAAATGTTAAATTGTGAACGCATGCCCACGGATTTGGGGCATGCGTGTGTGTCGGGGTAACACTTTTTTTAATCATTTCACGCCCTAGCAAGGCAATAAAGCCACTAAAATGTAAGGGCTTACTGAGTATAAATGGATATAAGAAAAAGAAAAACTCTATTAAGTAGAGAGAGCAATAAAAGTATAGGAATTAAGATAGAAGATAACGATTGACATTGCATTTAAATTTTTGAAGATCAAAGGCAATAAAGCCACTAGGACGCAACGGGGTTACTGAATGTTAGAGAATATGAGAAAAACTACTATTAAGGAGAGAGGACAATAAAAGAACAAGAATTAAGAAGACAGAAGATAACGATTTACATTGCATTTAAATTTTTGAAGAATAAAATTGACCGGTAAACAAGAAACCGGAAAAGATTTCCACAGGTGCGAAGGGCGAGAGAAATAACTTTTAGCAAAGAATTCATGGTTTGCTATATATGAGGATTTTCGGTTTTTCGATCATGACTCATTCTGATGAGATGACCAACCCATCTGAATTATGATTGCATCAGAAAGGATTCAATACCAACGGCGCCACATTTAATGAAAAGATCAGGGTTAGAGATGTTGTCCTGCCGCGAATAACCGCATATTGAACGACGACAGCGTTTATGAAAAACATTCAGTTGATATATATATATTGATATATATATATATTCTATATTCTATATCATCACTTGACAAGACACAAGAAGTGTTGAAACAAAATGGCTACTTTTGTCGTGATTTTATAACATATTTATGTTGTAATATTCAAATAAATAATTATATATATATATATATATATATATATATATATATATATATATATATATATATATATATATATATATTTCTCGGCGTATTAAACGTATGAGGGTCAATCAGCTCAGTTCCCAGGAACTGACAGCCCAGACACCAACACATACGATTTGATTATAGTGGTGAAGGCTTCGTGCAGAACCAAATACAAAGACCTGATGCACTACGTGCCGCAAGGTCCCCAAACGACCCTCGGCAGGTTTTGATTTCAGAGTTGTCATTCTCCTAGACCAGTTGCTATCCAAGGCTATAGAATACAGTCCGTCCTGTTATTTATCCATAGCTGGAGGGAGAAGAGGATTAATACCGTTCCCAAGGATATGAGCACGTAAGTGAATGGAATGGTTTCCTCAATCCGAGTCGCTATTCACTACTTCACCGTGCCTATATATATATATATATATATATATATATATATGTATATATATATTTAAATTTAAGAAAAATTAGGAGACCAGCTGATCACGCTAACTTGGTTTCAATCTTTCGGTATCTTCAGGCGATTCGGGCAAAATAATTTCCTGACGCTTTATGTTTAAAAAATAAATAAACGCAGAAGACGAAATCTAATATAAGGGGAAGAGTAAAGCAAAGGTCTTGAAATTTTATCGAAGCGGGGTTATATGAAATGTACATACTTTCCTCCTGGTTCATACAAACTGAAAAGGAACTTTGCAGTGTCGTTATTTCTGATCTTTCATTCAGAAAGTTTTTCAGGTCTGGAAATGTTATTATTGTTATCTTTTCTTCCTGACAAAGATTGCAGCTATCACTATGATTGTTGTAAGGTTTGGCTTTTTAAAAAATTATTTCCCAGTTTACAATCGGATCATTGTTGTTTTCTTTTATTTTCTGGCTAGAATTCCTAAGTCTTTCTAGCTTGAATGATAACTTGTGATTAGTCCACCTCGTAAATTACTCCTTCAGTTTTGCAAACTCCATCTAATGGATATCTACTTTTATTTCTACAGTTACATGTTTCACGCTTAACAATATCTTGTTGCACATTAATTGTGAAATTCCTGGTGTTTTGTCTTTTTAATCTGGTTTCTAAATTACTAGTGCAGCTGTAGCTTAATTTAACTAAAGATTAAAAAATTAAATTAAAATATTAAAGATCTTGTGTGATTCGGAATTTTGGAGGAAGTGTTTATTAAGTAATTTGAAAAATATTTTTCATATTTTATACTTAACCTGTAAGTTAAAAGGGGGTTTAAAGCAAATAATATTTTTTCTTTTCCCCGAATTGTTTTTCATTTGTTGTTTTATTTGTGTTTAAATCCCAGTTTGGTTTTATGACCCCCTTCTTCTAAGTCTTTTCATATTCTTTCTTTTTATCTTCTAAAATTATTTTACTAGAAGAATTCAAAATAACCTAGACTTTATACCTTTAGGGATGTCTGTAATATAATTGCAGGAGTTTCGATGCAGCATTCACGTATTTGAATTTTCTCTTAGGTTTCATGTATGGGGAGACACTGCCAATTTGCAGATTTGATTCTACATTCAAATATTGGGCAGGCTTCTTATTCATATCGGCCTCTATTTCAAAGTCGAAGCTTTTGAAGAGTTTGAAAAAGCTCATTTCTTATATTGTCATTTATTCTTCTGTTGTCTGGCACTATCATCAGGCCGTCATCTCTATAGAGGCCGTGCTTATTTATATGTACAATTTTGTTGATTTCATATAAAATATCTAAGCCTATTAATTCTGAAACCTCAGAACCATCAAGCGAATATTGTGGTACATTGAAGACGTCCTTTTTTATTTTTTAACCCAAGCTTCTCCATTGTGAAATAATATTGATTTACGGAAATATAAAATTATATCTATTTGTTCAGGTGTTATATTTACGAAGCCCTTAGTAAAATCCAAAGCCTCAACTAGTCCTTTTTTGGACATTGATGGATAAAAAAAATTTTATGTCTTATTTTAGAAATACATATTTATCTTTATTTGAAATTTTGTGGAACGAAGAAATGCACTCACTTGTGTCCTTCCATAGATTGGCTTGCGTAGCGAATCTTAATGAGTTGCATATTTTTTTTATTAGTATTTCTTGGTTTATTTTACCCAATTCTGTTTTGTTTGGGTTTAGTTGAAATGAAGAATCATTGGCAATTCATCATTATGCTCCTTTATACTCAGAAATACTTGCCTAGTGCATAGTACATGGACCCTGTTACTTATACTTAGTGTTGAGGGGTCCTCCACTTTTTACACAAATGGACTCACCGAAGGTATATATATACTACTACCAGTGAATACCCGGTCAGTCAAGTAGTCAAGTGACAGTAGTAGAGTGGAGTAGAGTCGGTCGATAGAAGAGTCACACACAGAGATGGTGCAAGAGTGACAGTAACAAAGCACGTAGACTCATACAGCGATACGTCGATACCAAAGACTATATATATATATTTTACTACTAACCCGCATCCCTGGAACTACTAACCCGTAATACCAGTTTGTATTATTGCGCTAATACATTTATTTCCCTATATTCATTCTTGGCGTTTGTTATTGTTTGATACCGGATTTCATCCCAGAATCCACAGCACTTAGTTTGACTGATATATATATATATATATATATATATATATATATATATATATATATATATATATATATATATATATAAAAGTGAACATAGAAGTTAACACTTAGAGGCGACAGTCTGTTTCATGCTAGATGCAATCTTCGGGCCCGATCATTGCATCTAGCATGAAACAGACTGTTCACTTTTATATTTACACACGCTCTATCTCTGATATTGAGCACTTTATCCCATAAATATAACAGACTTTAAGACTATATTTCTTCATATATATATATATCATTTAGCCTGACGTGCCATGTTTTAATTGATGTCAGTTATCAGTTATCTCCTGTTAATTTTTCCCTGTGAAAGTACTCCACTGCCTTAACTGGGTATTGAACTCACATTCTTTGGGTCCTGTGACTGGATATAACCAACGCCTTTATCCACTGTGCCATGTGTCCTTGAGGCACGTGGAACTAGAACAGCCTACCCCAGTGAGCGAAATAAAGGGTTCAGTTCGACATTATAACCACCTGAAGAAGGCCGGAGCTTACAACGGCCGAAACGTTGTAATAAACATGACGACAAAGATGAGGACAATAGTCTGAATAATGTAAATAATGTAAATAAAAGCACCTTGTCTGTCGTATTAAAGGATATATATATATATATATATATATATATATATATATATATATTATTATTATTATTATTATTATTATTATTATTATTGTCATCCACAGACAGGCTGTTTCGCTGTATCACAGCTCTTCAGTGTGGCTAGACGTCTGGTTGCCTCTAGCTAGGATCGAAACCCGACTGAATTGGCGTCAGTCAGAAATTCTACCATTAAGCCGGCGGCGCACGGCAGGGATGAAGGTGAATTTTAGCGTATTTATTTTTAGATTTTTTTTAGATAAACACACAGTGACCGACAGGACTCTATTCTGCCGAAGAGTCATGCTATATTAGCTTTAATAGTCACTGTTTACAAATCCACGCTTCCCTCCCAACAGAGCTCAACCGAAATTTTCAGGAGCCAATATATATATATATATATATATATATATATATATATATATATATATATATATATATATGTACGTGTGTGTATGTGTGTATGTGTGTGTGTGTGTGTATATATATATATATATATATATATATATATATATATATATATATATATATATATATATATATATATATATATATAATGTAATGGATTAAATCCGACAAATATTTTTAATACATTTTCTAATTACATATGTATTTTCTATTTGTTCAGATTTGTATGGATACAACTTATTTACATAAATACTCTGTTATTAATTTTTTTAAAAGTATTAATTACATTTACTGGTCTGAATATTCGAGAAATTTTGCAAAAGAATATGCTTCTTCCGATCGGAATTGAACAGGTATCCCATGCGGAAAAAGTCATTTAGCCTGACGTGCTGTTAACTGATTCTGCTACAGAGGACTTCCGGTTTAGCAAATCTCAAATTACTACTTATGAAAGTTTCCGTTCGGTAATTGCGATAACACTGTTTACGATATTTTTTTTCGACACATGGCATTAAATTGGCGGCCCTTATACAAGAAATTGAAAATGCATGTGCAGCAATCCCACCGCACACTTTAGCAAACGTTCGTCGTACTAATAAATGTCTGGAAGCTAAAGGCCGCCATTTTGAGCATCTCTTGGGATTGTAGAGGCCAAAGGTAACTTGTATTAATCTCATGATGTCTTAATAAATTTGATATTATAATATCTATACAATTTTCCTTTCCTGGGGTATGTATATATTTTGGAGGCGGACTCTGTATATAATTCCATCAATAAGAACATTATTTCAGTTTGAAGAACTTTTAAGAGATGAAACGCGTTATATAATATTTTTTCCCATTTTCAATTATGATATATAAAAATGTACATAGATATTCTCTCATTTATTTTTATACTAGTGCACCCAAGTCGTCAAAAATGCCGGCAATTTTTAGAAAGTTTTAATTGTTGGTTGATTTTATCAATGGCATATCAACACCTCTGTGGGTTATTTAATGCCGAAATCTAAATATTTTGAACATAATTTCATGAATCCGACTAAATTTATTTTGAATGCAGTTATATGAATTCAACTACAGATAAAATGTATTGTTGATCATTTTACTATAAATATGTATGTTTGGTAATATTTTTAATATAAAAATGTATTGCTGGTACTTTTACTATAAAAATATATTTTTAAACTTTCGTAGTATATTTCTTTTTGTTTGGGGTTTACTATTTGCTCATAGGTGGGACCCTAACAGGTGCTACCACGCGGGATCAGGGTGGACAAGGGAACAACAGTAATTAAGAGGTTGTTCCACACTCCTTAAAACCTCCAATCTCCCAATCCGAATCCTTGCTGCTGGTTGTAGCTTATCGCCAAACTCAGGATTTAGAAAGTTTTAATCATGAGATGCAATGAGACAAAAGGTGGAGATAACGAATTCCTAATTAAAAGAGAAGTCAATGAATCCGTTTTCTTACGACATTTTAGGCATTCAATGGTATCTAGAATTCATTGAATACGCCCGGTATTATTTAAATCGCTTTTTGCTCAATATATTTTCATGTTGAAAGAATTGTGTTTAAAACAACAGTTTAAGGGAAATGTTTCTCGGGAGAAAAAGATTAGCTACAGAACGACAAAAACGGCGACGACGATGGCTATTTCAAGACCAGCTTGAATCAAGTCGATCACTTAATAGAGAAAGATATCTGAGTGCCTCACATAAATGGCTTGAACAAATATGACTGCAATCAAAGAACCATAGAATTAAAGGATCTGATGAATTAAACGATTCATTTTGCTCATTTTGTCTGAATGTAGATAAATATTTTATTTGTATAGATTATTATATCGACTAAGGGAAATATGGAAACAAATAAACATTGATAATTATTATCTGGTTAAATACTATACATCAAGTGGATTTGTGTGTTTGTTTTATTGCCTGTAATGTGTGTGACTAAGGGAAGTAATCACTCATAAATTTGCTAACTTAATTTGATTTACCCCCCTTACCACTACACATGGGACAGGAAATATATAAAAACACAGAAAATATAGAAACAAATAAACATTGATAATTATTATATGGTTTAATACTATTCACCAAGTGGATTTATATGTTTGTTTACTGTCTATAAATGCTGGAACGGGAACAGACTGTCTCGTTGATGATAACTCCACCATTTCTCGGGCTCGCTGAATCTTATTGTCAGTAGTGGAACTCTTCTATCCAAATTATCGCTAAAGAAGCTGGAAAATGATTGGGCCCTTGTACCGATCCAGCAAGTACTTGACTCTCCTCTTGCTATCCCCAAATATTAAAGGAGATAGATCAGAAGTACTGTTGCCATATAAGGGCAGGGACTTGTCACTCGCGATAGAATTCAAAAGTGTTTCCACGTCCTTGTGGGAGACGAGACATTTTCTACCCTACAGTCCCTTTCCTCACAGTCGAAACGCCGCAAGCCTCTTGCTACTCTTTTGCTATTTACATTTTAAAAGTCCAGACGAACTACACTCTTTAGTTCCATCAATTCTAACCTTCACGGATAAGACCCACCATGTCACGCCCATTGTAGCGAACCACCCTCATTCCCTTCGTATTCCTTTGGTGATATGTAAGTTCTACTCAAGCTGTTTCTTCACACGAGCCATTGCCTTGTGGAACCGACTTCCAAGAGGTTGCTTCCCAATCACTACAATATTAACCTGTTCATGTCTAAGGATAACCGTTATCTTCCACACATTTCTGCATAAGTTGTGCCGCTTATTTTCCTAGCGCAACATATGGCACAATCTGTAACATGTGGCACATTTTAAAACATATGACATTCTCTAACATGTAGCACATTTTCAAACATGTCGCATATTCTACATGAGGCGCGTGCATTCTAAATATATGGTACATGTGACTCATCTTCCAACATGTGGCACATTCTATAACATGCAGATTTTTCAACGTGTCGTATATTCTACAAACATCTAGCACCTCTTCCATGTGACATATTCCACATGTGGAGCATTCTCAACATGTAGCATATAGTATAACATGTGGCGCATTTCCAGCATGTGGATTTATTCGAGAACATGTGGTACATTTTGCAACATGTGGCATAATCCATATTCTGTGCCGCATTTCCAGCATGTGGATTTATTCGAGAACATGTGGTACATATTCCAGATTTCCGAAGAAAATCATAAGTTTGCGCTGGGGACTTTTTCACGAACCCTAAAAAGATTTTAGATCTACATGGGGTCATTGGAAGTTTCATACGTTTTGTCCGTGGTAAATATTTGATCTGAGAAAAAAAAATTAAATGCCGATTTTCCAAGTAGGTAAGTTTAGCTCATTGGAAAAATCTGGCCCAGGTAAATCTTTCTATCATAATTTCTCATAAACTTGAATAATCATTTTTGCGACATAAACTCCGTCCTCCGCGCGGCCCCGCCCTGCCACGCCCTGCCACGTGATAGACGAGGCGCTGTCATTCGGATTTAATGAAACACGCAAAGAAGGTTGGATGAATAAATTTTGGGTGAATGTCAAAAGTGAATTGATTAAAACAATCATCTCCAAGAATAGAACCGGAAGGTTTGAAATTGCCAGGGAAAACGCTGTGTGCCAGTTGATGGTTTGATGACAGTTGAGGTTTTTAAATAAAAAGAAATTGTTTCAATCTAACCAATCACGAGACTTTTCCAGGCTGACACAGACGCCTCCAGACGAGGAGAGGGAGAGAGAGAGAGAGAAGGACGGAGATAAAGTAAACGAGAGAGAACAGAAAGAAGAGAGGGGGAGAAGAGGAAGAGAGATGGAGAGTGAATATATATATATATATATATATATATATATATATATATATATATATATATATATATATATATTCATAATTGTTTCATTAAATAATATAAACAATTTATTTTATGTAAATTCTTTTCATATCGTCTGATAAGCTTAATAACATTATCATTAAACGAAGAAAGAAAATCACAATATTGATACATATTTTTTAAAATATTTTTTTATCTTTACTGTTTTTATTCTATAATCTTTCTGGTTTCATTTTAGATTCTTTTCATTTTTGTCTATGTTTCCATCACTTTTGTTATTAAATATCACCCATTTTATCAACAGAAGATCTGCCAAGAAAGGCGAAATTTACTGTAGATGATCTAGTGATTAAAGCCTTTTCTAAACATTTTCATCTTAGCAAATTGTTTTCTGTTTTCATTTGAGTAGCATTTTTTATCTAAAAATTGTGGCCAGTCCAGTTACGGCAAGCAACTAATGCGTTTAATGTGTTTTTTAAAAACCTTATTTAATTATGAAATATTTAGAAAATTAAAATCATTGCTTTATAAAAATTTCTAAGATTTAAACCTTCTGAACTAAAACCAAATATGTTATCTTCTGATCTGCAATGGAACATAATAAAACATTTTCTTTGCTTTACTTCTTGCTAAGTCAAATAAATATGAGTTTGTCATGTAGATATCATTTTAGTGTATAAAACTATTTAAAAGTTATAAGATCTAGAAAATTCAAAACCATTGCTTTATAAAAGCTTGAGGGGCCCTTGGCTGCAGCCTATAGCAGCTTAAAGGATAATCCGTCTCTGGGCCCTAGTCTTCAGGGTATACTAGTCGAAAAGATAATCCGGGCCTGGGTGCTAGGCTGCAGCCTATACTAGCCTAAAGAATTATCCAGATCAGGGCAGACTGCATCTTAGATTACTGTTGTGGTGGGATCCACCTAATCTGCATAGGTGACTACCAACTATATAAATAATGGTTGGTACCGGAAGACGATGAGGAGGAATCACGAGATCCAACTAGAGACTCTGATCGACTGCGACTAGTCAACACATTCTCCAGGAACGTCTTCCCAGAAATATACAGAAATACTATATGTATTTATTGTGTACACTTTCTTGTTATAATACATTCTTGTTCTAAGTACATTTTGTGTTGCATTATTATTCCATGCATTAGGCGAGATTCAACAATGAGTCAAGACTCAACAATTACCCTAAAGGATTATTCGGTCCTGTCCCCTAGGCTGCTGCCTTTACTAGCCCTAAAGATAATCTGGCCATAGGCGTGTAGCCTATAATAACCTAAAAGACAATCAGGTCTTGGACCCTAGACTGCATAAACTAACCTAAACGATAATTCGACCCTGGGACTTAGGTTGCAGCTTATAGGATAATCCAGCCATCTAAATTGGATGTATCTGGGCAACAATTTTTCGTTTATACGAGTTTTGTTAAATACAACCGAAAGTTCTTTGTTGTGATTTTATACATATTTGCTTACATTTCGGATCAAGTTTTATGTTTAAATATAAATTGTGAAATGTTTGAATCATTTCGCTCATCATCAGATATTGAAAAGCAGAAAGTCTTCGGTAATGGCTAAAAAGGAAAGAATATTGGGTGGAGACGTTAGAGAAATAAAGAATAAAGATGCAGACGATAGAAAGAAAAGAATGAAAGTAACAGGAAGAAAAAAGAAAAAGGGGAAAAAAAGCAAGAAAGAACGAATGAGGGAAAAAAAGAAAGGAAGAAGAGAAAGAAGAACGAAAAAAAGAAAGAGAGAAAAGAAAGAAGAACGAAAAAGGGTAAGAAAGAAAGAAAGAAGAGAAAGAAGAAGGAAAAAGAGAAAGAAAGAAAGAAAGCAAGAAAAGAAAGAAGAAAAAAAGGAGAAAACAAAGAAAGAAGAAAAAGAAGAAGGAAAAAGAGAAAGAAAGAAAGAAAGAAAGAAAGAAAGGAAGAAGAGAAATAAGAACGAAAAAGGGAAAGAAAGGAAGAAAAGAAAGAAGAACGAAGAAGGGAAAGAAAGGAAGAAAATAAAGAAGAACGAAAAAGGGAAAGAAAGAAAGAGAGAAAAGAAAGATGAACAAAGAAGGAAAAGAAAGGAAGAAGAGAAAGAAAAACGACAAAAGGAAAGAAAGATAGGAAGAAGAGAAAGAAGAAGGAAAAAGGGAGAAAAAGAATGGAAGAAGAGAAAGAAGAACTAAAAAGGGAAAACAGAAAGGAAGAAGAGAAAGAAGAACGAAAAGGAGAAAGAAAGAAAGAAAGAGAGAAAAGAAAGAAGAACGAATAAGGGACAAAAAGAAAGAAAGGAAGGAAAGAAGAAGAGAAAGAAGAACGAAAAAGGGAAATAAAGAAAAGAAGAGAAAGAAGAACGAAAAAGGGAAAGAAAGAAAGAAGATAAAGAAGAAAGATAAAGCGAAAGAAAAAAAGAGGAAGAAAAAGAAACAGATAAAAATGAATACAAAGGAAGAGAAACAATACAGGAAGAGAAACATGTCAAGATGAAAAGAAAAAAAATTACGAAAAATGAAAGAAAAAGAAAAAGAACTGCAATGGATTCAACAGAAAAAGAAAGCAATACATAAAAAAGAAAGAAAAACGAAAAATAAGTGAGACGAAGGCAAAAAAAACGAAGATTTAACAAAATAAATAAATGAGAAAAAGAAAAGAATTGGAAGAAAAAAGAAACGAAAATATATAGATAAAATAAATCTAAAAGAAAAAATGGAATGAAAAGGAAGAAAAAAGAAGGAAAAAGAAGGAAAAGTAAAGAATAAAAAGAAAAAGAAAAAGAAAGAAGTGGAAAAAAAAGAATGGTATAGAATAAAAATGAAATAAAAAATGAAAGAAAAAACGAAAGAAAAATAACGAAAAAGAAAGAAAAGTAAAGAAAAAATAAAGGAAAAAATAAAAGAAAAAACCAGACGAAAAAATAACGAAAAATGAAAGGTAAAAAAATTTTATAGGAAAAACCAAAAAAAGAAAGAACGAAAAAGAATGAAAATGAAAGAAAAGTAAAGATTAAAAAGGAAAGAAATAAAAGAAAATGAACGAAAAAGATAAAAGGTAAAAAAAAAGGTAAAGTCTAAAAAATGAAAGAAAATGTAAAAAAGAAAAAAAAAAGACGAAAAAGGAAGGAAAAATAAATACAATTAAAAGAAAGAAAACTCAAAAGAAATGAAAGAAAAGGCAAAGACACCAACAAAAAAGAAAGAAAAATCACCTCCCAAAATTCTGAAGCTGGATAAACAATGTAACGCAAGGAATTCTGGGAAAGCAATTGTCACACCTCTTCACTCACAATCATGAATGAGAGTTCGCAAGTGAAATAAATCTACAATCTTCTTGAAATAACTAATGACGTAAGTCGTCACCTTATAAGTGCCCACGCTATTATGAATGCAATTTACAGATACAATAAAACGCCCCCCCCCTACTGACAGCATATATAAAAATAAAGGCGGAATGTTTATGGAATTAATATTGAATGTGGGTTCGTACCATGCATTAGTCAGTGACACAATCCTTAGAGAATCAGAAACTCTAGCAGGATTCTTTTTTTTTAATCATTTCAACGCAAGCAAGGCAATAAAGTCACTAAGACTGAAGATAATGAAAGAAACAGAAAAAACGTTATTGAAAAGAAAATAAGCTATTTTCCAAGCATAACTTAGATGTGGCAAAAGGCCGAAATTATGGGGCACGCAGTGAGGATCGAACTCAGTACTCATTCGTAATTGAGCTAGCGAGACAAGATTGCCTTGGGACGCCCAGAAAATGCTCAAAGTACAAAAGCGTTTAAATTTGTTTTTAAATTCCCAGTTTGACAAATGATTGTAGAGCACTTTTGAGATAAGTTGCCTTATCAAACCGATTATACAAAATATTTATGGCAGGAATAAATAATTGTGCCACCTACATATATATCAAGTACAGAACTGATGCCATCAAGAAGGTAGTTGACCAAAGTTTGGGACAACATAGGTCTAAGGATAAAGTGCTGGAAAACAATTGCACTAATGCAAAAAAGATCTAGAAGAGTGGCCATTCAAAATAACTTTCATTACCTGAATTGATAAAAAAGATTAATTGATATATCTGGTCTTGTGTCCCTGCTATACATCCCGAGATTTATGACAAAATCCCAAAAATGGTTCGTAATCTAATCGCACCTGACCAGGCATCATAAACTCAGTGGTATTCTCACCGATCTGACGTGACTTCCCTCTGTCTACTATCTACCCATAGAAGAGAATTCATACATTTCCAAATGTATTCATATAACTGAATGTAATGTATTCGACTGAAATTCGAACTCGGCTCCCCGATTCCTCAACCCGAGTCGCTATCCATTACTCCACCGTGCCTCCCTATACGATTGCATCTCTAAAAGTCTGCCATAGAATATGGCTGTCTAATCTGGTTTGGTGCTTCTAACCATGCATTTAGAGATTCTAGAAAAAATACAATAAAATTCTGGAATATTTTCGGTCATGACCTGGCATCTCGGCTTCAGTCAGTTTCTCACCGCCATAACATAGCTTCCCTGTGCCATTTCTATAAATCCTTTCATGGTAATTGTTTTGATTCATTTTCTGCTATGGTACTGAGACTTTATGAATTTAAGCACGGTACTAGATTGGCGGCAAGGTCTCATCATTTTACACTTGAAATGATTAGATGCAACCGTATGTTCTATGTTAATATTTTCTTCTATCGCACTTCTCACCTGTGAAACTCTCCTCTGGCTTCTTGCTCTCTTGTCAAATTTGAGCTTCAAAAACTTAAAAGTAACGAAAATCGTTAAATACTGTTTGTTTAAAAAAACAAAAAAAATTATTGTTCTTTTTCCTCAATAACTTTTTCTCAGGTTCTTTCACTCTCAGAAAACCTTTGCGTCTTAGTGGCTTTATAGCCTTGCTTGGGACGAAATAATTGAGAAAAAATGTATTTAGATATAACCCCTATGTTGCCTTGGCTTCATCATGCTTCAAAATAAAAATAAAAATCTCGATACCCACCCATGATTCTCCACCATTGTTCCTGTTAATGGACAAAGTTGCACGGTGAAAGCATGTCCAGCGAGCTTATCTGCAGATATCTAACATTTCGAGCGAGCTTATCTGCAGATATCTAACATGTCGAGCGAGCTTATCTACAGATATCTAACATGTCGAGCGAGCTTATCTACAGATATCTAACATGTCGAGCGAGCTTATCTGCAGATATCTAACATGTCGTGGGAGCTTATCTGCAGATATCTAACATGTCGAGCGAGCTTATCTGCAGATATCTAACAGGTACATCTCTTTACTGACCGGGGTTATTATTATTATTATTATTATTATTATTATTATTATTATTATTATAAAAGGATTTATCTTAAAAATCTACCGGTGACGTTCGTCGGTCCCAGCTGATTCCTCATACCTAAACACACTTCAACACACTCCTATTATTAACGCACTGAGAATGATAGAAGAAATGTAATTGATTGAAAACACTGTCCATTTGGGAAATATAACATTAAAATCGCAGAGTTGGTTGGTTGATTTTGTTTAGCGGTCTAACAACCTCTATGGGTTATTTAATGCCAAAATCCGGGTATATTGAACAACTTTATGGCTTCAAGTAAATATGTTTTGAACGCAATTGTATGACTTCAACTACAGATAAAATGTATTGTTGGTCATTTTGCTGTAAATATACAGTGCTGTTCGATAAAAGCCACTCACCTGATTTTTTTTTACCTAGAGATTTTTTCACCTATTGTTTTTGGGGTCAAACTAATTTTTAATCTTACTAATATAAAGACCCCTTCCCGACCACCTAGTAAAAAAGTTTACTCACCCTAAGGTCTTCTATTGATAATTACAATTTTGGCTATAAATGAGATTTAGGGAAAAACTCTGTGAAAAAAAAGTGACTCACTTATTTCCTGCAACTAGTAATCAATAGAAACATAACCGAACAGCTTTAAATAAAGAATAATAGAGGTATAATTTATTTATAATAGATAATATAGTTCGAAATATTTAATAATCTATGGGTCCTCCTTTATTTTGGATAACCTATTCAACCCTTTTTGGCATTGACTTGATTAGGTTCTGGCAAATCTCATCTCCAAGCATTGAATTCCATTCGGATATGAAATTCACAATCAAATCCTCTTTGTTGTTCAACTGCTTTCTCGAGAGCCTGTACTTTATAATGATCCATAAGTTTTCTATGGGGTTGAGGTCAGGAGATTGGGGCGGCCATGTCATAACACTCACCTGCTTCTCATCAAAGTATCCCTTCATCAATTTTGTTTTGTCACAGGGAGCATTATCCTGCATAAAAATGAGCTGGGTGGGGTCGATTTGCACCCTTTCAGCAGAAGGGAGCAGACAAGACTCTAAAATTCTCTTGTACTGCTCGCTCCTGAGGGTTTTTTCAATAGGTTTTAAGAAACCAGTTCCATGAAATATAAAAGCATCCCCAGAACATTATACTGAACGGATGCTTGACAGTACTTACTGCTAAATTCAAAGAGCTTTCAGAGCTTCTTCTTCGGATTTTAGATCGCTTATCCTTTGAATTTAGTTCAACTTTCGTTGCATCGGAGAAGAGAACATTTAATAAAAAAAAATCAGGTGAGTCACTTTTATCAAACGGCACTGTGTATTGTTGGAAAATTTACTATATATATGTATTGTTGGTTGGTTGATTTTGTTTAGCGGCATATCAACACCTCTATGGGTCATTTAATGCCGAATTCTTAATATTTGGCACGTAATTTTATGCTTTCAACTACAGATATTTTGTGCATAATTTTATACTTCCAGCGTAAAGCTATGTTTTATATATATATATATATATATATATATATATATATATATATATATATATATATATATTGTGGATTATAAAATGTATTGTTGTTAGATTTACTATAAAAAAGTATTTCTTAATGTTGCATTGATTGTCCCTTTTCTATAAAAATGTATTGTTTGTCATTTTATGATGAAAATGTCCTGTTGATTTTTGTTTGACGTTTTCACTATTTGTCCGTAGCTGGGACCCTAACAGGTGTTACCACCCCAAATCAGGGTGGACCTGGGAACAACAGGAGTTAAGAGGTGATTCCACATTCCCTCAAACATCCAATTTCTCAATTAGGGGACTTACTATCAAATGTAGTCTATATTCATACCCAGAACTAGGAGATCATCGACTCATTTGTTTAGAAAAAAACTCTTATTCTAAAAAAAGGATGTGATTCTCTGTATTTTGGGAGGCGGTTAAACGAATCGCCAGGTGCACTTATAGCTGAGCCCGTCAAACAGTGAGGGAGATTTGCTTACAGTAAATATAGATTGGTGTATTAGGACCTCGGTAAGCAGCTGATCGAGAAATGTTAGGCATGTGTACAAAAGCAATCAGCCCTGAGGCTTCAGTTTATTTGCCATACATTTGTCTTAATAATAGTCGAAGACCCGTTCTACAAACATAAAAATTATCATAGATCTCTTACTGCTCTGCTATTTCTGTACGTGCAACGTTTTTAGCAAGATATTTATTTTCCAAAGTTCTGTATCTCATTATACAAAGTCTAATTGATTGATCGATTCGTTATTTTACAACTTATCTACCTTTTATCAACAGGTTATTTAAAGCCAGAAGATATAAACCCAGAAAATAATTTGGAGATAATGATTGATATGTTTGACGTCATATCAACTCCTTACGGGTCATTTAATGCCGAAATTTGGTTTTTTGAGCTTTGAAGTAATAAAACTTCGATATATATTATTCTACTTTCACAACTGAATACATGGTAGATGATACTCATACTTTCTGCATATGTACGTTTGTGTGGACATAATTACTAGATGTCGTGATGCATGCGTCTTATGTTGTAATTTTACTGAAGTTATATTTTGGGATAGAGTTTGATTTAAATTTGGTATATGGATTAATGTGAGGAAATACATCGATCAAGTTGGGTGTTTTTGTTTAGCGACATATCAACACATCTATGGGTTATTTAATGCTGAAGTCTAAATATTTTGAAAGTAACAAATTATTTTCCACACTACAGCTCACTTGTCACAGAGGAGACGCTGCAAAAGGCTCTGGGTGCTTCAATCGCACGTTGTAGTGAAGCACCCTTCGTATACTATTCGGGAGGAATAAGTTCCAATGATCTGTGGAACTGATGCGGAAGATGATGTTTTAGTAACAACTACAATCTGAATCTGTTCAAGTCAGTGATTACCTGTTGTTATCCCAACGTATCCGACTAAAATGTGCGTCTTGTTCTGTAATTCTACATCGGTTTGCTGCTGAGATTTGTAAAGGATGAACATCAATATAAAAAAACACTCGGCAGCAAAAAGGTAGAGACAATCAGACAAATCATGTTTAATACATATTAATAATAAAAATCATTTCCAATGCATTTTCCTAATAAAATCATTTCCAATGCATTTTCCTAATAAAAATCATTTCCAATGCATTTTCCTAATAAAAATCATTTCCAATGCATTTTCCTAATAAATATCATTTCCAATGCATTTTCCTAATAAAAATCATTTCCAATGCATTTTCTTAATAAAAATCATTTCCAATGCATTTTCCTAATAAAAATCATTTCCAATGCATTTTCATAATAAAAATCATTTCCAATGCATTTTCTTAATAAAAATCATTTCCAATGCATTTTCTTAATAAAAATCATTTCCAATGCATTTTCTTAATAAAAATCATTTCCAATGCATTTTCTTAATAAAAATCATTTCCAATGCATTTTCTTAATAAAAATCATTTCCAATGCATTTTCCTAATAAAAATCATTTCCAATGCATTTTCCTAATAAAAATCATTTCCAATGCATTTTCTTAATAAAAATCATTTCCAATGTATTTTCTTAATAAAAATCATTTCCAATGTATTTTCTTAATAAAAATCATTTCCAATGCATTTTCCTAATAAAAATCATTTCCAATGCATTTTCTTAATAAAAATCATTTCCAATGCATTTTCTTAATAAAAATCATTTCCAATGTATTTTCTTAATAAAAATTATTTCCAATGCATTTTCCTAATAAAAATCATTTCCAATGCATTTTCATAATAAAAATCATTTCCAATGCATTTTCCTAATAAAAATCATTTCCAATGCATTTTCTTCATAAAAATCATTTCCAATGCATTTTCTTAATAAAAATCATTTCCAATGCATTTTCTTAATAAAAATCATTTCCAATGCATTTTCCTAATAAAAATCATTTCTAATGCATTTTTATAATAAAAATCATTTCCAATGCATTTTCCTAATAAAAATCATTTCCAATGCATTTTCCTAATAAAAATCATTTCCAATGCTTTTTCCTAATAAAAATCATTTCCAATGCATTTTCCTAATAAAAATCATTTCCAATGCATTTTCATCATAAAAATCATTTCCAATGCATTTTCATCATAAAAATCATTTCCAATGCATTTTCATAATAAAAATCATTTCCAATGCATTTTCATAATAAAAATAATTTCCAATGCATTTTCATCATAAAAATCATTTCCAATGCATTTTCATCATAAAAATCATTTCCAATGCATTTTCATAATAAAAATCATTTCCAATGCATTTTCATAATAAAAATCATTTCCAATTCATTTTCCTAATAAAAATAATTTCCAATGCATTTTCATAATAAAAATCATTTCCAATGCATTTTCATAATAAATAACATTTCCAATGCATTTTCATCATAAAATCATTTTCAATGCATTTTCATAATAGAAATCATTTCCAATGCATTTTCATAACAAAAATCATTTCCAATGCATTTTCCTAATAAAAATCATTTCCAATGCATTTTCATGATAAAATCATTTGCAATGCATTTTCATAATAAAAATCATTTCCAATGCATTTTCATCATAAAAATAATTTCCAATGCATTTTCTTAATAAAAATAATTTCCAATGCATTTTCATCATAAAAATCATTTCCAATGCATTTTCCTAATAAAAATCATTTCCAATGCATTTTCATAATAAAAATCATTTCCAATGCATTTTCATCATAAAATCATTTCCAATGCATTTTCCTAATAAAAATCATTTCCAATGCATTTTCCTAATAAAAATCATTTCCAATGCATTTTCATAACAAAAATCATTTCCAATTCATTTTCCTAATAATAAAAATCATTTCCAATGCATTTTCATCATAAAAAAGCATTTCCAATGCATTTTCATAATAAAAATCATTTCCAATGCATTTTCATAATAAAAATCATTTCCAATGCATTTTCATAATAAAAATCATTTCCAATGCATTTTCATAACAAAAATCATTTCCAATTCATTTTCCTAATAATAAAAATCATTTCCAATGCATTTTCATCATAAAAATCATTTCCAATGCATTTTCATAACAAAAATCATTTCCAATGCATTTTCCTAAAAAAAATCATTTCCAATGCATTTTCATCATAAAATCATTTACAATGGATTTTCATAATAAAAATCATTTCCAATGCATTTTCATCATAAAAATCATTTCCAATGCATTTTCATCATAAAAATCATTTCCAATGCATTTTCCTAACAAAAATCGATTCCAATGCTTTTTCCTAAAAAAAATCATTTCCAATGCATTTTCCTAAAAAAAATCATTTCCAATGCATTTTCCTAATAATAAAAATCATTTCCAATGCATTTTCCTAATAAAAATCATTTCCAATGCATTTTCATAATAAAAATCATTTCCAATGCATTTTCATAATAAAAATCATTTCCAATGCATTTTCCTAATAAAAATCATTTCCAATGAATTTTCATAATAATCATTTCCAATGCATTTTAATAGTTAAAATCATTTCCAATGCATTTTCGTCATAAAAATCATTTCCAATGCATTTTCCTAATAAAAATCATTTCCAATGCATTTTCATAATAAAAATCATTTCCAATGCATTTCTATACTAAAAATCATTTCCAATGCATTTTCCTAATAAAAATCATTTCCAATGCATTTTCCTAATAAAAATCATTTCCAATGCATTTTCCTAATAAAATCATTTCCAATGCATTTTCATATCGGGTCTGGCTCCTGACACTAAAAGATCGTTGAAAGTTCATATAAACATATATCCGTTTTTAAGTTTTAAAGAATGTTTACGGTAGATGACGTTATGATGCCATGTGGACAACGTTACCTTTGTCGTTTGTGTACTTTTGTAGCTAGTCTGTCTCCAACGTTTAATGTGTGTGGTAGTGATTGAAATGAGAAATGCCCTATTTAATAATGGCGGAATATTCATAACGTGAACAAGCAGATATGATTTTTACATACATCCGCGCAAATGGTAATGGACACGAGGCTGCACGGCTATATCAGATGGCGTTTCCAGACCGAAGGCCGCCAAATTTTCCAGTTTTGCTTATCTTCGCGATGCTGAGACAATATCCGTGCCACTACAAACTATGGATCTAGCAAGCCCGAGATCCGCACGGCCACATGATCACGAAGAACACATTCTGCTGGCTGTCGGAGTCGATACAGGTATCGGAACACAGGTCAAGTGGCCCTAGCGTGTCGTACATCTCATAGTACCGCATGGACAGTACTACAACTGCATCTCTTGTATCCGTTTGCAACGCGTCCATGGTCTTTCGCCCTCTGATCACTCACGCCGGGAGAACTTTTGCCTGTGATTTATTGTACAAACTGCAGATCCGTTGTTTGTCTCTTCAATCTTGTTTGCGGATGATGGAAAAACAAATTTACACAACCAACATTTGTGGGCAGATCGGAATCCCCATGTTTTAATACAAGCTAGACATCACCATTAGTTTACAATTACTGTGTGGGTTGGAACTGTAAGTGACAGTTTGGTAGGTCCATATGTTATCCCAGTATATCTTCCAGGAGATGTCTACAGAAACTATTTCGAACACAGTTCCAGACCTGCTAGAGGATGTACCCTTGCTAATACGAAGACGCATGTGGTTTATGCATGATGGAGCTCCCGCACATTTTAGTCACATAGTTCGTGATGCAGCAGCTGACATCTAGCATGAAAGATGGATAGGAATGGGAGGACGGATTCCATGGCCTGCACTTTTACCCGACTTTAATCCTTTGAATTTTTATCGGTGGGGGATGAAACCATTAGTTTATGCAGCAGACATTAATAATGCAAAGATGCTTCATCATCGTCTCAGGGGGGGGGGGCTGCGGAACCATTCGACACCATGTGGGTGTATTTGAAAGGATGCGCCAGTCAATGATCCGACGGGTGTATGCGTGTGTAAGAAGAAAGCGGAGGACATTTTGAGCATTGAGTTGCTCTTTTGTGGCACAACGATTGGACATATGTTTATATTGACATTTTACTTTGTTTTGGTGTCAGAAACCCGCTCCCAACGTTTGTAAAAACATTTTTGATACACCGTATATATATATATATATATATATATATATATATATATATATATATATATATATATATATATATAGTTTACGAAAAACTAGGTAATCCGTATGGGTAGACCCAAGGAGGATAAAATCCAGAGAGCTCAATGTAAATCAGAGCTAATAATTTAAATAAAAACAGACCACTTTAAGATTCCATATAATAAATTATTTCACCACAGCCCTTTTAAAGGACAGCGGATCATCAGATTTTACTTCCAAAGGTTGAAACGAAAAATGCATTTACATTGAGCTCTCTGGATTTTATCCTCCTTGGGTCTACCCATACGGATTACCTAGTTTTTCGTAAACTAAATATTAGCTCCTTATAAAATAAGTAGATCTCTCTTTGGATTACCTCCCATCGGATTACCAAAAGGATCCACACTTCCAACCTAAAATGGATAAATTTACACCGGATTACTCACTCAAAAACATCCCTTACCCTACTATTGAATCTTTCACCATTTCTTTGACGGAGAAAATCATTGACGTCATCAAAAGAATGAGGTGGAAGATTTACTTCCATTTTAATCCTCAAAACAAACCCGCAAAACTAAATGATGCCCTTTACTTGAAATCTCAAAACACTCCACCTAGAAATAAATTATTAGAGCCCTTCGAACAAGATTTAATCAAGTTAATCAATAAAATATCCTTCAGGAAGAAACACAACCCATTCCAATCCAAACTTAAGAAAGACATCACTAATATCAAAAACTCAAATAAACTATGGATCAGAGCTGATAAATCTAAAAATATTTACAAAATTTATCCGTCTGAATACAACCATCTGATTCAAGATAAAGTCTCTAGTTCTTATAAAAAAGATAATAACTCCAAACACTTATCCTCCATACACAGAGAAGCTGCGAAATTCGCATTTAAATATAATATTGCTGATAGAATGGGTACAACTCATTTAAAAGACGCCTACCTACTGTTCAAAGACCATAAACCTAACTTTCTGAATAATCTACAGTCCAGACTAATAAATCCCTCCAAATCAGAGTTAGGATAATTTCTAAAAATATCCTAAAAAGAATAAACACATCTATATTAGCAAAATACCCCTTAAACCTTTGGAAAGATTAATCTGACGCCATTAACTGGTTCCAAAACATAAAATCTAAAAATAAAACTACTTTTATCCAATTAGATATCATCGACTTCTACCCCTCCATTTCTAAAGAATTATTAGAAAATAGCTTAAGTTTTGCGAAAAACTACACTGAAATTACTGACGAAGAAATAAAAATCATAATGGACTCTAGACAGTCCATACTAAATAACACTACTTGGATTAAAAGTAATAGAGACAACTTCGATCTCCCAATGGGGGCATTTGATTCAGCTCAAATACATATATATATGTGTGTAAGTATGCGTAAACATTTAAAAAGATATATGTAGGTATTAATACATGAAATTACCCGTGTATATCGGTACATGTGTACCTGTATGAGTGACTGCACATGTAAAAGAACGTATGTATATGTGAAACTTGCATGGATATGTATACAATATATGACAGAGCAAGATCTCTAATATTACCTTCAAATATCACTCCATATTAACTTAAAAACTAAACTTTAAGTAAAAGAAATTACCAATCTAAAAATAGTCGCGAATCAAATTCATGAATAAAATTCAAACTGAGAGAGATATCACCTTAATAATCAATTACAACTAGAGGTAAACTTATATTTGAAAATAAAATTTTTAGTGTTTTAATGTAAATTCTATGAATATTTTTCTAATCGACTATTTCATATTAAATCCTCAAAATTTTTGTAATACAGTTTAAAAAAAAACTTAAATCGCTAACAAACATCAAATGAAATTCCTTATAGACTGTTTAAACATTCAAATTTATATCAAACATTATAATATTTATGAACTCTCAAAGTAAAGCAAAACAACAGCGTCTATTTCGGGCCTTTCATTCCAAAGAAAGTTAGTGACACTTTCTCTCATGACTTCCTTCTCTCTTTTTCCCTTTATGTCTTTTTTCTCCTCTCCCCCTTCTATATCAATATATAACTTTCGTTAAGTTAACCGATTGTCTGGACTTCCTCAAACAACATTAAATTTGAAAGAATAGAAATTTTAAATTGCATCTAACTCAATCATGTCTCTCTCCCCCTCACTTCCTCACTTCGTTAATTTACATATGCTTAGTACTGCCCGTCAAAAATGTATAAATTTCTTTTCATTTTTCGTTTCATCCTTTGGAAGTAGAGTCTGATGATCCGCGGGCCTTTAAAAGGGCTGTGGTGAAATAATTTATTACATGGAACCTTAAAGTGGTCTGTTTTTATTATTTATATATATATATATATATATATATATATATATATATATATATATATATATATACAAGTTTAGGATTGGTATATACGGAGTGAAATCCAATAACCAACAATTACTATTCTTTAAAGAGCGCTCAATACAGAGTAGAGCAGATATAATTATTTATTTGAATATTACAACATAAATATGTTATAAAATCACGACAAAAGTAGCCATTTTGTTTCAACACTTCTGGTGTCTTGTCAAGTGATGATATAGAATATAGAATTATTATTCTATATTCTATATCATCACTTGACAAGACACAATAAGTGTTGAAACAAAATGGCTACTTTTGTCGTGATTTTATAACATATTTATGTTGTAATATTCAAATAAATAATTATATATATATATATATATATATATTTTTTTTTTACACACACACACACACATTTATATATATATATATATATATATATATATATACATATATATATATATATATATATATATATATATATATATATATATATATATATATATATATATATATATAAATATATATATATATATATATATACGGGCAGATGTATGACTTCTGTGTCCTGTGTCTCTTCAGTAAAGTTTACCTTGTTGCTATGCACGGCTTTCCTTTGTTCCTCTTATCTTCAGTATACCCTATGGGTGTTAAACTTTCCAAGCCCTCTCTCCTGATAATTTCAAGTCTCTCTTTCTGATGTTAACTATAAAATGACCTTCTTTCCATTTTCTCTAAAACGTCCTCGTTGCTCACATGTTCAGTCCACTGTATCCTCAGCGTCCTTCTGTGGTACCGCATTTCTCTCTGCTCCATCTGTGACGAGATTATCCATAATTTACTGCCATATAGGAAGACCGATATTGCATAACAGTTTAGAACTCATTTATTTGTTTATTATGAAATTTTCATATTTCTTAAAACATTGCTTTGCATTTACAAAGCAGCTTTCACTGACGACGTATCGCTAGATATTTCAATTAACCATTCATTAGGTTTAATATTACACTTACATCAGTTATCACTTAATTTACTAAAGAAATACCAGTTACCCTTTTCAGAACATCCGCCATGTTTTTAACGTATCAAGTAACCACGTATTACTCCTTTTCTCTCCCTCTTTTTCTTTTCTTGCTTACTGCCATCTTTCTGTCGTAGATGCTATTTATTTTTTCTTATCAGCAGAGATACTCATCAACCCATATTTGGTACAAGCCATGTCTTCACTTCTCGGCTGATTCATTCATTTTCTGGTGTTCCCGCCAGTTGCCGACAAAACAAGATGGTTGTGCTGAACTTCCAGCGATGTTTAAAATAACGTATTTGCTGACGTATCTGGTATAAGTATGTATGAAATAGTTACTTCGTCTGTAATGCAAGACATTTTAGTGTTTTTAAGTTTGTCAATCTATCGACCATTGATACCACACAAAGAATACAATTTAACCTCCACGCATACTCGCTCGTAAATTCTACTTCTCACTACTCTCTCCTTTGTTTATACTTGCAGACAACAGCATACAAGCAAAATTATCTGCAAGATATACAATGCAGACATTCATTACTTTATTTCTTTTTTCCCCATTACAGATGGTTTAATTTTATATCTATACTAGTTTGGTTATTCGTTGTTACACGGACTAAATGACTTTCCGAATAATTTTTAATTTTTCTAGTTATAAGGAAAATGGTAACAAAAAGGTCGCTTCACCATAACTCAGAAAGAGACGGTTGAAATTTCTGGGACACAAACCGAGCAAAGAGGACTTGGAGAATTGGGCACTCACAAGGCATATTAAGGGGAAAAGGACAGAGGTAAACATCTTTTAGCTTGGATAAATGAACAGCAGAATAGAAATTTGGAGCCATAGCAAAAAGATAACATTGCTCAGAGTTACAGAGGATAGAAAGTTGTGAAGGGCTTTAATCGCCCACGTCCTGAAGGGATACGACACAAAGATTATTTTTTTTGCTGTTGTTGCTTAATTCAAGAAGAAATACTGCTGGTTTTCGTTTTTAATTGTTTTTATATTAGAATCATCTTATCTTACAAGGTACCCACAGATTCAAAAATTCCTATTGGAGGGAGGGAGCACACACAGACGCACGCGCGCGCGCGCGCGCACACACACACACACACAAAGAAACAAACGCACACATGAATATACTCATGCACAAACACACACATACACACGCACATATACACACAAACACATATACAAACGCACACATACATAAAAAAACACATATACACACTGAAACAAACACACACACACACACACACAAACATAAACACACACACACAAATAAAGAAGTATACACAGACACCCACATACAGGCACACGCATGCACACAAACACACATACACACAGAAAGAAACAGACACATACACAAACACGCACTGAGAAACCAATACAAACAAAAAAACAAACACACACACACACAGATAAAGACGTATACATAAACGCACACATACAAACACACACATACACACAAACACACATACACATAGAATCAAACACACACACACAAAGACACAAATACACATAAAGACGCATACAGACATACAGCCACACATACACAAAAACAAGCGCACATCCACACACAAACACATACACGTAATGATGTATACACAAACACACATATAAACAAAACACACACACACATACAGACGCACACATACACACAAACACATACACAAACACACACACATATATATACACACACACACGTTTGTTCTATTTCATATGTTGAAAAGAACATTAGAATCTTAAACCTTAGAACAGTTTCTCGTCATTTAGTCTAGAAAAGAACATACTTGTTCGCACACAAGACAAAAATAATAAAACTTAAATACCAAAGAAAAACTGCACTACAAATACACAACTGTATATATATATATATATATATATATATATATATATATATATATATATATATATATATATATATATATATATATATATATATATTATTTACACTGTTTATAATCAGATTATTGCCCTCAGCTTTATTGTTGTTATCACAACGTTTCAGCCGTTCTGCCCACCGGCCGTCATCAGGATTATATCGAATGCTCTCGTTCAGCTGGCCAGATCTACGGATTCAAATTCTGACAAATATTGTGGCTTCAGGAAGCTCTAATGTATGCTAAACTACAAAAATTATTACCCCAAAAAATATTCCCTACTTTTTACAAGTCGACCAGTTTCTTTAAGTTGTGCCCCAAAAACTTGTAATCATTTTTTTAAATTTTTTGGCCAGTGTTTCTCCCGATTTAGACTTCATAGCGGTTATATCTACTTTGATGTGTCTACAAGCGTGGCGTGGTACGTCAAACGAGCAAATAAATTCTTATCTCCAAATAAATGACACGCTCTTATTCTTTTAAATAACTCGTCTACTCTGTACAGACCTTTATGGTCTTCATAATGGAGAGGCATTTTCATTCTCAGTGATTCACCCCAACAAAGTAGGTCAGAAAAATACGGACGTTTTACGACAAAGAAGCTTATGTCGTTTTAATTAGACATTAGAAGCTCGGGATGCTACATAAATCTAATGAGTTCGTCAAACGAATTATCTATGACCACATATATTTATCAACTAACGATGAACAAACACACGCTACCTCGGGAAGCAGTTTGCCAAATATTGCAATGGTTATTAAGTGCATTTTTTAAAGTGTAGTGTTTTCGTGGTAGAGATAGGAAGCTGTGGAGAACCAAGATCGTCTATATTCTGAAAAGACATGGCAATAAAAAAGAAGAGAGATGGCTGATTTGAGAAAAGTTTAACGCTGGACTGGTGCATAATTATTAGTCGTTTTGTAGGCGATTTATTTCTTAATAGTAAATGCGTTTTTTTTAATAAAAATATTATTTTATTTTCAGGTTATAAAAATGAAGCAGATGTTGACGACGCTTCTGAATAAACATTTCAAAATGTTATTGTTGAATTGTTACGTTTCTTTCTTCATAATAAATATTGTTTAAAAACGCCTGATAATTATGCACCAACACAATAAGTTGGTCCTGGAATTATATATACCAGTAGAAACCGTGAAAATATACTACTAATAATAATAATAACTACTACTACTAATATTAATAACTAATAATAATAATAATAATAATAATAATTATAGCTACTACTACTACTAATAATAATAATAATATTAATAATAATAGCTACTACTACTACTAATAATAACTAGTACTAATAATATTATTAATAACAGCTACTACTACTAATAATAATAATAACTACTACTAATAATAATAATATTAATAATAATAGCTACTACTACTAATAATAATACTAATAACTACTACTACTAATAATAATAATAATAACTACTACTACTACTACTAATAATAATAATAACTACTACTAATAATAATTACTACTACTAATAATAATAATAATAACTACTACTAATAATAATAACTACTACTAATAATAATAATAACTACTCCTACTACTACTACTACTACTACTACTAATAATAATAATAATAATAATAATGATGATAATAATAATAACTAGAAAAACCGTGAAAATTTCATAATCATAATTATCAAGTTAATGTTTGAAAAAGCCACTTGCAAGATCCCCAACTACAAAATACACGCGGAATTTCCCTGTTGCATTGTTAAATATTTGAGCTTAACGACTTTAATAAAATATTATATTAACAAACAAAATACGAATGCGGGTCATTATTTAAAGAAGTAAGAGGGTACAAAAGAAAAGATTTAAAAGAGTCGAAATTTCCATTTGGTTGAAAAAGACGTTAAACACATGACAGCGTTAAATTTCTTTCTATCCATCTTTCTTTCTTTCCTCTTTCCCTCTTAAAAACTAAACAGCCCCTTTGATTTATCTTTTCATCCATTTATCCTTGCAATCAAACAGAAATGGCTCATTGTTTATCTTAGGTAATGGTGGGACTTAACGTACGCGCTAACTAAGGAACAAGCTGAATTATAATACGATAATAATAACTGTTTTTTGTTGCTGTTGTTTTTTTTGGGGGGGTCGAATTTTATCTTCTTCTATTTCCTCCTTCTCTACTATTTCTTCTTCTTCTATATCTCTTCTCTGTTCGGCGTTTTTCTTGTTCTTATTTCATTCTTTCTTTCTTTTTTCTCTCGTCATTTTCTTCTCTACCTTTTTTATACTAAGGAACAAGCCAAATTATAATACGATAATAATAACGGTTTTTTTTTTTTTGCCCAGTCGTAAGGACGAAATGCTTTGTGTTTAGAATTCTTGCTTTTCTTATGTAATCTTATTCAAATCTCCCCAAATTTCTATTTTTTATTTTATATATATATATATATATATTTGTGTATTTAGGCAGCAATCCTTCTTTCATGCACATTTCATTAAAAACAACTGACAAGGTGCTTTTATTTAGTTTTTTATATAATTTCTTGTGCGATCTAATAACGTTTTTCTTTTCAGATGATATATTATATAAAAACTGTCCGAATGTTCTTTTTATCCGAGCGCTTTCGGCTATACATTTAGCCATTTTCAAGGATTATATTTCAACTGTTAGAATTGGAAATACTTTGTTATAAGTATGTTTTATAAAATGTTTCATTTTTTTGTTTCAAAACACGGTCAAGATATTATGTTCAAAGTTAATATTATTAAGTGTTGGTTTGTTTGTTTTTATTAATAAGGCTTCCATTCCATTATATATATATATCCGGCCGTCTTCAGGTTATATAGGTTTGATTTTCGAAACGAACCCTTTATTTAGTACATCGAGGAAGCTTGTTCTAGTTCCATATGCCATGCTTTTGGGGGGGGGATCTCCGTTCGTTTCAGTTGATTCCCTTTAGTAACTCAACTCTCCAAGATTTTCTTCACCTCTGCTATGGCAAAGTATTGAACTCATTGTGAGATATATATACATATACATATTGTGATATATGTATATATACATATATATATATATATATATATATATATATATATATATATATATATATATATATTATAATATTTTTTGTTTTAAAAATATGATTCCTTCGCGACATAAGAGTTCTCATGTTTCAAAAGCGAGAGCCGAGACCCCTAATATAATTTTTGAAATTATGTTGAATTAAGGTGTCTGGTCACGCTTCCTCGTCAAGCGAGAATTTGGGAAGAAGCTATCTTGTGGTTAGCGCGTGTTTAAAGTATGGTCTCTTGGAACATTAGTTGCTATGGAAACGGCTATGGTCGGCGATGTTGGTTAGGTGGTCAAAGAGTTAAGAATTAATTTTTATCTACAGACCAGTCCCCTTCGAAAAGTTTATGTCAGGTTACATTTGGGTGCCTATTTCAAGACTGATAGTAGGACGCCTTGCTGGTTAAAAGGCATTTTTATGGCTTTGCCGCAGGTCGTTAAGAATCGAAAAGGTTGTGTTTCATTATTATCTGTCTATTAATCTGTTTATTTATTTGTTTACTCAAATATTCGTCCCAGGTTTTACAAGTTCTTGTTCTATTTTCCATTTTACTTTCGGTGTTTTGTTCGTTTCTTTTAAATGCCAGTAGTATTGGGATAGAGATGTCTGATTTCTATTTTGGATATTGTTGAAGGAGCTTTTGTGTTGTCTCCCTCTAATTTTAATATTATAATATAAGCTCTACTTCTGTATGGAGCACTGTCTTTTTGAAAATAAAAGCAAAAATACTAAGGAACACCGGATTATTTACCTAACGTGTTCTTTCCTATTTTTCTGCATACCTGCATGCATATATATATATATATATATATATATATATATATATATATATATATATATATATATATATACAACGTCCGAAACGCCGTGAATATGATAATAAAGATGAGGACAACATCCCGGACAGTGTAAATAGTATATATATATATATATATATATATATATATATATATATATATATATAATTGTTTATTTAAAAATTATAACATAAATATGTTATAAAATCACTACAAAAATAGCCATTTTGTTTCAACACTTCTGGTGTCTTATCAAGTGATGGTGTTGAATGTAGAATGTAGGTTTTAAAAGTTTCAAATTTATTAACGTAAGGGGAAACGCTGTTACATAAGCAGGAATGACCAATCAAAATACAAGTATACGGGATTTCAAAAAAATTGACAACGAAGTAAGGTAATAATAGCTATTAAAAGCTTTAAAGTTGGGGTTTTACTAAAATAGAATTTATTCTAACCAATAAGTATTAAATTATATGATAAAATTTGATATTAAAATTAAAGGTAAAAAATTACCAATTTTAAAATATAAATTTAATCTCTATTAAGTTTAAAATTACAAAACTACTGATGAGAAAAGAAAAAAAAAATATGTTATTCAATTTATTTTATTTTTTTCATTGAAATGACGTTAGAACAGACGCTAATTTCAGCTGGTCTTCCCGACAAAAATGTATACATTTTAATTCCAAGTGTATGAATAGGGTGTTCACCTCACGCGTAAAACAATATACACACTCAGATTATAATACATAAGCACCCAGACATAATTAGATATATACACACACAAATAGGTGACGAGACGGGAGACATCTCCACGGCCCTTTATATAAAAAAATGTGCATGCATTTTCTATACACATAGATATCGATAAATACACATCCACATACATACATACACAATTAAATATGCATGCATTTTATATATATATATATATATATATATATATATATATATATATATATATATATATATATATATATACTAATGTCCATTTTAATATATATAAATATATATATATATATATATATATATATATATATATATATATATATATATATATATATATATATATATATATATATATATTTAAATGAATATTATAGTTAACATCCAGCGGCGACAGTCAGTTTCATGCTTAAACCCAATCGTTAGGCCATCATCATGAAACAGACCATCGCCGCTCGGTGTTGATGTTAATGCCCACTTTTATATTTTCATACGCTCTATCACTTATATCGAGTACTTTTATTTAATAGTTTACCTTAAAAGTATATATATATATATATATATATATATATATATATATATATATATATATATATATATATATATATATATAAAGAAATAGGGTGTTCTATATTTATGGAATAAAGTGCTCAATATCAGAGATAGAGCGTGTGTAAATATAAAAGTCATTGATCGTATTTATATTTGCAATATTACTGCGTACTCTGAGTTACACTAAAAACAACTTTGGACTGTGATAACTGAAATTCCTCTCCCACGTGCTAAACGTCTTAGGAATTGGGTTGGATCTTTTCTAATTGATCTCTTTAACTCTAAAATAAAACGATAGTCCATCTTCCTGTTGTGACCTCCTGATATAGCCTTCTTCTCTATTGTTCGCTCTGAATCCCTAAATGGACTTTGAAGATGGAGGTAGAGTATAGATGTTGGTACATTATTCAAGGCCTGAATGATCTTTTTCCTCTCGCCATTACTCATTTGGGAAGACAGCGAGGCTGACACAAAATGATTTAACTGTTCTTTTCCTAACTGAATAACTCAAAGGGTTTTTCCTTGATTCTTACGACAAATGGTCTCAAGATGGTTAAACGTCTTATCTGAAAACCTGGAAAAAAGAATTAGTTTAGTGGATTTTTAGATATTAAACATTTTGTGGAACCTGATAATGAGGCTGTTACACGTTTTGGAGAATTTTGTTGTTACACCAAAAGTATAAACAAACGATAATGTATGTATTAACAAAACAAAGGTGAAGTGGAAGGTGCCTACGTGCGCGCGTATGCGGTTCCCCAGTGGGAAAGCATTGTCCGCGCTCGACTTACATCTTACCGTCCCTGAGTGGAAAAGGAAAAAGAGAATGATAGAGAACGTCATAGGCTTAGGGAGCGTCCCCTAACAGCGTTTTTTTAGAAAAGTAAGTGGGGTAACTCCACAAAAAATTATTAAACCTTGTTTCTAATATAGTATTTTGCTTAAATACATATAGCCTAAGTACCATAGACGGGAGATCATCAGAAGGGGAAATAAGTGGAAAGTGAGATGACAGCTCAGGACAATTAATATTGCAGATTCTTTATTGTATTTTATCAAGAATCTCTGAATATATAGCAGCAGCATTAGACCAGATGTGTCAGCCATATTCGAAGCAAGGAGAAATGGTAGACTTACGAGACTTTGAACATAACTCGTGTTTTTTAGCTTAATGGTCTGGATTTGTAGCCATTCTCGTTAAAGATGCTGAAGAAATTGTGTTGCTCTTTATCTAATTCCTGCTGCTATGTCCCTGTCTTTAGAAAAGCCAGATTAGACCGAAAATGGAGCATCTTTCTCATATCTGGCTTAGAGTTGGCCAAAAAAGACGTGATAGGTTTCAAAAGCGTTTACGCGGCTTCGTCGGTGATTAATTATTTTCAATCCTACAGTTGCTTTCCCGCAGACAAAATGCCACAAGCCTCTTGCATTTTTATCGCTATTTCCATTGCAAATGTTCAGACAAGCTACGAGTAATCCCATCTCAGGCTTCCTCCGTCTAGCGTAGCAGAACCTATGTAATCTCACTATCTCGACTCGACAAGATTCCAGACTCATCAAAAACCATGATACTACAAAGTCTACTAGTCTGGATAAAATTCCTGTTGTTCCTCTTAAGCTTTAACCCTCTGCCATATTAATTCGATCTCCTTTTCCACTGCATTCTTTTTCAAGTCCTCTCCGTTGCAATATCCTTATTTTTTTGTTTATGAATTTTAAATTCACGGATCAGGTCACCTTCAGTGGCAGGATAAACTTTTTGTACAGCGAATGAAGTCACATACAAAGTGATAAACATTAGCCCATATTTATTTTCAATCTTGGCAAAATTGTTTAAACTCTACCTGATTGAGAAATGTTTCCCAAGTCTATGGAAGTGTCCTTCTTAGTATCATTAGAAAACTCTTTGAGTTTATTATTAACAAGGAGCTAGTGCTGTCTATAACTCTGAGATGAGATATTATGATTACTTACATTATTTACATTATTTGAACGCTTATCCTCATCTTCACTGCCATATTCACAACGTTTTGGCCGTTGTACACTCCGGCCTTCTTCAGGTGACTGGAATTTCCAACTGAACACTTCATTTCGACCACTGGGGTAGGTTGCTCTAGTTCCACGTGCCATGCCTTTTCCAGATAATGACTTTGGTTAGATCCAGTGACTAGACCCAAAGAGTTGTGAGTTCAATACCAGGCCACAGCAGTGGTGAACCACAAACTTGGAGAGATGAGTTAAAGTGAAATAACTGAAACATCTGGAATATGGCAATGAAGATGAGGATAATAGCCCGAATAATGTAAATAATGCCAGTAAGGAGGTAGTTGCTCACCTTTCTAGAAACAATCTCCTGATCGACGAACAGTATGGATTTTGTTTCTCTGCGTCCACTGCTGATGTTTTAACTATCATTACCTACAGAATCAGTGAAGCACACAATGGTAGATTCATGACGAGAGCCATCGCTGTAGATATCTAAAGTCTTTTGGCAAAATTTTGTACTGAGGATTGCTAAACAAACCCTCAAATGATGGCATTTTTAGATGAGTCTACACTGTTATCAAGTCTTTTCTCTCGGATAAGTCCATGAGGATCGTTGTAAATGGTCAGTCTTCTGAAGCCCAAGAGATCAATGCTGTGCTCCCTCAAGGTCCTACCCTCTTTCTGCTATTAATGATATGTCTAGAAACATTTTCAAATTATTAGTAATTATATACGCTGATGATACCACAATTTATGGAAACACCTCCAAAAATGAAGTTGTTTAGAATTTTACAGCTGATGTCTCCGTTGACCTATGTTTAAGTTTTTATTACAGGTCTAATCATTGCGTTTTAAAATAATAAACATTGCCGAAGAGTGGAGGTAGTTAATATAAAAGCCGTGTCACAAGAAAAACCGTCCATTTGATACTCCCCTTTTTGTGGTGCTCACTAAAATCCATGACTGCCAAAACCTTTCTTAAAAAGCGGTCGTCGGCCTGGAAACACAAATATTCGTCTTTTTGTGTTCTCTAATATTCAACATTGACATTTTATTTCGAATATTATTGTACAACATACAGCGGTTGGACAAAATTATTGGAACAGATGCAAACCCCACTACTATATTTCAAAGACCTATTATATTAAGAACTTAAACTAAAATATCATAATTCCAGGTTATATGTATTGTAAATACATTTATTTATCCAATTTACTGTCTTTGTCTTATTTATTTTTAGAATTTAGTAAAATTTAAGCTAAATGTGTGACCTCTCCGAGTTCGAAAAAGGGCAAATTGTTGGAGCTCGCATAGCAAGAGCCTTGATCACTAAGGTAGCTGAACTGTTTGGTTTTTCAAGAGCTGCCATATCAAAAACTATGACGCAATTCGAGAAACCAGGCAAAACCTCTAGCAACCGTAACAATTCGGACCGGACTTGCAAACTTACTGACAGGGACCGACGTACATTGAAACGCAATGTGGCAAAAAATCATCGGACTACTGCGGCCAAAGTGACTGCTGAATTGAATAGTCATCTGAATAGTCCAGTTTCTACTAAAACTGTTCGTCATGAGCTCCATTAGGCTGCATATCATGGAAGAGCCGCCGTAAGGAAACCTCTTCTCTCCACTCGCAACATTCAGAAGTGGTTGAAGTGGTGCAGAGATCACAGTGCCTGGTCTGCAGACCAATGGAAGCAAGTCATATTCTCAGACGAGTCCAGTTTTTCTCTTTTCCCAACTTGAGTTTATGTGTGGAGGCAGCACAAAGAAGCTTACAACCCTGACTGCCTTCTTCCAACAGTGAAGTATGGAGGTGGATTAGTGATAGTTGGGCCGCTATATGATGGAAATGTCTCGGTCCAACAGTTGTCCTGCATGGTAGAATCAACAGCAAAGATTACCTGAACATTTTGGGGGAAAATGTTAATCCAATGGCTAAGACTTTATTCCCTGATGGTGACTGCATCTTCCAAGACGATAATGCACCAGTACATACTGCTCAAGTGGTTAAGAATTGGTATGAAGAGTAGGAAAGTGAGCTAGAACACATGGAGTGGCCTCCCCAATCTCCAGACATTAATATTATTGAACATTGGTGGTGCATTTTGGAGCGACAAGTTAGGAGCCGCTATCCTCCATCATCGTGCCTTGAAGAGCTGGAGCAGGCGTTAATGGAAGAATGGCTGAAAATTCCTCTGGATGAAGTCAGGAAGCTGTATGATTCCATTCCTAGACGTATTAAAGCGGTATGTGAGGCTAAAGGAGGACCAACTTTATATTAAATAAATTTTCTTTGAATTTAACAAGTGTTTCAATTATTTTGTCAAATCCCTGTATTTCTTGTAATTCTTTGTTTCAGTCGGTGAGTGGGTTAAACGACATTTCAAATCTGTGGGTTATCTCACTGGGCTTTGCCAAAAAGCAAGCTCGGGTGCGCTCTTTAAGCCTATAAATAGGTAATCATATTCTCTACATATCTCTTTTTTAAGTATGGCTTTCAGATTATACGACAGATTAATGACGAGAGATTTTGACAAAATGTGTCCTTTATTTTTTACAGTGAGAGTCACCATTTACAAAGCCCAAGGGATTCTCAGGGTAGAGGATTACGCTAGGGGGGTATTTGTGTGTATAGGTGAGGGAGATAACGATCTCTACTTTGACTTAGCTCAATGAGGTAAAACGAGCTTCTAACATTCAATACCTCTTGAAGCGTATTAGTAACATTTCATCATCACCGATCGGATACTAAGCTTTCCATGCTCAACAAGGATCCGTACTTTTATAACGATATAAATATCCGCCAATGTCTTGTTATATGGAAAACATCTGAGCTGTCCAAAAATTGTTTCAGGTATTTATTTGCCCTGATGAGTATCAGCCAAGTGAAGTCGCCCTCACAGGGACTATGGCAAGTGGCTCGGACAAAGAGGGTCACTGAATGAAGGTAAATTACGTTTTAGACAATGAAGACAAGACAAAGAACAATGTCCTCTATAAGACAGTGGCCACTACCAGCCGAAGCAAAAGACCCACGGAGAGTGACGGGAGAAAGCCTTTCAGCAACGCAAAATGCAATTCACACCCGTTAGACAGTTCACTTCTCCCTCACATCGCTCCATCTCTGCTTTGCTTGTCTATAGCCAAAATATAAAATGCCTAGTGCTACAAATACTCTCATGGTTTTATTTTATGGGTGACAATCTTGCCAAAGAGTTATTTTTAAGCCCCAGGCGATTAACTGAAAGAGACCGAAACAGGTGCCTAGTTTGAGCTGCAACGCTATGTGCTTTAGTTCTACGAGTTCAGGCCTTTACAGCTAGGATCTACCATGTCACGTACACAGGGCCGAAGCGTTCATATTTCTTTCATATTCCATTGGTAAGGTGAAAGTGCTTAGTTTTCTTCATAGCTAGTACCCTCCAGACCAGAGATGACATCCTCATTCACTTCATATTTCCTTAGTGAAGAGGAAGTTCCACTCAGACAGCTTCTTTCACAGGATTATAGCATTGAAGAACAGACTCCCAATCTAAAGTCTTCAAGTTTACCATCAATCGTTATCAATTCTTCATTACATATCCACCTGAAATGCATTTACAACCTCCTTTCTTGTACATAAAACCACCTTCCCTTGATAACCCTTCACCATGAGAAGTTCTTGGGCCTTTTACTGGAGGAAAGAAATTTGAATTATTTGAAATTTATATTTTTTTGGTGGATTCGACGTTTCTTGAAATTTAATCAGTTCCAAAATAAGTAACTCACAGGTGTTTCCAGAATACACTCCGAAAGTAAAGATTTTATTTTTCTGGTTAAGCGACCACAAACAATTCCAGTTGGTACTCTTTAAAAAAGAAGGTGAATTTCTCTATAGAGTCTCCGCCATTTTACCTACGGCCATCAAACCGAGATGTTTTTGATACAAAGTAAAAAAAGACTATTTTATTGGAAGGCTAACGACGTTCTAATAAAAAAAAAAACAGTGAAAACTGTCTTCAATTGAAAGTATCTATCAATTAATTAACAAACAGATGATGCTGTTCACTTCTGCAAATCATCAGATCAACATCAATTTATATGGATTGGAAGAAGAAGAAGAAGAAGAAGAAGAAGAAGAAGAAGAAGAAGAAGAAGAAGAAGAAGAAGAAGAAGAAAGCGTCAGAGAGATGAAAATATAAAAAGGGCGAAGGAGACGACGAAGAGAAGAGAAAGAAAGAAGAATAAGAAAAGGCAAAGAAGAAAAGAAAAGAAAAATAAGAAGAATGGAAGATGAATAGAAAAACAAAGAAGAAAAGACAAAACAAGGACAGAAAATAAAGCCTGTAGAAAAATAAAAAAGAGAGATGAAAATATCAAAATTATGGAGAAGGAGAAGAGAGAAGAAAAAACGACGAACGGGAAAAAAAACGCCCAACAGACAAAAGATTAACACGACAGAAGAAAGGGCGAACAGAGATGTAGATGTTGAAGAAGAAGAAGAAGAAGAAGAAGAAGAAGAAGAAGAAGAAGAAGAAGAAGAAGAAGAAGAAGATGTCCTATTCTGTTTGCGTGCTTCTCGCTGTAACTCAAGTGATCTTATACTTAACATCAGGAAGCAAGAGTTGAAATTTATAGGGTGCATAGTGAGGAAAGTGGGCTTGGAAAATCTGATACTCATAGGACAGATTGAAGGAAAGAGGAAAACAATGCATAACAGACTTACTGAGCTTGAGTAAATGGATAGCAGAACAAGTTTTAGGAGAAATAACAAAAAGAGAAACTTATTAAGATCTACAAAGGACAGGAAGTGATGGAGAGCCATGATTGCCTATATCTTGAAGGGACACAGCACATAAAGAAGTTAGAGAAAAGGGAAACAAAAAGAAAACTTAATACTTAACACCAGGAAGAGACAGCTGAAATTTCTAGGGTACATAATGAGGAAAGAGGGCTTGGAGAATTGGATACTCACAGGGCAGATTGAAGGCAAGAGGGACAGAGGAAAACAATCAGCTTGAGTAAGTGGATAGCGGAACAAGGTTTAGGGGACATAATAAAAAGACAAATTTTATTAAGAGCTATGAAGGATAGGTTACGAGCCCAGAACTCTATTTCAACGATGGTGAATCCAAATACGAAATACGGCTATTATAAATATTTTTAGGCTGTAGGAGAGTCCACTATTTACACGAAACGATTTTGGCGGCACACGATCATCCTAATGATGATAATACCGTGAAAAGAATGGAAACGCGTTTGCCGAGTTAATTTACTTTTTCGATGAGCAAAGTTCGTCTCTTATTATGAATGAAGCGTCTGATAATGACAGAAAAGGATTACAAATTTTGAGAGAACACTACTTATCAAAACGAAAAGCGAAAGTAATTTCCTTGTATAGTGAATTAATTAAAAGCAAGTGGTGAAAGTGTAATGGATTATATTGTTAGAACTGAAAATGTTTCAAATTTGTCAATTCTGTTTGCGGAGTAATTTGACCAAATTACACTTAACCATGACGAATAACTCGACACCGATGACCCCTTATTCCCTTCCACTCTCCTTTTTTCCAAGAATTGTTTCTTTGTGGAACATCTTTCTCGTGGATAATTTCATCAACACAACAATGTTAACCTCTTGAAGTTAAGGGTTAATCGTTATATATCCTCCTTATCCTCTTAATAGTAAATCCCTAAAACCGCATCTTTCATTCATATTACAAACATCTTTCATTATAACCATTTTAAAAGTAACGCACTACCTTGAGTGGCTCTCCAGTCTTGTATTGGGTGAATTATAGTATACAAAATACGCCTTGATATCTTCGTTTTGCTCGAGATTATTTTTGTTCTGAATCTCGCAATAAAAATGACCATAAGCCATATTAAAGCATCAGTTATATTGGTGGGATTTTTTGTTTATCGGCATATGAATACCTATATGGGTTATTTAAAGCCGAATTCTAAATAGTTTGTACTCAAATTTATGATATATATTTTAGATAATAATGGTATTAGTGAGATGAGTCTTATAATTAGCCCATAGCTGGGGGGCAAAGAGCTAGAATCATAGCTTCCCCAAAGGTATTTACGCACAAGTGAATATAATGAAGCGAACTAGAATTGGAACTCGGCTCTCCGATTAACAATCCTGAGCCATTATCCATTGCACCACCTGCACATCCAAGCTTGCAGTACCTGGTATTACAAAGCGGTCACTTTTCTAGGCTCGACGTTGCTTAACTTCGGTGATCGCACGGGAACCGATGTTTCAACGTGATATGGCCGTAATTCTATAAAGATTATGGAGCTCGCAATTGTGTTTTAACAGAGGATGGAAAGTGCGATGCTGAAATTCGAACGCGCATTGTGATAGCTAAAGGTGCGTTCCAGAAGCTAAGCAGAGTATTAAGAAATAGGAAAATTTCGTTAGAAATAAAAAGAAGAGTGTCGAATTGCTAGGCAATATCTGTCCGCCTATATGGCAGTGAATGATGGACAATCTCGACAAAGATGAAAAAGAGACTTGAAGCAACAGAAATGTAGTTCTACAGAAGGATGCTGAGGATACCGTGGATTGAATATGTGAGTAACCGCGAAGTTCTAGAGAAAATGGAAACAAAAAGAAAACTTATACTTGACATCAGGAAGCGATAGTTGAAATTTCTATGGTAGATAATAAGGAAAGAGGGCTTGGAAAATCTGATACTCATAAGGACAGATTGAAGGCAAGAGGGACAGAGGAAAACAGTGTATAACATATTTAATGAGCTTGAGCAAAATGGATGACAGAACGGTTTGCGAGAAATAACAGAAATAAAATTTATATAAAGGACGGGAAAATTGTGGCTAGCCATGATTGCCTCTATCCCGGGGGGACACGGCACACGAAGAAGAAGGGTCGTGGATCTAGACAGAGGTCGAATAAAAAAGTTATTATCTGAATGACACATGTATCTCCTGGAGTTAACTTGATACGGTGTAAGGGGCATAACCATTGAGGGTTAATGAGGGTCAGAGCAAGTACAATCTCATTCGTGCGTGGTTTTAATCCAGTGAATATTTCCTCAGCTCAGATTGAGAATAGCACACGGGAAAAGGCAGATCATGCTGCGCCAAATATTCCCAGTGACGTATCTAGGCCACCTTGAAGGAGGATAGGTATGTTTGTTTTTAGTGTTATTTATTACTTGAATATTCCCTCGTATCTGCAGCGATATTATCGACGGTTTCATTGACGTCATTATTCAGGCTCGTTACCACACACCCTCCCCCATAGCTGTTTCATTATTTCGCTTGTTAAATGGTTGGCCTAAGCAGCCTCTTTGGGACGCTTAAAAGTATAAGAGCCAAGCAAGAAGTCCTTAAAAAAATGAGAAAACACAATTTCAGATTTTGATGAATGCAGGCCTACGTTGATGGCGGCATGTATCCCGGCATGCAGTGGAAGACTTTTCTTCTTCTTTTTTCCTTCTCGCATGTTCGTTGTATGAGAACACAAGACACAAGGTCCATAAAGCGTCCAGGTTTGACTGACAATGGTTTTGTGAGTTTCATTCAAAGTCGCATGCGAACTAATAAATCATATTTACTTAAACGAATTCACGGAGCGCATTTAACAACGCCGCTCAGTGAGTAGGGGTAAGTGTACATGTCTAACGGTATATTGCTCTGATTGTCTGTCTGTCTCTCTCTCTTATAATCTATCTATCTATCTATCTATCTATCTATCTATCTATCTATCTATCTCAGTCTATTCCCATTTATCTATCTATCTATCTATCTATCTATCTATCTATCTATCTCAGTCTATTCCTATCTATCTATCTATCTATCTCAGTCTATTCCTATCTATCTATCTATCTATCTATCTATCTATCTATCTATCTCCGTCTATTCCTATCTCACTCTGTTCTTATCTAAGTCTATTCCTATCTATCGATCTATGTATCTCAGTCTATTCTTATCTATCTATCTATCTATCTATCTATCTATCTATCTCAGTCTATTCTTATCTATCTATCTATCTATCTATCTATCTATCTATCTATCTCAGTATATTCTTATCTATCTATCTATCTCAGTCTACTCTTATCTATCTATCTATCTATCTATCTATCTATCTATGTCTTTTCATCTCATACCATTTTCAATTTTATCTCTCATCTATGTGTCTGTTTGTCTAAAAATTAATTTACAGTTACTGTAAAAATAATTGCTTATATTTTCTGCCCGAGTAAGCTCAGATTTTATGAAGCTCAAGGCCTACGAATATTTGGCGCAATCCAATCTACCCTAACAAATCGTGTAATAAATTTCATGTTGAACAGGTCCGCTTCTCGTTCATTTCATATAGATGTTGGGATTCCTGTGTGCTCTCTCCTCGGACCTACGTTGTTTCTTATCTTCATCAACGACATCCCCGATGTCATTAGTTTCCAATTAGGAATTTTACGCTGATGACACAACTATTTATTCCTGGCTTAAGTCAGACGAAATAAAACTATAGCTCCTCTCGAAAATGACCTCCAACCAATGCTTAAGTGGGTGAAGGGAGTACATGTAAATTCTAAAGTCTCCAAAACAAAACTGGTTTCATTTAATCATCTACGAGAACCTTTTGTGTCTGCTGTCAGTATGGCTGATGCTAACCTCCAACCTCCACTTTTCGCTTTCATGGGCTCAGGTTTTTCAGTTAAACAATGTCGAGTGATTATATTCAATCAATTGCAAGGTTTGCTGCTAGGAAAGTTGGTTTACTCTGTCGTGTCAGACAGTTCTGGTCAGAATTCATCTTGCACATTTATAAGTCTATCATTCGTCCGTCCATTGAATATGGCTGCCATATCTGGTCTGGTGTCATTGCTACATATATCACGAGATTCTTGACAAACCCCAAAGAAAGGTCTGTGATGTAATCAACCCTGACCTGTCATCTCGACTTCAGTCACTTTCTCACTAACGTGAAGGGCTTTCCCCTATCTTTTCTCCAAATATTTTCATGGCAACTGTTCTGATGAATTTTTACCCTTAATTCTTCAACTGCACGAATTTAAGTCTGCTGTTAGTTTGACAACTATGTCTCCCTGTTTTACTGTCGGATTACCTAGAATTAACCGTATGTTCTATTTCATAATGTATTTTCTCGCACTGTAGAACTCTTTTCCGAGTTCTTGCTTTCAAGCCACCGACAAAATATAAATGCAACGCCAATTGACATTTTCTGATTCCTGAATCATGTTCTTTCAGTTTTGCCCACTAAAGTTTTCTCGTTCTCTTTCACACTCTGAAACCTCCTGCAGCCTTGTGCCATTAACGCCTTTCTTGGTGGGAAATGATTTTTTTAAAAAATCTATACATTGTCACTGTATTGCTATATATAAGGAAAAAAAATCAGCTTTTCAACTCAGAAGAATAAAAATATTCATGAAACAGACGAAATTTAAAAACGATAACAATGTATTACCAACTTGGTACGCTTATTTGCTAATTAGATATTCAAATTTTGGCTTTGAGTATTAACTCGTTTTACTATAATAATAGAGGTTATAGCTAATATATATATATACATACACATATATATATATATATATATATATATATATATATATATATATATATATATATTAAAGACATTTATATTATGTTTAACGTTCTTTTGTATCTATAAAAAGAACGTTAAACATAATATAAATGTCTTTAAAATAAATTGTCGGACAATGTCCAATCCTAAAATATATATATATATATATATATATATATATATATATATATATATATATATTGATAATATTAGTGGTAAATATACACATACGTATGCAATCATATATCTAAAATATATAAATATATATGCATACATACATACACATACATATATATATATGTATAAAAAATAATTCCAATAGGATAGAATCCAGGTAGAACTCAATGTCCAGGACAGAGTAAGGATATAATAAAAAAGGCTTAAACACTAATATTCCATGGTCATAATTTATTCCATTGGAATCGTAAATACGATCCAATTTATCAGACCACAAGAGTGAGGATGTGAGATGAGATCACTGTTAGATTGGCTGACCTTTTAGATCTTGCTCTCTCTTCTTGAAGATGATTCAGACAAGCAGATTGAAAACTGCTGAGTCTACTAAAACACACTGATCTCCATTCTACCCGCTCCAAGGCGATATGAAGAAATATAGTTTTAAGGTGTGCTATATTTATGGGATAAAGTGTTCAATATCAGAGATAGAGCGTATGTAAATATAAAAGTGAACACTGAAGTCAACACTAAGAGGCTCTGAGTGTTAACTTCAAAGTTTACTTATTTATATATATATATATATATACATATATATATATATATTGTCATCCACAGACAGACTGTTTCGCTGTTCACAGCTCATCTGTGTGGCTAGACGTCCGTTTGCCTCTAGCTAGGATCGAAACCCAATTGAATTAGTGTCAGTCGGGGATTCTACCACTAAGCCATTGATGCACGGCACGGATGAAGGAGAATTTAAGCGTATTTATTTTTAGATAAACACACAGTGACAGAGAGAACTCGATTCGATTTACCGAAGAGTCTTGCATTATTAGCCGTAATAGTCACTGTTTACAAACCCACACTTCCTCCCCAGAGAGCTCAACCGAAATAAATTTTTCAGGAGCCTATATATTGTCATCCACAGACAGACTGTTTCGCTGTATCACAGCTCAGGAAAAATATGAAAAAAAAATCCGAAGTTTACTGTTTTTAATGTTTCAATATCGACGTCAGACGTTTCGGTCTAATAGACCTTCTTCAGGACATAGTTATTAAAACATAATTAAAATTAGACGATATTCAAGCCAACATGAAAAGACGATAGACATAAGAATAATCAAAACAAAATGACTGAATTTTAAGATCAGCGTTCCGTTTTGAAATGCGATCACGTCGGCGTCACGCGGGCGATGTTGTGAAAACGTATTCCTAAAAATAGAGTTTATTATAAAAGAAAGAATTTTACTTGAAACTAAAGTTTATAAGTACGTTTGTCCAGCATTAATCTTGCCAGAAAAGGGGGAAATATTGAAGAAGCCGGGTTTAGTATTTACGTCGACATTGAAACCTTAAAACAGTAAACTTGCATATTTGGATTTTGTTTTTTTCATATTTTTCCTCATACTGTCGGGTCTATATCCATTTGCTTATATATATATATATATATATATATATATATATATATATATATATATATATATATATATAATGAAAATGGGTAGAAGTGATATTTTGTGCCGGAGATCCAACTGTCAGTCAGCACATCCTCGTTATATTTCTGTTTATGTGCTGAAACTCTTCAGGACATAGGCGAAAATGACTTTCCTATCTCGCATGGCACTTAGATATCCATTCACACAAACTCATCAGGTAACTGTCTCGCTGCCTTCCCCTATCTTTCATGCCTTCAATATCCGCCCCTCCCAGCGTGAAGGCAAAGGGATGGATAGGGTAAGGCAGTGAGCCACTTACCCAATGAGTTTGTGAGAATAGGTGATTTTTTTAAAATACTGTCGTTCACCCAGTACAAGGGCCAGTCAAAGAAAAGTGTTATTGAATAAGGTTATTGTAAGGACGAAAAGATTGATTGTTTTTTACGGTTTATCGACCTTTTAAGGTTATTTATGGACGTACATATTTTTGGATTGTAAGAATGTTTCTGAGGACATAATGATTTCCTGGAACAAGTCATACTGTTTAACCCATAGCTGGGAGGAGAAGAGGTGTATTTCCCAAGGAAATGAATATAACAAACTCGACTGGAATTCGAAATCGGATCTCCGATTTCCAGTTCCTAGCCGTTATCCCTGACATCCTCACATCCACATTTTGGTAGAGCACCTTGTATTCTCGTGCAGTCACCCATCTAGGTACTGGCCTGGTTCAACATTGTTTAACTTCGGAGAGTAAGAAGTATATATTATGGGGATGATGAAGGTTAGATTAACCCTAGACTTGAAGACGCTAGATTCGTAGTGATCGGGGAAGTATCGTTTCGAAAGTTTGTTCTACGGAAAGAGGCTGTCTAAGGAGAACTTCTTCTTTACCAATGGAATACAAAGAGAATGAAAATGAGTTGGTCTTGTGTAAGTGGCATGGTGGGGGGTAGCTTTGAAGGTCTGAACTTGTGGAATATTTTATCAGGAAAATAGCGAAAGAGTAGCGATAGACTTGTAACGTTCCGTCTTTGCAAATGTGACTAAAGTGTAGAAAATTATTAATCACCCACAAGAGCGTGTTGTTTGATGTCTCCTTCCATTTTTCAGGGGAACAGGATATCGGGAAACTGTCGTTAATAAGGAATATTTATATTATTTACATTATTCGGACTATTATCCTCATTTTTGTCGCCATATTTATTACAACGTTTCGGCCGTTGTACGCTCCGTCCTTCTTCAGGTGGTTGGAATGTCAAACTGGACACTTTATTTCGCTCACTGGGTTAGACTGTTCTAGTTCCACGTGCCATGTTTTAATGGATGTCAGTTATCAGTTATCGCCTATTAATTTTTCCTTCTGAAAGTTCTCCACTGCTTTAAGCGAGTATTAAACTCACACTCTTTGGGTCCAGTCACTGGATCTAACTAACGCATTTATCCACTGTGCCATGTGTCCTGTGTATGAATTTCTGGGTATTATAAACCTAATGTCATCAGCAACCATTTTTACCAGAGCTCATATTGCATCTTTGTTGTTATTTTCGCTTTTCTGTAGCACTCCTTATTACTGGTTCCCATATTGTATTCATTTCTATGCTTGGTCGGCTCGAGATATTTGTGGGGTAGCATATGTGCTGATTTCTTAAGTTTACAAATTTTCCAATGGTGTTCTTTGTCTATGATCTCAACCTGATCCCACAGAGGGCGGTGATCTCCATTCTCTCTCCATATGTGGTCAGCCACGCCTAATTTTTCCACTTCTCCAGTGAGCGAAATAAAGGGTTCAGTTCGACATTCCAACCACCTGAAGAAGACCGGAGCGTACAACGGCCGAAACGTTGTAATAAATATGGCGACAAAGATGAGGATAATAGTCCGAATAATGTAAATAGTGTACATAATACCTCATCTCCGAAATATAGACCGATACTGAAAGGCCGAAACGTTGTAATAAATATGGGACTAGATGAGGACAATAGTCCGAATAATGTAAATAATGTACATAAACCTCATCTCAGAAATATAGACAGATACTGAAAGGCCGAAACGTTGTAATAAATATGGGACAAAGATGAGGACAATAGTCCGAATAATGTAAATAATGTACATAATACCTCATCTCAGAAATATAAACAGGAATGTTTATATTGAATTCAAATAAAAAAGGGTATCAGATGCATTGATATCATCAGTTTTGCACGCGTCATTTTTTATTCAAAATAAAAAATATTAGGCGTTTCCTGATAAGGAAACATTCGGTTTTCATTGAACGAGAAACCAGTGCCAATGTCTGGCTGGAATTTGTAAAATCTTCCTATTAAAACAAATGTTCAGAAAAAAATGTCTAGTAGCTGATGTCGCAAGGCCCAGTAGATAGACCGAAACAGTTGTGAGTTCAATACCAGGCTACACCAGTGGTGAACCAAAATAGTTGAAGAGTTTGAGTTAAAGGGAAATAACTGAGACATGGCACGTGGAACTAGAACAGTCTACACCGGTGAACGAAATAAAGGGTTCGAATCGAAATCCCAATCACCTGAAGAAGGCCGAAGCGTGCAACGGCTGAAATGTAAATATGGCAATGAAGATGAGGATAACAGTTCGAATAAGGTAAATAATCATGATACCTCATCTCGGATATATAACGACAGAGTAAACAATCTTTCCTGGCAACAGAGCTAGCGATTGATCCAGTGTTTAGTATTTATTAATTTTACATTTGGAATTTTTATGATCGATTCAAATCAGGCGCCATCGCTGCTTTCATTCCAATTAAAGACCAAAATTCCTGTTTTGGTAAGGTTTTGTGGAATCTTCCACATTTTCTTGTCACCCCTTCCGGAGAGATGTACTCTTCCCTAAATAAAGCCTTAACCAATCACCGCGTCACTTCTCTAAATTCAATCTCTTATTGGTTAAAAGAACACTAAATTCTAGCAAAGTTGAGACAAATATTTTTTCCCCGCACAGCACTCCGGAGCCGATTTTAAAACACGAAAGTCTATATAAAGAACCGCTTGACTTAATTCAAATCAGTCAGTCATTGAGTTTCGAGAGATGCCAGCAGACTCCACGCGTGCTAACACACTGACTCAAAAATCACTTCCAAACTCTGAACAAACTTAACACAGCACTCACACAACCAATGTCTGCGTGGGAAACCAACTTACAATTGACTAAAAATGTGAACGTTTTCACTACAAAACAGTAATTGTACAATCAATCAACTTTAGCCTATCAGTTAAAGGCAAACAACTCTTCACAACTTAAATCCTAACTAACAATTGTCACACGAATACACACAATCACTTGAACGAACACAATTGACATTTTTCCTTGCAGAAACCAAACTATTTTAATTCTACAAACAAATCAAAACCATTAACTTATATTAACCAAATTTCTGCATGAACATTCTTTGTAACCTTTTCTCACTTGCCACAATCAACAAACATACTGTTAACATTGCATGTATGTCAATTGTAAATTCTCTTTATTGTTGAATCTCTAACTACGTTGTTTTTAGTAAATTCTTGGAGTTGAATTGTCCTTATATTCTTGTTTGATTTATTTGTTGTGGGATAAATGCATTATAAACACGCACATTCTTGGCCTTTACAAAAATTCACCTTCTGATACATCTCACTCAGCATAAAACCCGCAACAGTTTGAGTCCTAATTTTTTTAAACATTGGCAGAGAATGTTAATGTTTTTTCTTTATCCGAACTAAAAAAGGTTTTAGAAATGACTGATCTCAGATTAGAATAATAAGAATAATTTTAAAAAGGCAAGAAAATTTTCAGATAGGGGGGAAAAAAATCCGAGAAAAAAAATGATCTAAAAATAACGGATGAGCGACATATGATAACATGAGAAAGATCAAGGCACGTGGCATAAATGGGGCAAAAACCGGAAGCGGATGGCTGAAACCGGAAATAACTAATTATTATCATGGTGATGCAGGCCAGCTGGAGGCATGTTTTTTTTTTTCAACCTTAGAGAAAAGGGTCAATAAATATTTATACACATCACATTAATAGTCAACGTTATTTATTGCATTCAGGAGAGGAATTTCAGTTTTAAAACCAAAAATAAATATTATTAGAAATAGAAAAAAAGTTTCAATCTTTTGGTATTAATTAAGGAGTGAATCTTCCGTAGTTAAAACCCGAATCCATCTTTGATAATACGAAAGAGAGTAACTGCGAGGCGCTCAGAAGTGTGTAGAAAAGCTAGTTGTATTAAAAGTGTATCTTTATTTGCCTCCGATATGAGGCCCTTTTACAGTCGATGCTAGCTAGATAGCATTTTATGGTTGGTTGTTTCGTTGGTTGGTTGTCTTTGTTTAGCGGCATATCAACACCTCAATGGGTTATTTAATGCCGGGATCTAAATATTTTGATTGATTTCGTTGGTTGTCTTTGTTTAGCGGCATATCAACAACTCTATGGGTTATTTAATGCCGAAATCTAAATATTTTGATTGGTTTGGTTGGTTTAGATAGATAGATAGATGAGAATAGACTGACATAGATAGATAGATAGATAGATAGATAGATAGATAGATAGATAGATAGATAGATAGGAATAGACTTAGATAAGAACAGAGTGAGATAGGAACAGACTGAGAGATAGAGAGATAGATATATGGATAGATAGCAATAGACTGAGATAGATAGATAGATAGATAGATAGATAGATAGATAGATAGATAGATATAGACTGAGATAGATTAGCGGTATATCAACATCTCTATGGGTTATTTAATGCCGAAATCTAAATATTTTGATTGGTTTGCTTGGTTGTCTTTGTTTAGCGGCATATCAACACCTCTATGGGTTATTTAATGACAAATATGAATATTTTTAACACAAATTTATGGCTTCAACTACAGATAAAATTTATTGTTGGTCATTTTGCGATAAATAGGTATTGTTGGTAATTTTCTTTATATAAAAGAGTATTGCTAGTAATTTTATACTTTCATAGTGTTTTTTGTGGGGGGTGTTTACTATTTGCCCATAGCTGGGACCCTATCAGGTGCTACCACCTAGGATCAGGGTGAACATGGCAACAACAGCAATTAAGAGGTGGTTCCTCGCTCCTCAAAACCTTTAATCACCCGATCAGAGGCCTTGCTGCCGGATGTAGTTTATCGTCATACCCAGAACTAGCACTTTATGGTAACAATAGAAAAATGTTTTCGAAAATAGGAAATGACCGATGCTGTAAGAGAACAGAATTTAAGAATTACTTAAACAAAACAACAACAAAAACCACATTTATAAAACCATTAGGTTGACTTGAAATTCCTTATTCATGTCGCCTTTTTTTACATGATTACGTCCAGGGTACTTTTAACGTTCTGAGTACTTTGAACGTCCAGGGTACATTTTACGTTCTGAGTACTTTGTACATCCAAGGTACTTTTTACAGTTCTGAGCACTTTGTACGTCTAGGGTAATTTTTACGTTCTGAGTACTTTGTACGTCCAGGGTCCATTTTACGCTCTGAATAATTCGTACGTCCAGGGTACTTTTTACATTCTGAGTACTTTGTACGCCTAGGGTACTTTTTACGTTCTGAGTACTTTGTACGTCCAGGGTACTTTTTACAGTTCTGAGCACTTTGTACGTCTAGGGTACTTTTTACGTTCTGAGTACTTTGTACGTCCAGGGTAATTTTTACGTTCTGAGTACTTTGTACGTCCAGGGTCCATTTTACGTTCTGAATAATTCGTACGTCCAGGGTACTTTTTACATTCTGAGTACTTTGTACGTCTAGGGTACTTTTTACGTTCTGAGTACTTTGTACGTCCAGGGTACTTTTTACAGTTCTGAGCACTTTGTACGTCTAGGGTACTTTTTACGTTCTGAGTACTTTGTACGTCTAGGGTAATTTTTACGTTCTGAGTACTTTGTACGTCCAGGGTCCATTTTACGTTCTGAATAATTCGTACGTCCAGGGTACTTTTTACATTCTGAGTACTTTGTACGTCTAGGGTACTTTTTACGTTCTGAGTACTTTGTACGTCCAGGGTACTTTTTACGTTCTGAGTACTTTGTACGTCCAGGGTACTTTTTACGTTCTGAGTACTTTGTACGTCCAGGGTACTTTTTACGTTCTGAGTACTTTGTACGTCCAGGGTACTTTTTACGTTCTGAGTACTTTGTACGTCCAGGGTACTTTTTACGTTCTGAGTACTTTGTACGTCCAGGGTACTTTTTACGTTCTGAGTACTTTGTACGTCTAGGGTACTTTTTCATTACTCATATTAAAATAACCATTAACTTAGACGTTCTAAACTTTTTCGCTCTTTTTGCAGAGGATATAATATCATAGTTAGTAATTTTGTAACAATTTTGTGCTTTCGAAATGAGTTTATATTAGACTCACATCTGACAGCATATTATTTTCTTAATCACTTCCTTGAAGCAAGGCAATAAAGCCACTAAGACGAAAGTTATTACTGGGCGTGAAAGAGAATGAGAAAACATTAGTGAGCAAAAAGAACAATAAAAGAAAGGTGTTCAGGAAAACAGCGGATGGCGATTGACATTGCATTGACATTTTTGAAGATTGTATGTGACATGGAAGAGAGTTACAGAAGTGAGAAGTGCTAGTAAAGAAGGTATTAGAATAGAACTGACGGTAGCATCTAGCTTGTTCAACAGTAAAACGGTGAGACCTAATTGCCAATCTAGCATTACGTTTAAATTTATGTATTTGAAGCACCAAGATGAACGCTCATCAGAAAAAGTTGCCATGAAAATATTTGTGGAAAAGACAGACTGAAGGGATTCGGTTCATCCAATAAAGTCTTTTCTACATTTAGTGATGGTCTATGATCCTTGCTCTGCAAACTTTGTTTAGAGTTCCAAAAGATAGGAAGTTGTGGAGGGCCGTGAACGCTCAAGCTCTGAAGGGATACGGGACATGAAAGAAGTATTTATAGTCTATTTCTTTTGCTCTGTAAACATTGCTTAGAGGTTTCAAAGGGTAGGAAGTTGTGGCGAGCCCTGATCGTCCACGTCCTGAAGGGACTCGGCACATAGAAAAACAAAGATGAAGGATTGGTGTGCTATTTTAATCTGGTATAAGGTTTCAAGATCGGAGTGCCTATTGTAAATTAAACTAATGATAACGACATTGGTGATTAGGGGCCGCTTATCCGTAATTCTTCTACAAAATCTCCCTTTTTTTCCGACTCTTTTTATCTGCAATGATATCTTTCACCTGGCGACCTTAAACACAGCCATCTGCAACTATTTGAATCAGATCACGTGGGGAATTAATATTTTACAAGCAGATATCTCTGAGTAATAAACACCAACCACATGGCCCGTCAGGAGGTGCTAATTTACATGGAAAATACGTTGGGGATTATTTAGTAATTTTCATGTTTTTTCTTTTCTTCTTCTTCTTCTTCTTCTTCTTCTTCTTCTTCTTCTTCTTCTTCTTCTTCTTCTTCTTCATTGTGCGTGTCTCTTCAGAACATGAGCGATCATGACTCTCCACAATTTCATGTCCCTTGACATTTTTTCTTTTCGCTATCTTCCCTAATTCCTGTTAGGCATGGGTTATGCTCTGCTCTCCTCTGTCCCTCTTGCCTTCAATCTGTCCAGTGAGTGTCAGATTTTCCAAGCCCTCTTTTCTCATTATGCACCCTAGAAATTACAACTCTCTCTTTCTGATATTAAATATAAGTGTATTTTTTGTTTTCATCTTTTCTAAAACTTTGTCTTTGGTTGAATGTTCCGTCCATGGTATTCCCAGCATCCTTCTGTAGAACTCCATTTCTGTGGCCTCATGTTTCTTCTTCATCGCCTTCATTTACTGACATAGAGAAGTACCAATATCACATAACAGTTCAGTGTTCTTTTCTTTGTTTCTAACGAGATTTTTCTGTTTACTTTGCTTAGCTTTCAGAAGGCATATTTCGCTATCCTAATACGCCTTCGGATGTCGGTGCAATAAGTCCCGCCCTCCGTAAAACATTTCCTGGATATTTCAATTGTTGTACTTCCTTGATTTTGGCATCCCCAATTTGTAATTCGCATGTTGGTCTGTCCCTTTTGCTGACAATCATCCATTTTATCTTCTTACAATTGATGTTCTTGCTTACCTTTACAATCATCGGATGTTTTCCTTTCTGTGTCTGCTATCAACACAGTGTCATAGGTATATATCCTCTTGTTAAGATTGTGGCCGCCAATAATGAATCCTGGTAGGATTTCTAATCTTGTTAGAATCATCGAATTTATAGATTAAAGCGGTTATTTTATGCTATAAGTAATATTTGTTTCAAGAAAGATTAATTTAACTTTAAATTTGCTGGTTTTCCGCAAATAACGTTTCAGAAATACATATTTTTTTGCAGGATTTTTAAAACCGTGAATTCACTTTTGTTTACAAATGTCAAAAATGGCCATTTCGTTTGGTTTTTCTGGGAAAAAAAAGCATCGACTAAAAATCATTGTAATTTCTATTAGAAATATACCACAGTATTTTTCTTTCTGGAATTATAAAATTTAATCGCTTAGCTTTCAATTAAAGCTAAAATGAAAGCTTCAGAATGATTTTTCATTTATGAAAATTTATTTTAAACCTTACGTATACCAAATTAGGGGAGATACCTAATTAAGTACACGTTAGCTAAATTTAACTTTTATTATTGATTTTGATTTTTGTATATAACTAATACTTTACACGTAACTATGGCAGATATAATAATTCTTCTGCTTTTGAAGGCTTGAAAGGAAAGTTTGAATCTTGCACAAATGTAAGTACCATGAGATTTGTTTAAAAATTAGGTTAAATTTAAAACATAAGCAAGAAATCTTCCATTTCCAAAAATAATATCTAGTTAAAGAAATTATGAAATGGACATTCAGGCCGGTAAATGTTATTTAATACTGTTTATTATAAACAGAGCATTTACTTAAATACTTATATCTATAAAAAGAATGTATAAACATAAAATTGTCTTTAAATAATTGTCGGACTTTGTCCATTTCATAATATATATATATATATATATATATATATATATATATATATATATATATATATATATATATATATATATATATATTTAAGCATGATCATTTACAAAATTTATTTATATAAAAAGATTTACTATAAAAAACAAGAGTTGTCATTGCTTTTTTAAAATAACTTAAACAAATTTATCAAATAAAAATTCAATATAAGCTTCACTTTCACAAGTGTCTAAAGACTTCTTTTGGTTCTGTGCCTTAATTGAGACGAGTAGGATCAGTAAAAAGGCCGATAACTAACTAAACTTCCGGGCATGACTGATTCGAGGCAAATGTATGTAAACAACGCCAGTAATGGCGGACGGACCCAAAGCCGAATGGACGCGAATGAGTCAGAACTTTTATTATCGATAATTCCAAAACGGTAGATTTCCGCAAAATATTAATGTTATTTTCGAATTAATCATGTAAATTGACACCTAAATCGAATATTTTCAGGAAATTTTCATTACAATTAAGCGCGGGGCTTAAACTGCAAATTACTTGATTATTGTGTCATTTTTTCCTTGTGATGGCATTTATTCTTCGTTTCTGCTACACCAGGGACTGAACTAATAATAATTAAATGATGGTAACACACGTATAACCAATTCCAAGTATTTTTTTCTTTGGTGTATTTCGGGGGGCGTCTTTATATCCAATGTCATTTGGTTTCGACATTTGGTTACCATAGCAGGTTCGTACCGTTTTCATAATTTGCATATAGTGGATATAAGATTTGAAGTGATTAAGAAAGTAACAATCGAGGAAGCATTCTCTCCAGAGAGTCTGTTCTACAAAGCAACTATTCTTAATAGACCTATGAGAGCCCATCTAATTAATTTTGTCATATTTTGAATTTTATAGAAATTGCTTTCAGTCGTAGTCAACTTTAAAGTGAAAGACATTTACTCGGTTGGAAAGGAAGACATTTTCCTTTTGAAAGTAGAAAAGAAATAAATGTTTACTTGGTCTAAATTGATATATTTAATCAAGGCAATATTTACACCTCATTATCGATAACATATTCCAATCAAGTTTGCAAATTGTTGATAGCTCTGGCGTAAAATTATTCACAGTTCCATGCAAAGAAACACTCATTATCAGTTTTAATCTCTTCCACAATTAATAAAATGATTTCCTTCTAAAAATGTTGCAAAGATCTGGAAAGATGGTGGTCAGAGGGAGCAAGGTCAGGAGCATTAGGGGGATGAGGCAAAACCTTCATATTTAGTTTCATAACATTGTCCTAAATAACTGGAACAATATGTGGTTTTGTATTATCGCGTAAGAGCAAACAAGTCTTTCCGGTTAACCACTGATTTATTATTAAACTTTACGCTTAAAACAAATAAACCCTAATAATTGACAACTTTTAGGAGGAGATTTAGCATCACGTGATAGACAACACCTTCCACATCCCACCAGAGACTGGGGTACTTCAAAGTGGTGTGATGGTTAGCAAGCTTGTCTAGCTCGATCAATTGCGACAGAGTAGTGAGTTCGATCCTCACTGTGTTCCCCGCGCTTAGAAAATGGTGTCATGGGTAAGCTTATCTCGCAGGTGATGATTCTACACAAGAATGGCACTGTAGAGATTCTAATCGTCCATGACCGGCAGAGGGCCAACCTTTGATTTATCTGAGTAGCACTCAGATGATAAAAGACCGATTGTCAAAGTTCAGGCACGTTTCCGAGTTTATGAAGGTAGTTTATGATCGAAATGCGAATTGTATTGAGCTGATTTGTTCATTCTCGTACCACTTTCAACAACTGCCGTTTGCAGACACTCAATATTGACAGAATTTGGTCGTCCAGGATGAGGTGAATCTTTGAAAGGCAATTTTCTCGATCGAAACTTACCAAACCATCAGTGGCATGTCCAGCCACTTTTTCAATTCATACAGCATTACTGTGCCGATTATGGGTCTGGTCTAAGCTTATTTTAAAAGGGTGAAATCGATAAAAAAATACCCACTCTGATATTAAATAATCTGCAAACAAAAATAACATTAGAAAGTGAAAATTAATCGTTATTTTTCCATTTGTCGTGAAAATAAGGTACCTTTAAAGTTACCATGTCAAAAATGCGACAGGATTTGCATCCGAAACTAATACTAAACATCGTAGTCAATAAAAGAAAGGATTTATAATCAACTGTAAGAAGACAAACGTATGGTTGATAGCAAAACTGGTATCTGTATTGGAGACGGCAATTTCAAAAAAATGCAAAACATCTACGGATCTTTAATGATCATGAGCAAAGGCGTCTTGGAATTGTATCAAGACAAGCAAGATTGGTTCATTTTACACCCACGATCGATGCAAAAGAGGTACCCAAGAGCAGGGTTAATTCAGAGGTCATCTATCGCAACAACGATTGGTTTTTAATTGATCGATTCGTTTTTTACGGTTTATCAACCCTTTGCAGGTTATTTAAAGCCAGAAAATATTTTTAGATTGCAAGAATTTTGGAGATAATAATGGTTTAGTGATACAAGTCTTAATAAGTAACCCATAGCGAAAAGGTGGATTCATACCTGATCAGAATTTGATAAACAAAACAATTATAATGTGGATATAAAGTAGGGGATCAATTCTATATTACAATCAATATATAAACGGATCTCTCATTTTGTGGCCACGGTAGTTTCTATACATTTATATTTCAGAGAATGTAAATAAATCTAAAAGACCCGCCTATGTAGCTAATCAGTATTTCATTCGTTGATTCATTCGTTTTTTACGGCTTATCAACCCATTGCAGGTTATTTAAAGCCAGAAAATATTTTTAGATTATAAGAATTTATTTTGGTCATAATAATGATTTACTGATATATCTTACTAATTAATCCATAGCTGGGGGTAGGAGAGTTGGAACCATACCTTTCCCAATGGCATTTGCACATAGGCGAATATAACAAACACGGCTGGAATTGGAAACCGGCTTTCCGATGAAAAATTCCAAGCCATTACACATTACGCGACCTGGTATTCCCAAGCGGTCACCCATCTAGCTATTAACCAGGCTCGACGTTGCTTAACTTCGTTGATTGTACGAGAACCGGTGCTTCAATGTGATATGACAATAAGCCAATTATACCACCACCCGTATATCCAAGCTTTACACCACCTGGTATTCCCAAGCGGTCACCCATCTAGCTATTAACCAGGCTCGACGTTGCTTAACTTCGTTGATTGTACAAGAAAGGGCTCTTCAACGTGATATGATTATAAACCCATTATACGACCCGTACATCCCTGATGTTGAGCACCTTTACCCACAAATATAGCATACCTTAAAACTATATTTGTATCATACAAGAATAGATATGTTCGACTATCGTTCGGTTCACACTCTTCCCCGGTTTTTTGAAAAGGAGTAGGGGTTTATTCCTGTTTAGGATTGGCTTTTCGGTTCTTTTTAAATACTTCTTATTCTCTCTCACTCCCAGTAACTCCATTGCGTCTTAGTGGCATTATCGCCTTGCTTGGGATGAATTGATTAATGTGTATTTATATAAACGGGCATCCCTTACGGTCAACCGTCACTGGATTTGATGTGCCTAACCGTTAACGAAACAGCAGACATGGATATTTCGAGAAGCGGCAGATCATGTGTGTTCAAAAGGTGCTATTCGGCCTTTGTTTAACCGTAAGTATTACATGACCGATCGGTTAGGCACGTCAGAAATATATATATATATATATATATATATATATATATATATATATATATATGTGTGTGTGTGTGTGTGTGTGTGTGTGTGTGTGTGTGTGTGTGTGTGTGTGTAGAGAGAGATAGAGAGAGAAGCTCCCCTGTCTCTCTCTCTCTCTCTCTCTCTCTCTCTCTCTCTCTCTCTCTCTATATATATATATATATATATATATATATATATATATATATATATATATATATATATATATATATATATATATATATATATATATATATATATAGGAAGCACGGTGGAGTAATGGATAGACTTGGATTGAGGAATCGGAGAGACGAGTTCGAATTCCAGTCGAATCCACTACATTCACTTACATGCTAATACCCTTGGGAAAGGTATGAATCCACTTCCTCTCCCTCCAGCTATGGGTAAATAGCAGGGCAGACTGGGTTCTATAGCCTTGGATGGTAACTGGTCTAGGAGAAAGACAATTCTGAACTCAAAACCTGCCGGGGGTCTTTTGGGGACCTTGTGGCATGTACTGCACCAGGTCCCTGTATTCGGCCCTTCAAAAAGTGTGGTTGGTTCAGCACAAAACCTTCACCACTATAATCAAATCTGATGTGCTGGAGTTGGGCTGTCGGTTCCTAGGAACTGATCTGCTTGACCCTCATACGTCGAATTCGACGGGAGAGTCGAGTATATATATATCTTTTGGCTTGTGTATTGGAAATCTTTTTCACGCTGTCACATGATAAAAATCTACGCCATGCACGTGATATAACATCATCGCGTCTTTTGAATTTAAAAGGAATTTAACGTTTTTAGTTTGTAAAAAAGTAGCAACATGATTACGCTACAAGATAATTGGCAAATGTTTGTTAAAAAAAAAAAAAAAAAAATTTTGACTAAAATATTGACCCTGAAGATGAACAATGATGTTCGAAAGCGCTAGGTCATCGTATGGAAAATACATATTTCGGAACTATTTTCAAATAAAAAGTCTCATTAGAGAATATGAGAAAATTCAAAAGATAATATGTAAGACTATGTTGTCTTTAACATTCAACACTACATGTTTGAAAGAAAAGTTGCTGCCAAATTACACACACACACACACACACACACACATATATATATATATATATATATATATATATATATATATATATATATATATATATATATATATAATTGTTTATTTAAAAATTATAACATAAATATGTTATAAAATCACTACAAAAATAGCCATTTTGTTTCAACACCTCCGGTGTCTTATCAAGTGATGGTGTTGAATGTAGAATAAAGGGTTTTAAAAGTTTCAAATTTATTAACGATCCTTCGTAAGGGGAAACGCTGTTACATAAGCAGGAATGACCAATCAAAATACAAGTATACGGGAATTCAAAAAACTTGACAACGAAGTAAGGCTATAATAGCTATTAAAAGCTTTAAAGTTAGGGTTTTACTAAAATAGAATTTATTCTAACCAATAAGTATTAAATTATATGATAAAATTTGATATTAAAATTAAAGGTAAAAAATTACCAATTTTAAAATCTAAATTTAATCTCTATTAAGTTTAAAATTATAAAACTACTGATGAGAAAAGAAAAAATACATATGTTATTCAATTTATTTTATTTTTTCATTGAAATTGCTAATATACAGGCGCTAATTTCAGCTGGTCTTCCCGACAAAATTGTATACATTTTAATTCCAAGTGTATGAATAGGGTGTTCACCTCACGCGTAAAACAATATACACACTCAGATTATAATACATAAGCACCCAGACATATTTAGATATATACACACACAAATAGGTGACGAGACAGGAGACATCTCCACGGCCCTTTATATAAAAAAAAACAAAAAAAACGAACACATACATACATACACAATTATATGTGCATGCATTTTCTATACACATAGACATCGATAAATACACATCCACATACATACATACACAATTAAATATGCATATATTGTATATATACATATATATATATATATATATATATATATATATATATATATATATATATATATATATATATATATGCCCTGATGACTACATTCGCTGCTAAGAGCTACAATTGTCAGGGAGTTGTGGAGAGCCATGATCGTACATGCCCTGATGACTACATTCGCTGCTAAGAGCTACAATTGACAGGGAGTTGTGGAGAGCCTGATCGTACATGCCCTGATGACTACATTCGCTGCTAAGAGCTACAATTGACAGGGAGTTGTGGAGAGCCATGATCGTACATGCCCTGAAATGATGCAGCGCATAGAAGACGTGTCGGTTTTACCTCGTATCCAAGAATTTAATTTCTTCATTTATGATGTTAGCATTGATGACTAAATTCGCCGCTAACGTGCAGGTTCAGGAATAGAAGCTTCTAGTTTCACCAAAACCTGCTCCCGTTATCCATTCCCTATCGCCGTTTAGCTTTGCAAGAGTTGGTTGTAGGTGAAATAAAGTCAGAGTATAAGAAAAATGCCGATGGTGTGGTTTTTTAAGGTAGACCTCGGCTTGCCAGGAAGTGACCCACGAACTTGATTTTATGACTTTTCCCTGCGGCACATATGAGATGAGACCTACAAATATCCAGTTATGAAACTGTAACAGACTATCTCTGATTTTTTTGAGTTACGCCTGCTCTAGCATGTCCATCGTGCGTAGCCTTCTTCATCCACTGGATCAACCGCTGTGATCTGTTGTAATCATCATCCGCTTGTTTCACTGTTGGGGTCTTTGGGGTTGGTCGCGCTTAGTTTGAGTCTTCATCTTCGATCTTGTTGACAAGGGTGTCCCTACCAGGAGTTTGGTACTCCCAACCGCATCGCTGTCAGAGTCATTTGACCACGCAAGCGCCTCAACCACGACAAAATGCGAATTTCAGATTCGATATTATCCCTAATGGAAGGAAAAAGGAAATTTAACATCAGGAAGAGACAGTTGAAATTTCTGGCCAACATAAATGAGGAAGGAGGGTTTGGGAAATTTGATACTCACAGGACAGATTGAAGGCAAGAGGGACAGAGAAAAATAAAGCATAACCCTTAATGAGTAAATGGATGTCGGAAAAAAAAAGGTTTCGGAGAAATAACAAAAAGACAAAATTTATTAAGATCTACAAATGACAGGAAGTAGTGGAGAGCCATGGTCGCCTATGTACTGAAGGGGCTGTTAACCATGTTCACCGTAGTAGTCTGTGAATGTAGAAATCCAGCGCAGTACGTAATCTGTTCAATGAAACAACGTTAGAGATTAACATCCACGAGTCAGACACTCTACTGGATCTGACTATATTGCCAATAGCAGCAGCAGCTGTTCCGTAATTCTTCAGTCTTCAAAGGTCTCGGGGGTTGGCAGTGAATATTTGGAGAAAGAAAAATACATGGCTGGCTTTATACACGTCGTATTGAATATTTTAAGCTTTCTGATTGGTTAACTCTTCTATTGGTCAACTATAAAATGAGTCAGCTCATTTTGATTGGCTCACTAGTATATTAAAGTACCCAAAAACTCTAACAGGGGCACGGTACATGAAGAAGAAGCTAGAGAAAATGGAAACAAAATGGAAAATTATACATCAGGAAGAGATAGTTGAAACCTCCATGGTACCTAATAAGAAAAGAGGGCTTCGAAAATCCGATACTCACAGAAGGCAAGTGGAACAGAAGAAAACAATGCAGGTAGGTAGGAGGTTGTGGAGAACCATGATCGCCTATATTTTGGCGGGTGGGCAGATACGGAAGACATTTATTTCTCTATCGTTATTCTTAAATACTGTGCTTCTGTTTAAATATTTAAAATCGAAGTAAATTCTAACAGTTGTTTTGTGGACAGTGTTATTTAAAAAAGTATACTGAACTGTTATGTGATCTCAGTCCACAGATGAAGAAGAAACTTGAAAATGTGGTTCTACAGAAGGATGCTGAGAATTTCATGGGCGGAACATGTGAGCAAGGATAAAGTTTAAGAGAAAATAAAAACAAAAAGGATACATCCTTATCATACATCTCAGGAATAGACAGGTAAAATTTCTCGGGCACATAATGAAGAAAGAAGGCTTGGAAAATCTGATACTCACAGGACAGATTGAAGGCTAGAGGGACAGAGGAAAACGACGCATAACCTACCCAGGGAACTTGAGTATATAGTTAGCGGAATAAGTTTAGTAGAGATAACAAAAAGACAAACTTTATTAACAGCTACAAAGTACAGGATGTATATGCTAAAACGAAAGATCAAGCAGAAATATCATACAGAAGTTGATAGAAATACCCCCTCACATATACCCCCCCCCAGAAATACCCTCACATAATTCTAAGGCAGTAAGATGTATTTCATGTATTTCTGGGAGGTATATGTGGGAGGTATTTCTGCCACCCCCTGTATGACTGTAATCGCCATTTTTCACTATCTGTCTATATCTCTGAGATGAGGCATTATGATTATTTGCATTATTTACATTATTTGGACTGTCATCCTCGTCTTCATTGCCATATTCACAACGTTTCGGCCGTTGTACGCTCCGGCCTTCTTCAGGTGACTGGAATTTCGAACCGAAACCTTTATTTTGTCCACCGGACCAGATTGTTTTCAAGGACACATGGCCCAGTGGATAAAGGCGTTAGTTAGTTCCAGTGACTAGACCCAAAGTGTTGCGAGTTCAATACCAGCCGTGGTGAACCAAAAAAACTTGGAGAGTTGAGTTAAAGGGAAATAACTGAGAGATCGAGACGAGGCATGGCACGTGGAACAAGAACAATCTACCACGGTAGACGAAATAAAGGGTTCGAATCGAAATTCCAATCGCCTGAAGAAGGCCGGAGATTACAACGGCCGAAGATGAGGATAACAATCAGGATAATGTAAATAAACTAACTATCCCTTTATTGTAAATTCTTCCAAAAGATTCGGGTGGTAGAAAATTAAGCGTATCTCATCATTCGATAACTTCGTTTTTTTTTCTACTGTTGCCGTATCTTTTATATATATATATATTTTTAATGCTGATTTATTGTGTATTACGTTGAAAAAGAAGACTAACGCCTTTGCCAACATTTGAAGCGAATGTTGGTGATTATCAGATGAAATTCGCTTTCAATTAAGAGAAGAGTCTTTTAAAAAATGGATTTAGTCATCGATAAAATCGGAATGGAATTGCGAATAACAAAATTGAACTATCAAAGACACTGATTGGCGGAATTCCTCAATTTAACTGCTTTCGGTGGAATTAATGTGAGCTTACTGAATATGACAACCAAAGAAGAAATTCCAAGAATGGTACAAACGAAATCGAGAGATATTCGACTGGAGGAAGATTAAACAGCTGTTTGATGTAGAATTCTAAAGGATTTTAGCACCCTCCCCGACATACCCTAACCCATACCACGCATATATGTCTCTGTGTGTGGCATATTTCGAGAAACCATGGATCTGCACCTAGGGAGTATTTTTATTTTCATATGGTGGTCACTGTGTAACACAGAGGAGTGTAAAATGGACGAGAATAAGGTTAAGAATTAGAGAAAGAGAAAAAAAAGAAAAGAAAAGAAAGTCCCCCTCATCAAAAAAAAAAAAAGAGAAAAAAAGAAATAGAATATATTTGATAGAGTCAAGCGACGGTCACAAGTCATGTCTCAAAAAAAAAAAGAAAAAAAAGGGAAGTGGTAGATGAATGCTGTGCAAGTTTCTTTTAATTGGCCCGTGAACTGATGAATCAGCAACTAGCAAGAAGGCCAGATTTTCAGGTAAAAAAGGTATCTCCCTTCCAAATTCTTCTTGGAGAATCTCCGAATCTTAGGAACGTGGGTCTGTAAATTGTGATATCTCTATCACTCAATTCACCCTCCCTGTAATTGACAAGTAGTCGGTAAAATTCCCCTACTGGGGACAATAAAAGTAGACATTACAGTCTATATGCATTGTAGCACTTAATACTATAAGAAAAGTTTTCTCCTGGACGGCTGATTTGATTTTTAGTAAGAGCCAGGAAGAGTACAATTTTGGTGCATTGGCCTGAAAGCAGCCGTGGAAACTAACGTAGCAATACAACCGACTCGGCCCGCTACGTTATAACTAGCGTGGTCGCTAAAGAGCATTTCGAACTACATACTTAATCACCTATGATGTCGGGACTATATCACAATGTCTGTTACTTATCGAAAACTACAGTTGTCGGTATCCATTACATTCACTTACGTGCTAATACCCTTGGGAAAGGTATGAATCCTCTTCTCCCCCTAGCTATGGGTAAATAGCAGGACAGACCGGGTTCTATAGCCTTGAATATCAATTGGTCTACCGCAGAAAGAAATGGCAATCTACTGCTGGAAAAAAAATCTGCCTTGCCAGTCATGTATCGAAAGATACCTGATCGCTTAAGCGTGTATCACGCATGGCATATAACTGACACTTTTCGGTACAGAATAGTTTCCCGGCTATGGATGTTGGATGAGAGTAGGATCGAATTTTGTCTTGGCACCTATGTTGTTGTAGGATTTGCCAGAAAAGGGTTACATGAAGCGTCGGGCTGTCTTTGGGGCTTGTGTTCCATATTTTATCACCGGAGTTTACTGTCCAAAACCTTTATCATAATTATGTATATCTGCAAGGCAACGGAGATTAGAAATTGGAGTTTTCATTCTCTTAGATGAACTGCCTTCCTCAGCTAATGAGTTCCATCTGCCCGATTTAAGCATGATATTTCTCACTACATATCTACGTCTAGCAGCATGGCCCGGCGTTGCCCGTGCTTGATTCAAAAATCGTACGACTCATACAGCAATCGCTATCACTTGACTTAAAATATTTTTGCCCTTCCTTGCCTTTAAAGGAATGCCCTTTGTCGTGCTGATGTTGCTACATGCCTTACTTCTTGCCTATCTCACACTGAGAATTTTTTCTAAGCTCTATAGTAAACATTAAATCTGTTACAAAAAAAGAACTAAACAAAATGAACACAAAACGATCAGCTTTAAAAAAGGACTCGTAACTGGAAAAACCGAATGAAAAAAAGAATGTTAACAACAAATACTTTTTCACACCCAACCCAGTTCTGCGGAATCAGAATCAACGTTGAGTTTAAGCAAGCGAATGAGCCAACTGGAGTAAAGTGTCATGCAGATTTAAATTTTCCCACTTGTGACGAATGTAGCTATCGATTTTTTTTGCATGCTAGCATGCTAGTTAACATTCGTGTCAGTCAGCTGTTGGCTCTCACGCTGGCCAATAGAATCTTCCTGCCTATTCGTGGCAGCCAGCTATAGCCTCTCACTCTGGCCAGTAGAAAATGACCGCAAACTACATGAAAACTGCCGTAGAATCATGAAAAAATTGATTATTTCCACTATCGATGGGAGTTGGGAAATGCAAAGTCGGTCTTGGCCTTCTCGCTAACTTGGATCATGTGTATGTAAATTTTGGTGCAAATCGGTCGAAAATTGCGGCCGTGCATTCCTTACACACACACACACATCCTGCCTTTTATCGATAGAGATATATATCCGTTAAAATGTGTCCTCCTAGACTGGTAACCAAACAAGACTAAAGATCCTAGTTTTCCCTACTGTTTAAGGCATCGTTGCAGTGGGGAAAGAGATGTATTGGTATGTTTCCTAACGGTATTTGCATGAAAGTGAAAGTATATAATAATAATAATAATAATAATAATAATAATAATAATATAATTTCACAGTCGAAATACCAAGATGCAACTGTAAGTTCTATGCTAATAGATTCTTCTATCACACTTCTCGCTTGTGCAACCCTTTTCCGGCTTCTTGCTTTCCAGCCAACTTTGACTTTCAAAAAGTGCCATTTCAATCGTTATCTATTGTTCTTGCTCCTTCATGATGTTCTGTTTTTTTTTATCCTTTCACATCTAGTAAACCTTTTTGTCTCAGTGGCTTTACTGCTTTGCTGGGGATAAATTTAATTAAAAAATAATGATATGTCGACCATTTGTCAATGAATTGAATACTGTTGATCTAGAAATGGATTCGATGTAGTCTTTCCACAGCCGAGAATATTAACCCTTTGAACCCTACGTTCCAGAAAATTTTAACCATTCTGCCTGAGCTCCTGACTCAAAATTCGCAAATAATTGGTATGTAATGTTTCACGGTAGATATAAAATAGTATATATAGTTGCAAGTGTTTACCCACCGTTCAACCGGTGGCTGGGCATTAAGTCATTTTTCTCTACCACCGGCAAAGCGATAATCATGGGTCAAAGGGTTAACACGAGAAGGCGCAATAGGTCCATCTCCGGGAGGTTAGCATCAGCCATGCTGATGAAAGACATAAAGGGGTCTCTCAGATGATTAACAGAGAGCAGTTTAGTTTTAGAGGCGTTAAAATTAACAAGCCATTATTTGCCCCAGTTAACAACCGACTGAAGGTCGCTTACGACATCAGCTACCAATTTGACCTCATCGGACTTCCCAGTCTTAGTATCAAGACAGGAGTAAATGGTTGTGTCACCAACAGAGATACCAAGTTAAAGGAAAGCTGTTAATGAAAATTAAACACAAAGTGGGACCAAGGATAGAGCCCAGGGGGACACCTGCATTAGTACAGAAGGATCTAGAGGAGTGGCCGTTCAAGACAACTTTAATTTCATGATTTGAAAACAAAGACTAAATCAGTTCAAAAATGATTGTAAAGAACTCCAGTATGACACACCCTGTCGATCGCTTTCGAGATGTCCAAAGTTACAGCCCTAGCTTCATCATTCGTATCTACGGTTTGATAGACTCTTTGCGTAATAATCGTTTATAAATCAGAAGCTGGCCTAAAGAATCGAAAGCCATATTGTTTGTCTGAAAGAAGGTTCTGTGCTGTGAGATGCTTAACTAATTCAGTATTGATTAGTGCCTCTAGTAGTTTACCAAAAAGTGGTGAAGGTTAATAGGTCGATAGTTTGAAGAATTTGACGGTTCACCCGAGTTCTTAAAAACTGGAACAACAGATAATGATTTCCAACAAGCAGGAAAATAAGAGGCATCGAGGTATTTATTGTACAGTGTGAACAAAACAGGAGGCAGTTCGGGAAGACATTTCTCAAGGAATTTTAAAGAGATACCATCAAGTCCACATTCTTTTGGGGGTTTCATTAACCATAGAAGGGGTTATATGCATATCACTCCCCAGAGACTAAGTAGAAAGACGGGGAAGGATACCGCAGATGAGTCAAGGGTAGAGATTAAAGAGAATTTACGGGCAAAACATTCGGATTTATCAGCAGAAGATGCTAATGGATCAAATTGATTGAAGAAAGGAAGAATAGAAATGTTCTCTTATTTAATTCACTATTTCAGAGCTTCAAGTAATCACGAGAGCCAAAGTGGTTAGATGCAATATGGTGCCTCATTCAAAAAACTCCTTCTAGAACATGTTTGCACTTATTACGTGCAACCACGAATAGGCGTTTGTTGTGATGGGAACTGTCACACTGGTATAGCCGGAAATAGTTGGCTGTGTGGGCTATAGCGGCTGAACATGCTGCTGTGAATCATGGAGAAGAAGATTGGGGTTTCGCCCGGGATTTTCCAAGAGCGAATGAAAGCATTTATGCAGGCTTTGAACCAAGAAGAAATCCCAATGGCGCAATTCTCAATACGAGGGTTAAAAATGTCAGTGGGAGGAGGGTGGCTCTCGAAGAAAGTTACGAAGTGAATCCTAATCAGCATACTGGTAACGGAAAGAGGTCTTATGAAGAGGAGGTTACGGTCCAATAGACGATTGTAACCAAATATGAACTGATACTATCGCTTGATGCAAGTTGAAAAGAGGACAGTGTTGCGCAGTGCGACAAGAGCTAAGAGGGGAGGTAAGAAACAAATCAAATAAAGAAAGAAGTTGATCAGATTTATTAAGGAAAACAGTAAGAAAATGATATTCCGTAAATGCAAATAGCTGTGGACAATTATTTTTTTAATGTTCAACGTAAATCAATTGAAACGGGTACATTTGAATAAAATGCATAATAATAATAATAGTATTGGAATTTTTTTACGGAAAGAAAGGTAAGAAATTGGTATGAACACCACCCAGACCCGGTTACAGAGATAGACCAATTTTATGGGACTTTACAATACACACAGACAGAACAATCATAGCTACTTGTCCAGACATCGGAATCAAAGACCACAAAAACAGAATGTGCTTTTATACTGACATGGAGCTTCCTAAAGACTGTAATGTATCTTTGAGGATGTTCATAAAACTATCAAAATACAAGGACCTTGAAATCGAAATCTCAAAAATGTGGCACATGAGGACATTAGCAATTCCAGTTGTAGTTGGAGCGCTCGGATTGATTGGAAAAGGTTCCGATAGACTCGTTGAAGGGATTCCTGGTAGCCCAAGCCTTAAAGAAATACAAAAATTATTTTAGTTTTTTATTCTCTCAAAAATACTCAGTGGAACAGGTCATGATGCCATTTCTGACCTTAGGTCTCTGGTTGGGACCCGGAAAGAAATTTTTTTTTAAGCGTATCACCCCAAGCAAGGCTGGAGGCCACTATCACGCAAGGGGTTATAGAAGGGTTGGAGGAAGAGCAGATAGGAGTGGTAAAGGAGAGGATGTGGAGAAAGAGAATGACAGTGGATCGATCAAGGCAAGGGGGTTACAGAAGATTTGGAGCGAGAGCAGATAGGAATGAAAGGTGAAAGGATGTGGAGAAAGGAAGTCGATAGATCAAGGCAACTGGAGATGTCGATTGACGTTACACTTAAATAGTTGGAGATTGTATTTGTCAGGGAAACAGGAATAGGGAAGGGAGTTCTACAGGCGAGATGTGCGAGACATGAAGCTATTGGAATAGAAGAGACGTCTACATCTAACAGTTTCAACGGTGAAGGGGTGGGAACGGGATGCCAGCCTCGTAGGACGTTTAAATTCATGAGGCCTAGGGACAAGCGAAAGCAGCTCCTCAGAGCAATTACCGTGAAAGTATTTGTAAAAAAGACAGAGCGAGGCAACGTCGCGTCTGTGAGAGAGTTACTGCAGACGAGATGACAGATCAGGGCCAATCACATTGCATATCCGTCTCTGGATCTTATCAAGAACCCTGAGGCAAACAGCAGGGGCTCCAGACCATATATGGCAGCAATACTCCATGCAAGGGCGAATGGTCGATTTATAGACTTGGAGGATCGATTCCGGGGAGAAAAATTTCCTGGCTCGGCACAGGGAATCAACTTTCCTTGCGGTGGATGATGCAACTGACAATGAGTATACACCAAAAATCAAAGTAAATGAAATAAAAATAATAATGATAAAAAAGTAAAAAAAGAAAGTGTTTAATTACCTACTCTACATGGATGATATCAAACTCTTTGTCAAAGACGACAATGAGTTGAAGGATTTTCTCAATAGGGAAAAAAATGTTTCAGTGACGTCATCAGTGTGGATTTCGGATTAGATAAATGTGCAAAAGTAACATTCAAGAAAGGGAGAATTATAGACACACACTCAATAGATCTAAATTTTGTCACAAAGATTAGGGAACGGGAACAAGATGAAGCGTATAAATACGTAGGAGTCAACGAAGGAGACAGAATACAGCAAACCTAAATGAAGGAGAAAATAAGAAAGGAATACTAGAGGCGTGTTCGTCTGCTGCTCAATACCGAGTTGAATTCACAAAACAGAATGTCAGCCATAAACGTTTTGGCTGTTCTTATGGAGCGATACAGTTTCAATAACCTTAATTGGACCATAACTGACATTAAGGGAATGAATGTCAGAACGAGAAAGCTTCTCACCTGCCTCCGCATGCATCATTTTGATGTTGATCGTCTGTATGTATCCAGATCCGAAAGAGGCAGAGGATTAGTTCAACTAGAACTGCTTACAAAACCACAGCAATCGGTCTTCAAAGATAGCTGGAAACTACAGAAAATCGGATGATGATCTGCGTCAAAAAACATGAAAAAACAAGAAACTTATTCAATAATAAAGGAAGCCAACAAATTCAACATGGAATTTCAAGTGGATGGAAAAGTGTAAATAAACCATAATAAACCTACTGCAGCGACAAATACGCTGAAAAAGAAAGCCAATAAAATGTACCAAATGCATAAACGAATACTCTACCAAAAAAGATGGATGTAGACAAACTTCGTACCTTTCAGAGGTTACGTAGTGTAGGGTTAAAAGCTGAAAGCGAATTCTTGCTGCACCGGCCAATGCTTGCTCACTAGAAACTACCAATTATACATACTGACAAACTGTGTTAATCCGAAATGCAGATTCTGTGATAAATATTCAGAACTAATTGACCATCTTGTATCAGGTTTCGAGGGTTTTAGAGTTCATAAATATAAGACTCTGCCTAACAGAGTGGGTCAATATCAGCGATGGAAATTCTGCAACCTTTATGGAAAGGAAACTGCAAGAAACTGGAATGAACTTCACTGAAACCCGGTTGCAGAGATATAGGATCTGTTACAATTTTAGGAGATTTTACAAAACACAGACAGAACAAAAAAAGCTAATAGCCCAGATATCGGAATCAAAGACCACAAAAACAGAATGTGCTTTGTTATTGAAATGGCAATTCCTGTAGATTGTAATGTATCTTTGAAGATCTTCATAAAACTATCAAATTACAAGGATATTGAAGTGTGAATCAATAACAAATGTAGCAGATGAGGACATCAGTAAGTCCAGTTGTAATTGGAATCTTCGGTCTGATTGGAAAAAGGTTTGTATAGATTCATTGAAGGGAATTCTGCTAGTCCAAGCTTTAAAGAAATGCAAAAAATTGTACTCACAAGTCCAGCTCACACATTATAAAGAGATTTATCATTTATTTATGTCAAATGTGCGTGATCTTAGTTTTTTTGAAGGGTTCTTTTTACAAAAATGATGAATGGGAAATAAAAGACAAGTGTATATTAACACATAATAAAATAACTTTTCTTCGTTTACTGACTGAGAACAGCCAGGATTACTTTGGATTCAAACCATGGGTTCAACGTATGTTTCAACTTGTCACCATGTTGAATTCCGAAGTGCCATCCCCGACTAGTGGACAAGGGAAGTAACCATGGCGTTCTATATTAACGTATTAAAGTATAGAACGCCATGGAAGTAACCCAATTGTATTTTGAGTTATCCTCCTTTATAGACAAAAGTAAGTTAGCATCCACTAACACAAAGGAAATAATAATAATAATAATAATAATAATAATAATAATAATAATAATAATAATAATAATAATAATAACAACAACAACAACGCACAGGGGGTACACAATATAATAAAATATAATAACATACTTCCATAAGAGACATTTCAGCTTTGTCATTTCAAAAGTTAAATACAGACCCTGATATGAAAAAGCTTTCTATTTTAATTACTTAAAATAAAGAAAAGATGTTTCAGGATTTATGGTTTTATATATTGGACGTATTTTCCTGGTGCATCCTGTTATTATTATTTTATTATTATTAATACTTTTATTATTTGAAAGATGGCCTTCATGTATTCTTAAAGGCGGAATACATTAGTGTAAATTTGATAATTATTAAATAAAGCCATGTAAACAAGTCTTCTGTATTATTATTTTTTCTAGCACATTTATTCCAAATAGACATTTTAGTCGCAGCTATATTGTCTGGAAATTTTATACGTTGTCAACCATTATTCATTTTTGACTATAAATGTCAAATTTTATCGTTCAAGTCATTTGTTTTACTTAATAAAATATTTATTAACAGAACGATGTTGGAAATACATGGCAAAGGAAAGAAAATAGTGAGAAGGAATTGAACAAAAGAATAATGTAATAAAAATGAAAAAGTAAAACTAAAAAGCGTGTAAAGACGAAAGAAAGAACAAAATGATGAAAGAACGAACGAAAGAAAGAAGGAATGAAAACCGAAAGGAAGAAGGAAAAATGAAAAATGAAACAAAGAATGAATGAATGCAAACTGAAAAGAAGAACGAACGAAAGAACTAAAAAAAGAATGAAGAAAAAATGGAAAGAACCAACGAACGAAAGGTAGGAAGGAAAGAAAGACGAACGAACGAACAAAAGAAAGAATGAATGAAAACTGAAAGGGAAAACGAATCAAAAAACAAAAAAAGAATGAAGTAAGAATGAATGAATGAGAGAAAGAACTAAAGATAGGAAGGAAAGAAAGACGAACAAAAGAAAGAATGAATGAAAACTGAAAGGGAAAACGAATGAAAAACGAAAAAAGAATGAAGAAAGAATGAATGAATGAATGAATGAAAGAAAGAAAGAATGAGAGAAAGTATTAAAGGTAGGACGGAAAGAAAGACGCACGAAAGAACTAACGGATGAACGAACGAAAGAAAGAATGAATGAAAACCGAAACGAACAACGGATATAAGAACAAACAAAAGAATGAAGAGAGAAAGGATAGAATATAAAATCCTATATTTTACAATCAATAAGTGAAGCACAAATGAGAAAGAAACGCTCATATATAAATAGGATGAGAATCACTAAAACAAAAACTTTTGTACAAATCAGTAAAAAAAAAAAATAAATAAAAAAAATAAAATTAAAAAAAGGGTCCCAAATTAAATAAGTGGTTTCTGGAATTTGATTGGATAGTACAGTCACGTGCTATGCTTCCGACTATGTCCGTAGGTCTGAACTCCAAGTGACCTGGTTGTTGGGTGCTCTCCTCTTTCGTTTGGGGCCAATCATGTGATCAGGAGAACTATATATACGTCAATTTCGGTGGCAACAAAAAGATACACAGGAAAGACCCAGTTAGCAACTAGACGTGGATCACCCGTCGATGACAAGTGATCGGATCTGTAAACACTCGACCAGAATTCTCTCGTTATATGACAACTTCTCAGTCAGTGACGACTACACACCATTCAAAGAATTATTCCCACAACTCAAAGAAATATTCATAGCTGTGGAAAAAAGTAAGTCTGATCATCTATCTGCATGCCAATTTCCTTTTGGAACCACCGTAATCAGATTTCACGTATTAGCACTCTCACACACATACATTTCTACTAATGCCCCCCCACACACACACATTAAGTAAGCATCCACGTATACACTACGTTCAAATATGCTTCAGACACACGCATATATATACACACTTTATATTGACCAAGGCATATAACTTTATGAACTATCCTTTAAGAAATGGAAAATTTTGTCGAACATTTCAACTTTTGAATTTTTGATTTTTTACGACCAGAATAAACACATTGTTTACAATGTAAAACCAAATGTTAATGTGTGTATAAATATATAATTATTTCGATCTGGTTTTCTTTTTTGACTATGTTTAAAAATACTTCCTTCACGTTATATTGTATTTTGTGGCACGAAACTCGGATTGAAATGTTTCACTTTTAATCCGGGTAGACTGAATCTATAAAAGACAGAAAGAAGGAATGAATGAAAGGAAGGCAGAACTCATGAAAGAAAGAACGAAAGGTTGGAAGGAAAGAATGAGGAACAAATAAACGAACGATCGAAAGGAAGAATGAATGAAAATCGAAAGGAAGAACGAACGAAAGAACGAAAAGAGAAGAAAGAAAGAAAGAAAGAAAGAAACGAACAAAGGCAAAGAAGAAGCAAAGAAAGAAAGAAAGAAAGAAAGAAAGAAAGAAAGAAAGAAAGAAGCAAAGAACTAAAGAAAAATGGAAAGGATGAAAAGAAAACATTGCAATAAAATTGTAGGCAATAACCAAAGAAAGAAAGAAAGAATGAAAGAAAGAGGAAAATAAAAAAATAAAACAAAGAAGGAAATAAAAAAGGAAAGGAAGAAAAAGAAAAAACGCAATAAAATCCTGCTTAGAAAGAAAGAAAGAAGCAATGAAAAAAAGACAAAAAGGAAAGGAGGAAAAAGAGAAAAAAACTATGCAAAAAGAATGCAGGCAATAACCAAAGAAAGAAACAAAGAAACAAAGAAAGAAACAAAGATGAAAGAAACAAAAGAAGAAAGAAAAAAATTCGATGCAGAGATCAAAGAAAGAAAGAAAGAAAGAAAGAAAGAAAGAAAGAAAGAAAGAAAGAAAGAAAAAGAAAGAAAGAAAAAAGAAAGAAAAGATGAAGACAAATCTAAATGGAAACAGAATGTAAGAAGGCAATAAATATTTTGCAAAGGAAGAAAGCAAAATGAAGAAGTCATAAAATATGTGGCTTTGAAAGAAAGACAGAAAAAAAATGGACGAAATGAAAGGAGAAGTACGCCATAGAAAATTAGGCTATAAAAAGAACGCGCTATAAAATACAGCAAAGAAAGAAAAAACACAAGATGAAAAGAAAGAATACGTCGAAAAATAGTCTATTAAAACGCTGTAAATATGTCGCTGAGAAAAATAGGGAGGAAAAACAACAAATATGTTTGAAGGATAAAAGAAAAAAAGTAAGAAGATAACGAAAAAGAAAGAAAAGTGAAAATGAAAAATAATGCACAGAATAGAAGGAAAAGAAAAAAGAACGAAGTAAAGAAAGAACAAAAGAAAAAGTGAAAGAAAAAGAAAGATAGAATGAAGAAAAGAAAATAGCGGTGGAAAGAAAAAAAGAAAGAAAGAAAGAAAGAAGGAAAGAAAGAAAGAAGGAAAGAAAGAAACGTCTATAGAAAAACGAAAAAAAGATGACTGAACGAACTGAAGAAAGAAAGAAAGAACGGTACGAAGAAAAGAAGGAAGTAAGAAAGGAAGAAAGGACAAACGAACAGACGAAAGAAAGGACGAAGTAAAGAAAAATAAAGAATGAAGAAAGGTAGAATGAACAGAGAAACGACCGAAAGAAAGAATGAATGAAAACTGAAAGGAACAACGAACGAACGAAATAAAAAGAATGAATGAACGAACGAAATAAAAAGAAAGAATGAATGAACGAACGAACGAATGAAGAAAGGGAAGAAGGAATGAAAGAAAGAAAGAAAAGTAGGAACGAAGAAAGGAAAGAACGAAGGAAAACGACCGGATGAACGGACGAATGAATGAAAACCGAAGAGAAGAGCGAACAAAAGAATGAAAAAAGAATGAACGAAAGAAAGATAACAATGAGGCAATAACGAGCGGATGAAAGAAAGAACGAAGAAGAAAGTTAGAACGAACGAAGGAACGAGCGAAAGAAAGAATGAATGAAAAATGAAAGGAAGAACAAACGAAAGAACGAAAAAAGAACGAATGAAAGAAAGGTAGGAGTGGAGGAAGAAAGAAGAAACGAAAGAACGAACGGATGAACGAAAGAAAGAAAGAAAGAGAGAAAGAAAGAAAGAAGGAAAGAAAGAAAGAAAGAAAGAAAGTAATAAAGAAAGAAAGAAAGAAAGAAAGAAAGAAAGAAAAAGAAAGAAAGAACGAAAGAAGGGTAGATAAGAAGGAAAGAAAAACGAACGAACAGATGAACGAATGAACGGAAGAAAGAATGAATAAAAACCAAAAGGAATAACGAAAGAAAGATCGAAAAAAGAAAGAAAGAAAGAAGAACGAAAGAACTGACGGATGAACCAGAGAAAGAAAGAATGAATAAAACCAAAATGAAGAAAGAAGACGGAAAGAAAGAAAGAACCAAACAACGAATCAAACAAAAGAAAGAAAAGAAAATCGATCTAAAAAAAAGAAAGAAAAGTTGGGTTGAATCGAGTCGGTTGCCGCACCCAAGAATGCTTCAGGTTGAGAACTGGGGTAAAAAAAAAAATGCGACGTCAGTCATCCACTTTGAATTGGTAGCGTTGGCATCGGAAATACAAGACACCCTTCGCCGAACACATAAATAAAAATGGAATGGTGGATATCATCTTGTCTTGAAGGCAACACTGAACAGACATATGGTGTTGCAGTCGACAGGTATAAATAGACTGATTGTCAGGCCTTTTCTTTCGGTTGCTTTTTATCTCCTACACCCTAGGGACGTGATGCGAGTGTCTGTTTGCAACAGTGGAATTTGAAGAAAGACCACCGCCCTCTGTGTCAAAAGAGCATGTTTGTTCACGTAATTTCTTTGTCATAAAAAGTGCAGTTACCAAGCCCGAAATATTTATTTCCCCGGATTTTTATGCTGGAATTTTATTCGCTTCTTTTTTCACGTTTTTCTTTGACACATTCTTGAAACTCTGGAGAAATTCTTCACAGTTTTTAAGAAAGAAGCACTGGCAAACTATTTTATTTTAAAGAATATATCTGAAAACTTAGATATCTACCCTCCTGTAGATGCTGGACTGTCTCCTCAAAGATGAAGAAACTGGAAGCAACAGAAATGAGGTTCTACAGAAGGATGATGAGGATACTATGGGCCGAACATTTGAGCAGCAACGTAGAAAATGAAAATATCAGCAAGAGACAGAGCACGTAATGAGGAAGGAAGGATTAGAAAATCTGATACTCACAAGACAAACTGAGGGAAAGAGGGAGAGAGAGGGGGAAAAGTAGCGTGTAAAATATTTGATGGGCTTGAGTGAATAGGTGGTAGAAAAGGATTTAGGAGAAATAACTTATTAAGAGTTACAAGGATATGGCATATAAAGAAGCAGTTAGAAAATATGGAAAGAGAAAGGAAGTAATGGAGGGCCATAATCACCTACGTTCTGAAGGGACAAGGCACATAAAGTAGCAGTTAGAGAATATGGAAAGAAAAAGGAAGTAGTGGAGGGCCATAATCGCCTACGTTCTGAAGAGACACGGCACATAAAGTAGCAGTTAGAGAATATGGAAAGAAAAAGGAAGTAGTGGAGGGCTATAATCGCCTACGTTCTGAAGAGACACGGCACATAAAGTAGCAGTTAGAGAATATGGAAAGAAAAAGGAAGTAGTGGTGGGCCATAATCGCCTACGTACTGAAGGGACACGGCATATAAAGAAGCAGTTAGGGAAAATAGAAAGAAAAAGGAAGTAGTGGAAAGCCATAATCGCCTACGTTCTGAAGGGACACGGCACATATGCAGTTAGAGAATATGGAAACAGATAATGAAGTAGTGGAGGGTCATGATCACCTACATTCTGAAGAATTTTTCCTATCCTTTTATGTCTCTCAAAGCCTGCTCCGCCATCCATTTTATTTAAGCTCACTAAATAAGTTATGCATTCTTTTCATCTGTCCGTCTTGCCTTTAATCTGTCCTGTGAGTATCAGATTTTCCAAGCCACCTTTCCTCATTATATGTCCTAGAAATTTCAATTGTCTCTTCCTAATGTTAAGTATAAGTTTCCTTTTTGTTTCCTTTTCTCTAACTCCTTCATGTACCATCTCCCTTCAAGACATAGGCGATTGTGTCTCTCCACAACTTCCTTTTTCTTTCCATTTTCTCTAAACCTACATAATAGGTACACTTGTAGCAAGAACTGTTTTAAAAGTAAGTCAAATTAATATGTCTTAGTTGGACAAGATGTTGTAACTATTAGTTACTAATTAATACTTCCTAATTAAGTACAGCTATTATCATGTCAGAAAGTGAACAGTTTGACATAAAGAAAAATATATATTTTATTAATTCATGAACCGGTTTAGTCATTTTTTTATTTTACTATTATTCACCCAATACAAGACGCAAGAGCCACTCAATGTAGAGGGTTACAGTGTGGTGTCGTATGAGCGTAAGCAAGTATTTGGGGATATGCGGGAAACACAACTAAAGAGGTCAAGATTTAACTAGTGAATAAGTAAGAAAACTTGCACCAATGTTAAATGTACTTAAAAGAAAAAGTCGAAAAAATATAAGCAGTACATTTCTGATGTCCCCTGAAGAGTGGACGGACGGGAAAGTAACATCAATCAGCTAAGTGACAAACTTTTACTCACATTATATGACTGTTCGGCAGAATTGAGTCACTGTCAGTCGCTGTGTGTTTATCTAAATCAAAAAATAAACACGCTAAAATTCACCTTCATCCCTGCCGTGAGCCCACGGCTTAATGGTAGAAGTTCCGACTGACGCCAATTCAGTCGGGTTTCGACCCTAGCTAGAGGCAACCGGACGTCTAGCCACACTGATGAGCTGTGAAACAGCGAAACAGTCTGTCTGTGGATGACAATATATATATATATATATATATATATATATATATATATATATATATATATATATATATATATATATACGCACAGGACGTATCAAAAATAGTTGTACAAACTTTGGGGTCGCTTTCCTCACACCAAAACAAGGACAAAAGTCTATATAAAGATATGTCTGCAAATTCTTCGTTTAAAGAAATTTTACGGTAGATGGCGCTGTGTTACCATGTGGACTAGGTTACATTTGTCATTCGTGTACATTTGTGGCTCGTGTGTCTTCAACGTTTAACACGTGTAGTAGTGAGTTAACTGAGAAGTGTGATTTTTACATACGGCCGCGCGAATTGTAAGGGGCACGAAGTTGCACGGCTGTATCAGAGTGCGAGTCCAAAACGAAGTTTATCGTCTCGTTGCTGAGATAGGATCCTATCCATAGCACCGCAAACTATGGACTGAGGAAGACAGATCCCCTCGTACCCCTGACCACGAAGAACACATTCTACAGGCTGTCGGAGATGATCCAGGTATTACCTCACGTCAAGTGGCCCTACCATATCGTACCTCTCATAGTACTGTATGGAGGGTAATTCAAGAGCAACTCCTGTATTCGTATCAGTTTCAATGGTGCAGGGTCTTTTGCTCTCTGATCCCACACCGTGCGAGAACCTTTGCCGATTGTTTATTGCACAAAGTGCCCATCTGTTGTTTGTCTCTTCAGTCTTGTTTGATACAGGGGTTGGGCAAAATAATTAGAACAGGTGCAAATTCCACTCCTATATTTCAAAGACCTATCATATTAAGGAATTTAACTAAAACTTCATAATTGCAGGTTATATCTATTGTAAATACGTTTATTTATCTAATTTAATGTCTTTGTCTTTTAGAATTTAGTACAACGATGGCCTTTTGGATATATATTTATATGGACATTTTGCCTTGTTTTGGTGTAAAGGAACCCGCCTCAAGTTTGTAAAACAATTTTTTATGCATCCTGTGTACATATAAATTTTAAAAGTAGACATTGAAGTCAGTACTAGAGGCGCCAGTCTGTTTCATGTTAAACGCAAACATAGCCTGACGATTGGCTTTGGTATGAAACAGAGTGTCGCATTGGATATTTACTTTCTCTTTTATATTTACATACGCTCTGTACCTGATATTGATCACTTTATCCCATAAATATAGCATACTTTAAAACTATATATATATATATTTTTGTCATCCACAGACAGACTGTTTCGCAGCTCATCAGTGTGGCTAGACGTCCGCTTGCCTCTAGCAACGATCGAAACCCGACTGAATTTGCGTCAGTCGGAACTTCTACCCGCTAAGCCATCAGCGTACGGCACGGAATGGAGGTGAATTTTAGCGTGTTTATTTTTAGATTCGGATAAACACACAGTGACTGAGAGTGACTCAATTCTGTCGAAGATATATATATATATATATATCCATTGAAATTTCTTGGAAATTTCGTTTCAACCATCATAGGTAATATAAAATACAGAAACACTACTACTCTCGCTAAACATTTCTGGCAAAGAATACATACATGATAATACATTTTTATATTATAACGGGAAATGAAATAGATGTAACCTATGTCTTGTTGAAAAATTGGTTATCTTAAAATACTTAAATGACCCGAGCCCAAGAGAAATGAATTGATTGTTACATGTAGGCATAAAAATCAATATCTGCTTAAATGCGTTGATCCAGATTAATGTTTAATGTAAATTACTATTTATTTTTTATATAAATTACTGTATGTTTTTGTTTTTAAATAAGAACAAGTAATCTCCCTTTAATTAAAATATGAATATTCACAACTCAATAATACTTTTTGATTTTAATTTTTTACATATATAATTTTTAGAATTAAAAAAAACTGTAATCCCAGTATAATATATAACTGCGCCAACATTACGATAACCAAATATATTCTTTAATATTCAAATTACGTAACGGTCAGTCCATGTTCATCAAGATTGCGTTGTGCATGAAACTCCAAGTCGTGATAGCTGTGTGGAATAATATATATATATATATATATATATACATATATATATATATATATATATATATATATATATATATATATATACATATATATATATATATGTATATATATATATATATATATATATATATATATATATATCTTTGCAGTTCAGGATCTATTTTATGTGATTAATCGATAACCAAGAAATTATGGCAAATAATGATGATGTCTTTTTGTTTATTCTTTGCGAAATGCTAGAACCTCTTCACGGTTTTGATTTCAGAAAAGCACCAAGTTTTCCCTGAAGTTTTCTTTTTTGCTGCAATGTCACTTCAGAACGTAAGCGATCATGGCTCTCCGCAGATTCATTTTCGTTATTATCCATGATTTATTGAGATATCTTGGCAAATAAAGTGGCGGATCGTCATGTTTCCTTCTTGATGTGCGGGTGGTGCACTGATAGTGGCTCGATACAGGAAATCAGCGAGCTTAGTTCGAATCCCATTCGTGTTGGTTACATTTGCTTACGCGCAAATACCCTTGGGAAAGGTATAAATAAATCTTCCCTCAGCTATGGGTTAAATAGTAAGACTTGTATCTGGAGAAATCATTGTTCTCTCCAATAAATTGTTAAGACAATATTCACTCGAAAAAAAAAAGAATGAATTATTCTACTAATCAAAATATATTCCGGCTTTAAATAACCCACAAAGGGTTGATAAGTCGTAAAAAACAAATCATTCAATCAATCACTTTACCTCTTTCTTATAATGATGCTCACCCTAAAAAAGTCACAAGAGCCACTCGAGGTAGATGGTTACAGAGTAAGAGGCTTAGTTTATGCGGATATGTGGGGAAGTTAACACTCGACTTGAACAGGCTAATATTGTAGTGATTGAGGAAGCACCATCTTGGGAGTCGGTTCCACGGAGCTAAAGATGCAGGAAAAATGATCGGTTCCCTGTATCGCTCCAGCAAGTACCTGACTCCTCCTCCTATTCTCTACCTTTACAAGAACCAAATCAGGCCGAGAATGGAGTACTGTTGTCATATTTGGGCAGGAGCTCGGAATGAGTTACAGGAGTACCAGAGCAGATATGGCAATGCATATGATATATTCAATGCATAGACGAATGGTAGATTTATAAATGTGCAAGATGGATTCTGACAAGAAAAAAGTTCTGTCACGACACAATGTGTTCCGTATTGTGTTTACTGCTGTTTTCGGAATTGTACTTTTCATAAACTGGTTGCTACTTATGACCAGAAAGTCACTTCTACCCTGGTGTTTGACACATAACTACGGTCAAGTGATGACCATACAATATGGGATGTAAAATATTTGTCCAAGTCTTTCTCGGCTCGATTGGAACAAAAAGCCTTGGACAAAGCGTTGTATAAAGAAATGTGTTCGTTTGCTCCTTGTATTGTGAACTGGATACGTTTATCGCCGGTATTTGATGATTGGTGCTCCTGCTATATATTTAGAAATTCTTCATAACATGCAAAGAAGAATCTACAATGTCATTGGTCTTGACCTGGCATCTCGGCTTCAGTCACTTTCCCACCGCCGTAATGAAGCTTCCCTGTGCCTTTTCTATAAATATTTTCAAGATAATTCTTCTGATAGACTTTCCTCTATGGTACTTAGACTTTATGAATTTAAGTGCTGTACTAGATTGGCGGAAAGGTCTCATCTTTTACAGTTGTAATGGCTAGATATCATTTTCATGAAGAAAGATAATAACATCGCAAATTGATTTAATCTCCTTTCGAAGTAGTTCCCTTCTAAAGCCACATACTTTATCCAGTATCGTTTCCATTGAGAGAAGAATTCCTGGACTTTCTTTTATTGAGATAGCGAGCAGCTACCCCGTCACATTCTCTTGGATGTCCTCGACGTCTTGAAATGTTGTTCCCTTCGAGCTAGATTTGATTTTTGAGGCGAGATTTGGGGAATATAGTTGTTGTCGAACTTGAGGAATGTTGTCGTTGGCCGAAAACTGCTGCACAAGACATGGTCACTGATAATTTGGTGAGACGACCACACTCTACACACTTACATTTCCAGAATTGCTATAAACAACAGAACTGAACTAGAACGTTATAACTTAGTATATATGTGCGACAGAGTTCAAGGCCTCACTCTGTGCCAACCGGCCTCACTCTGCTTACTTTAGGTCCGCTACCGTAACAACGGTACTATTAATTTGTTTACCATACCTCGTACTCGAAGAATTATAAATCTAACAAAGAACCAGAATTGTTCAGAATACAAATCATCAAGAATACTGAGGAGGGTGCTGGAATACCGAAGACAGTTACTGTCACTTGATCCTGTGCGTTACTAATACTCTGAAAACGAAAAGTTAAAAATAATAAAATGGATGCTCGTGAATATGAAAAGGGGGCAGGTATATGTTGAAAGGTTTGTTTATTTCTAAATTTGACAGATGAGTCAGCCATGGCGACTTGGGATTCAAATCTAATGACTTGAGGACGTCCTCAATTGGAGATCAAAGAAGCAAACTGGGTTTCGTGTCCTGAAAGTATTTATCACCCAGTTCACTCCCCACGCCCCCGATCATTTTAGGACAGGTATTAGTTTCCTGTTTACGATTGGATTTCCTTGTAAAGTCTACTTCAACGCTATCCTAACAATTCCGCCTACAGGAAGGACAAATTTTTTTTAATCAATTCACCTCAAGCAAGGCATAAAATTGTGTTCAAATTATTTAGATTTCGGCATTAAATAACCCAATTATTGGCTAATTAAGATGGGCTTCAGAAAATATTCTCTTTAGTACGAAAGATTTGCTTGTCACTTGCCTGACTTTACCCAGTTGGGAATGTCCACTATGACGTTACTTACAAATCTCTTTCTGTGCGGAATTTAATGATGGAACATTATTGGCAAGATGTCGTGATGCCTGTTTGACGGATAAGTCAGCAAAACCGCACGTCCTATTTTCCTGAAAGCCATAAGTAAAACTTGATACCGATAAAAGGAATTTATTTGTTAGCCTGTAAAGATGAATGTCACAAAGTCCTGGTGGTTAATCAAGGAATTAGTTATGTCCTGGCCCTATCCTATAAAAGAAATGGTACAGCAATAAAAGATTGCTTAGTTTTCTACATTTTATCAACCCTTTGTAGGTTATTTAAAGCCAGAAAATATTTTCAAATTGTAAGAATATTTTTTGCGGGGCGGGGAGAGATGGTTTAGTGATAGAAGTCTTACTAATTAACCCAGAACTGGGGGAGAAAAGGGAGTTATACCATATTTGTGCATAAGTGAATAGAACGAACCTGACTGGAATTGGAACTCAGATCTCTGATTAACAATTTCCGTGTTATTATCCATTGCAACAGAGTTCGGCAACCTTTTGCTATGTGCCGACTTACGGTTTTAAAAATCATTCAGTGTGCCAACAGCATACGTATTTTTATACAAGTTAAGGTCAATATACCTGTTTTACAATAAATTTTATGTAGTAATATCTAGTATATATACTTTAGTATATATTAAAATTGAAACAGCTAAATATCTTCTTTGCGTTGTAATAGTTATTGGGTCAGACTTCGTGGCGTCATTTGCGGCTGCGTGCCATTGGAAATTACTTGGCGTGCTACGTAGGTTGCCGACCCCTGCTCTTAACGAGCGGAAGTAGTGATGGAACATTATCGGCAAAATATCGTGATGCTTGTTTAACGGATAAGTCCGAAAAGGCGACTTAGGAGTCAGGTGTAGACACATGGGTACACTCGCAATCGAAGATCGTCTTATTCAACGTGAAATTATATCTAACAGGGCCCTGCCTGAAACCTCTCACCATAACGGGTACATTTGGCTGTGATGCACGCGTCTGGTATACCCTTATTAGACTGGGTACCATCAGGCTTATACTGGCCTTCGTATATTGGTACTTAATAGTAATATCAGTTCCAGAAAGTAACTGATTGCTCCTGCCATTGTTTACAAGTGTCGGGGCAGACCAAACATGAAGTATAGGATGATATCTACCGAGATATTTGCGACCTAACGTAAATGAAGATGCACTCATTTAATTTTTTTACCATACCTCGTATTCGAAGAATTATAAATCTAAAAAAGTATCGGAATTGTTCAGAAGACAATTCATCAAGGATACTGAGGAGGGTGCTGGAATATCGAAAAGACTTACTGTCACATGATCTCGTGTGTTGCTAATACTATGAAGAGGAACAGTTGAAAATAATAACAGTAATATTAGCGGTGTTTATTTAGACATGATTTGTCTTGGTGAATTAAGAATGAGGCAATATCCTGTTCCATACAGCTTTTATGATGCATAACCTTAAACAATTTGGCATGTCGCCAAGCTGACCTAATGTCCATCTATTCATGAATGGGAAAAGAGGTATTTGTGGCCTACCGTAAATGATGAAGTACTCATTATTGCTGCAATGGGCTCAGGAAAAACGATGACCTGTTCACTGTTTTTTTTTAATGACATCAGATCAGTTCACCAACATTAAAATCTATATTTTATGATTTGTTTCTTGGCATAAAAAATGTTAATGATTTTTAATACATAACCAGTTAATTGTTTATTGTTTTTAACCCTAACCCTAACTAGTATCTCTAACCATAAACCCGAACACTAACACGAGCATATTTCATACATCCAACAGTTGGTAAAAATCATACCACAGTAGAAAATGAATAGTAGATATCATACCATAATAGAAAATAAATAGGAGATATCATACCATAATAGGAAATGAATAGGAGATATCATACCATAATAGAAAATGAATAGGAGATATCACACCATAATAGAAAATGAATAGCAGATATCATACCATAATAGAAAATGAATAGTAGATATCATACCATAATAGAAAATGAAGAGGAGATATCATACCATAATAGAAAATGAATAGCAGATATCATACCATAATAGAAAATGAATAGCAGATATCATACCATAATAGAAAATGAATAGTAGATATCATACCATAATAGAAAATGAAGAGGAGATATCACACCATAATAGAAAATGAATAGCAGATATCATACCATAATAGAAAATGAATAGTAGATATCATACCATAATAGAAAATGAAGAGGAGATATCATACCATAATAGAAAATGAATAGCAGATATCATACCATAATAGAAAATGAATAGTAGATATCATACCATAATAGAAAATGAAGAGGAGATATCACACCATAATAGAAAATGAATAGGAGATATCACACCATAATAGAAAATGAATAGTAGATATCATACCATAATAGAAAATGAATAGTAGATATCATACCACAGTAGAAAATGAATAGTAGATATCATACCATAATAGAAAATGAATAGGAGATATCACACCATAATAGAAAATGAATAGTAGATATCACACAATAATAGAAAATGAATAGGAGATATCATACCATAATAGAAAATGAATAGTAGATATCATACCACAGTAGAAAATGAATAGTAGATATCACACAATAATAGAAAATGAATAGTAGATATCATACCATAATAGAAAATGAATAGTAGGGAGGAGTTTTAACTGTGACAGTCCAAAGAGAAGTGAAAAAGAAACTTGATAATTATATCGTAAGTGAAACCTGTGAAGCACCTTATTACTCCAGGGGAGAATATTAGAAGGTTAGAGAGGGCAAATATCATCTTGAATAAATTGGATGATATATATCTATATATATGAATCTGATCCTTAGCTATGACTAATTAATGATAAACATGCCATTTACGTTTATGATCGATTTCATCATGATTCTTCTGTTAAGATTGCAGAGTAATTATACTTTCTTATTGCTGAAAGTAAATTTTAATAATGTTATAAATACCTTAGAGAATTCCAGTAAGATATCTTTAATCATTTCTAAGATACCACAGTTCAAAATTTAATCTAACAAATGCGCAACTTTGCTTTTACACATTTGGACAATTTTACACATTTGGACAATTTTGCAGTTACATCCGGTATATATATATATATATATATATATATATATATATATATATATATATATATATATATATATATATATATATATATTCGTGTTCGCCCCAAATAAGACAGTAAAACCACTAAGACAAAAGATGTTATAGGGTGTGGAAGAATTATGAAGAGAAACGTTAATAATGAACGGGGGAAAAGAGTAATCAGGAGGACAGGAGATAACGATTGACATTGCATTTAAATTTTGGAAGATTAATGTTGACTGAAAAGCATGGAGCTGGAAGAGAGTTCCACAAGTAAGAAGTGTGAGAAAAGAAACTGTTAGCATAGAACTTACAGTTAGATCTAGCCAGTTCAACTGTAACTGGTGAGACCTAGTTGCCAGTCAAGTACTGCGCTTAAATTAAAAGAATCTAGGCACCATAGTGAAGAGCTCATCGTAACAATTATCATGAAAGTGTTTATAGAAAAGGCAAAAGGAAGGAACCCTTCCAAGAAAGCAGTTTCGAATCCTGTTGGAAGGTTCATTTTTCTTTTAATAATATTCCTCGAATGTCCGGTAGACGAAATCTAATACTGTTAAAAATGAACGGAGCGTCTACTCAAATATGGGTATCCACTAAAAATACCGTTTAATGTTTATATATATATATATATATATATATATATATATATATATATATATATATATATATATATATCCTACCACGATCGAATGACAAAGCAAAATAGATAAACAACACCGCTCTCTCCAAACATTTTTATTATTACGTGGGATATTTTAGCAAAAGCCAAATCTTACAATGAGAAAGGCGATAGGTGTAATCTACGCCTTGTAGAAAAATTAATCTTCTTTTTTCTTTTTATGCGCCGTGTCCTTTTCAGGACGTAGGCGAAGATGGCTCTCCACTTCCCCCTATCCCTTGTAGCTCTGAATAAGTTTCGTGCATCTACCAACTCCCCCAGACCATGTTCTGTCATCGACTCGCTTAAACCCGTCAGGTATATCATGCGTTGCTTTCCCTTGTCTCTCTTTTCCCTCATGTGTGTATCAAATTCTCCATGCTCTCATTTCTCATTACGTGTCCCAGAAAATTCATTTGTTGTAGCATACCTATGGACGATAATGGGTATGTCCCCATTCACATAAATACAGTAGTAAATACTGTATGTTGGTCTGCAGTTGGAGATTCATTGTGGAATTCACTTCTAGCAGTTGACTAGCAGTTGTCTACTACGCACCGCTGGCGAATCTTATACGTGTTGTTCGTGTCTTAAGTATTATCGTTCACTACCAACCTTCGCTTGAGTATTATATTCAGTAAACTTTCCTAGGTTACAACACTTAAGTATAAGCGTCCTTCTTGTCCAAATCCCTCTCCAAGACTTCATCGTTGCTCACACGCTCGCTCCTTCTGTAGAACCAAATCTGCGCTGGCTCGAGTCTCCTCCTCATCCTTGAGGAGACCGTTCAACATTCGCTAGCACTAATTTATTAAAGAAGAGAAATGAATTGATGGTTACATGTAGGCATAAAAATAAACATCCGTTGAAATACGTTGATCCAGATTAATTTAAATTAAATTTTTCATGACATTTATCACTTTAGTTTTTTTGTGATTTTCTTAAATTAATTAATTAATTTTATTATATTTTACATTATACATATATATATATATATATATATATATATATATATATATATATATATATATATATATATATGAATCCAGTTTATTTTAAATGCAAAATATATTTTGAAAATAAAAAAAAAACTCTAATTCCTGTATAATATATGGACTGCGCCGACATAATGGCTTTTTTAAAAAAAAAACAGATCAGTAATCACCCTTTATGCTTAATATAAAATTAATATTCACAACTTTAAATCAAAATTAATGTATATATATATATATATATATATATATATATATATATATATATATATATATATATATATAATATCTGGATAAAATAAATGAAACAAAATTGGGTGTTTTTTTTATGAAAGTATTTATTTCTGTGTTTTTCTATATATTTATTTATTTAATATTTCAGACCACCTAGGTCTTTCCTCAGAAATCAAATGAGATATATATATATATATATATATATATATATATATATATATATATATATATATATATATATATATAATATATATATATAATATAATATATATATATATAATATATATATATATAATATATATATATATATAATATATATATATATGTAATTTTTTTAAATGTAGAATATATTTTTAAAATAAAAAAAATGTAATCACCGTATAATATATGGTCTGCGCCAACATCGCGATAACACGATATTTTTATTAAAAAAATTTAAATTTAAATTACGTAACGGACAATCTATACTCAGCTCGTGAAGATTGCGTTTGGCATAAAACTCCGAGACGTGCTACCGGTGAGGGGGTAATATGTATATTTATTTGTCATAAAGCCGGTCGGCATCCGAAGATTGGGTTGCTTTGCAATTGTTGAAATTAGTGAGATTGTTTATGATGACTTCGTCCTGCCATATCAGATGTTAAATTCAGGAAAATGCTGTTGACATTTGAACGCATTAAAAAGAGCAACTGATAAAAATCGTCCAGACATGACCAATCGAAAAGGTCGGCGACCTTTCTTCCGATAATGAACGCCGTCTATTTTAGAACCTCAAACAACTTCAATGTTAGTATTTAAAGGATTTTACCTTGAAAGAAGCGTTATTCTAAATATCTGTCATTTTAATTCCTTGCCATGACCTTCCAGAATTTCATAAATGGCCAAATACGATAATGGATCAATAAGTCTGTAACAGGGCACACGTGAATTTGACCAGAAATATTCTGTGTATAATGCGCGGTGTATAGAAAAAATTTGGGTTAAATGCATTGACAAGGAATTAGATTATGTGAAAAAATAAATATTTGTCGAGTCAAATAACTGCTTCTTTTCGCCCTTAGGCTACAAATTTATTGACTTGCCTCCCTCTGTGATGAATATCCACTATTGAATTAAGTGCATTAACATGGAAAACAATTATTTTGAAAAGTAAATATTAATTGTATGAAACGATTTTTATAATTAGGCTACAGATTTATTGATTTATATTTCTATGTGGTGAATATTCCGCAGTAAATTAAGTGCATTGACAAAGAAGGTAATTATTAGTATTGTCTCCTTTCCGGTTGTTAATCGATGAACTTTTGTTCAAAAGTAATGAGAATGGCATTCATTTATTTAAGTTCTTGAAAAAAGTCACCCGAAAGCGAAAATTCGATTTTACCGAAAACGCAATACGCGTAAAGAATCAAAATATTTCCGAAATTTTATTTTTCTATTTACTAATGATATATATATATATTTATTATTGTAAAATACAATAATTGCAGCACATGGCCAAATAAGTGGGGAATGGGTCGAGGCTGATCATCCTTAACTATCCTATACCTTGCTAATCTGATTCGCGACCCATTCATTCAATATAAATAACACCAAATATACCAAAAGAAGACATCCTTCACCTTTTACCCCTACATATACGACAATACCCCATACACTAATGGAACCTACAAAATAAACCCCATACATTTCTTATGTACAAATGTTCGTAAAATATATATATATATATAAATATATCTGAAGATGATATGAAATGAGGAGGAGGGGTATGAATCCCAATTACAAACAAAATGTAAAACAGAAAATAACAGATGTTAGTAGGACTCGTCAACAAAAATAAGAGTTGCCGCCGAAGGGCAGAGTCTCGTTCGGGGAGGTTGACCAACCCGATTCTGTTTTTACAATTTCTACGGACATTTTTGGCCGAGTCTACGGGCTCGGGATTACCCACGTTAAACTAGCCTTGTGCCACATCTATCCCTCGTGGAGGAGACAGTAAATATTGCTGTCTACAGTTGATAGACGGTCGAACTCTCTGCCTCTGAGCAGAGAGGAACCCGGACGAGTCTCCACCGAAGAGCAGAGTCTCATTCGGGGAGGTTGACCAACCCGATTCTGTTTTTACAATTTCTACGGACATTTTTTGGCCGAGCCTACGGGCTCGGGATTACCCACGTTAAACTAGCCTTGTGCCACATCTATCCCTCGTGGAGGAGACAGTAAATATTGCTGTCTACAGTTGACAGACGGTCGAACTCTCTGCCTCTGAGCAGAGAGGAACCCGGACGAGTCTCCACCGAAGAGCAGAGTCTCATTCGGGGAGGTTGACCAACCCGATTCTGTTTTTACAATTTCTACGGACATTTTTTGGCCGAGCCTACGGGCTCGGGATTAGCCACGTTAAACTCGGCCTTGTGCCACACCTTTCCCTCGTGGTAGGGGAACAGTAAATATCGCTGTCTACAGTTGACGAGTTGACTACTGTACTTTGCCGTCAGTCGGACGTGCAACACTTTTGTATTTGTTCATTTGTTTAATAATATCTTTTCACTAAATTGCTGAGATCGAGTTTTCTATCAGACCTATTCTGGGTACACAACAGAAGGATAAAATAAATGTGGGAAATCAAAGACTGAACCAGTTGAGATTAAAAAAGGCCAAAAACAAACTGGGGAGGTTGTGAATCTCAATTTGGATCATAATCAAAAGAAGAAGCCGGTAACATGCTGAGAACGACACTCACTCACATTAACTGGGTACACAAAAGAGTGTTTAACTTAACCAGGTAACGGTTCACGGAAAACCGCCTCATTGTGACGAAGAGGACTTTAAAAAATGAACTCAAAGATAGCCCCTTTCACACGAACCAAGCTGGCAACTTTCACCCACCTTTCGTTGAAATCTGTCGACACGAAACGCTTTCTATCACTTCTGATCTTCCCTTTCAGCTGATACCGACAGTTATCCGATCAAAGCCTGATGAGAATAGCGATCGAGTCACAAGATTCTCTCCTTTCGCCTCATCCAGATCACTATTCTTGCCACGGCTATCAACATTAGAAACACTATTTGTTTCACCCCAGAGTATGGAGGCGATACTTTGTCGCACGCGTATGCGAGATCGATGAGCACAAGTTGATCGGGAGCGATGCGAGACGTCAGCTCACCGACATAGTCCCAAAAAAGGCGTAGCTGAGGACAATGTTAGAAGACGTGCAAAGCAGTTTCTTCTAAAAGAAGGTCACACTGGTAACAGTCGGGCAAATCCACCCAGCCCCACCTGAAGGCCATGTCATTGAGAGGTAGAATGTTTAGAATCAATCGCCAGTTAAGCGAAAACACAGGGTTACTGAGGTAATTCGCCGCTGGCGCCCAACACCAGAAAAAGCGCAACACGTCCAGCCACAAGCCAAACTTCTCACAGAGACGGTCCTTCGCGACAGGCTACACTAATTCCCGATACAAGACCTTTCGAGGCCGTGAAAGGTCACTGGACCGAGGAAAAGCCCTCAAGGTCGCTCGACTAACTCGCTGAGGTAAGTTTACAATTTCCCGGACCTACGAGAGCACTTAGCCATGGAAATGGGAAGAGTGATAGTAAGGCTAGGGAAGATGTCCCTAACACTCCCCACCAAAATCGATCGTTTTCTTATGGTTCTTGCAAAGAGGAAGTACAGCCAAGCGGTAAAGGACGAGAGGAAAGACGTAAGTGGCTCTACCCTTCAAGGACAACCTCCTTCGGAGCCAAGTCCGGAACGACGCTCCGACTTTGCCTGTACTTCTGACCAATTTTTCTCCAGCTGGAGGCCGGGTTCAAGCCACACTCCACAAATGCGGACAAGACAGTCCGTCCAACCAAATGTCCCCGGAAGAGAGACCCTTTTCAGGCAGCTAACCGCAAGCCGGAAGTCTTGTTACGGTTAATCTTGGCTCCTGTAACCTTTTCGTACCGTTCAAGCGCCTTCTGTACCACCTCAATGTCGGTGCGGCACGACACAAAAATGGATACGTCATCGACGTACACCGGAAACCATGGATCGATCCCCAACAAGGACAGCGATTCCACGTAGGGCCGGACTGCACGCCTTGTCCCTCAGCCGTCGAAGTAGAGGCTCCAACGCCAAAGCATAAAATAGGGGCGACAGTGGGCAACACTGACCAACCGGCCGAGACAGTTCAAAACCGCACGACCGCTTTCCGTTCACCTCTACCACAGCACTGAGGGAACGATACAGGAGGCTAATCCACTTGCAGGTCGGTTTCGAATCCGGTGGCCTGCAGGACAACAGCCAGATACCGATGGTCGACCCAATCAAATAATACCTTAGACTGATCCAAAGTGCGCGGCTTGCTCGTCGTCTTTTACACTCTCTAGGATCGTGCGAATCAGATGCAGGTTGCTCTGAATTGTTCGGCCCTTCACAGCACAAGTCTGATCGGGTTCCAACAGACTCTCGGCAACTAACTGCAAACACTCCGTCAGGATCTTGGCCAAAATATTTAACTGTGTTTAGCTGAGTTATAGGCCTATAATCATCTTAATCCCGCCCGCCATCCTTTCCCCTTTTCAACAGCGTGATCACACCCATGGTGATCCGACTGGGGGTGGACCCCTGCTAGAACCATTTGTTGAACACGACGTTCAAAATCGCACAAAGGAGTGCTACAGCCTAAAGTACAATTCATAGGTAGAACCATCAAGCCCCGAAGATTTTCCACTGCCGACCCTCTTCAATGCCAAGTAGACTTCACCCTCCATGATCTCACCCTCGCAGCTAACCGTTTTAGTTGGCGAAAGACGAGGAAAGTAAAAAAAATAGCTGCAAAACTCATCGCCACTGAGACTAGGCTCCTTGGTAAACCGGCTCTCGAAATACCGCCGAAACGCCTCGCATATGTCGTCAGTCGAACTCGGAGTACGCCCCTCGGGGTTTTAACTTCACGAATGTAACAATCGGAACCTCGACGGATCTCTTCCTTGCGCAATTGTGTTCGTTATACATCTTGTTTAGCCTATATCTAACTGACTGACACTGGTAGCGCTCGCTAGTCGCGCGCTCCAGAGCCTGTCTGGCTAAACCTGTCTCTAGGGAGTCCCTCCTCCCAGCCTCCGCCCGGGACAAACTATCTTTAAGTGTCTTTTTAGCCTTATCTAGTGTGATCCGCTGGCTATATTCGGCGGTGAAGAGCCTAATCCTATCCTTAAGCCTCTCCCACCACCTATTCCCCATAACCGCCCCACTAGTTCCAGCTGCACTAGTCTAATTAGCTGTTGCTGGAAGTCCCGTCTGTCCAGTAAAGACAGATTAAACTGTGTCCAGCCATTCTAGGCCTAGCATCTAACGCTATCCGGGCACAGACGACTCTATGGCCCGAATAGCCTGACCATTGGACCGTGGGACAATCTAGCAAGTCTATGTCGGTCCTTCTCATTAACATTTTATCCAGTTAGCTGGCTACCTGGATAGAAAGCCACTTACGAGTCCACGTCCACATCTCTCGCCCAAGTATCTATCGACGAGACTAAACTCACCGATTAGATCAACCAGGCGACGATCACCCAATGACCTTTCACTAGCTCCCTACCCACTGTCTATCTTAGTGTCCAGGATGGCATTCCAATCCCCTAAGACTAAGCGCGAAGAATCAACCAGGAACGTCCCCAACTGCCGGAAAAACGAGTCGAGGACAAGGTCCACCTTCGCGTCCATGGTATGTTTAACCAAAAAGGAAACACCTCTGCCCGGTTGGTCCACGTATGCTGAATAGACAACATAGTCGCTAGAAGGAACACGAGCATCAACCTCGCAAGCAAAGTGCTTTTCCTAGATCGCAGCTTCATTTACGCCGAAGGACAGGAGATCACGAAGCAGGCTGGCAGCCTTACTCCAATCCCTCAAGCCCCTCGCATTCAAACTAGCTATCTCGAGAGACGTTTTTCAAATTGCTTCCCCTACTCACAGACTGGAAGGAAATCTAACCCAGCCGGATGAAAGGACCCGACGGATTGTCCCTGGTTCCCTGTCCCTATCCCTGTCGTTATGTGATCATCTAGGGAAATTCCGCCGACGTGCGCGGGATAGGTCAGTATTAAGGCCCTATATAATGAAGGATGGAGGATTACTGGGACCCTCCCGCACAATATTTCTGTAGCTTCTTTTTTTAGGCCTGGGGTTCCGATTTCCACCAAACGGATCACCGGAAAGGCATCCTTTGCTTCGTGTAGATGATCCTACACTGTAAGATTTCTGCCCGTGTTCCTTATCCAAGTTATTAACCCAGCAGCCTTGGAGAAATTTCGAGGGTCTTCTATAGAGCGCCCGTCTACTGACGATGCTTTGAGTAAGGGTTTTAACTGCACTCTCTTTTGTGATGAAATGTCCCTTTCTGCTGCACGCTTGCCTATTTGACACGATCTTACCCCACACCCCGGGGAATTTCTTCTTATGAGAAGAACTCTGGTAGGAGGTGCTGGGCGTTGAGGAATCGCTGGGCGTTGTGCATGTGGAAAGGGGAGTGTTGGGAGGAGTGGAATGTCGTCAGCTGCAGTAGCATTAGAGGGGGTGTTTTGGGAGGAGGGGTATTGGGAATGGGGGCAGTGGTACTTTCAGAGGGGAAGAAGGGAGGCTCCTTGAGATAATTTCCGCTTGCTAGCGAAGCCGGGACGGACTGAACCTTGGTTTTCACGGTATCTTTTTTTCCTTCTTCAACCCTACTTTTTCCAGATCGATTATCCTTTTTAGTAATATTTTCCTCTTTCTCTTCTTCCAGTTCCTCTCACCCCACTTTTCAGTGATGAGGACCAAGATGGGGGCATCTCCTAAATCTCTACCTCTACTTTATTTTGGTCCCCCTCTGCTGCTTCTGATTGTCCTCCTGCACAAATTGGGGCTTCTCATTCTGCTGCTGCTGAAGGGAAGTGGTAGCCACTTTTGATCCCTTTTTTACGACTTCTGTCCACTGTCCAGTTTTTTTAACATTATTTGTTGTTGTTGTTAGAGTTTTGGGGTACTTTAATATACTAGTGAGCCAACCAAAATGAGCTGACTCATTTTATAGTTCGCCAATAGAAGGTTTAACCAATCAGAAGGCTCCAAATATTCAATACGACAGGTATACAGGCAGCTATGTTTTATTCCAAATATTCACTGCCAACCTCTGATATCGAAGACTGAAGAACAGCTGCTGCTAGTGGTATTGGCGTTGTTTCATTGAACAGATTACGTACTGCGCTGGATTCGATATTCATAGACTACGGTGAACATGGTCAACAGTTGTCTCTGTTACAGTCTGTGTTGTTGTCGATTTTTCATCACTTTTAATTTTGGGTTGTGGTTCTGAATTTTGTCCCGGACAAGCCTTTGACAAATGTCCTGCGGCGCCACAAGCCCAACAAAGTGGTCGCCGGCCCAACGACATAAATCAGTCTTCATTCACACATTAATGTGTTCCATATCTCCATGAACTGCTTTCTGTTTAACGTAATAGCTATTTCAAAATCGCCTGTGGGTATTCCTGCCTTCCTTTTAATGGGAGCGACATCCGAGATGTCCCCATACCTTGAAACGAAAAAACCCGAGATGGTCTTCGGATATGAATAGGGGAACTCTAGAGTAATCTTCGCTTTTCTTGTCTGAGTGTAATACTAGTCAGAATACAGCCTGCCAACGATTTAGCTGCATCTTCTGTAGGTAACAAAATGTCCCACATTGTCCTACTCCTTTTTGCCAAGATCTTCACCGATATTTGAAGCCTCTTCAGGGCCTCCTCCATGATGTTTCTATTTCCTGTTTTCGAGTTTTGAGTCCGGTGTTACTAAAGAAATTGTACGAATCGGCGTGCCCTCCTCACCGCACACAATTCAAAACAATGTCAACAAAACACGGAATTTAGACGAAAATGACGACAATAAAGGCAAAAATAAATAAAAAAAGACGGTTGTAAACAAAAATAACACTTCACAGAATACCCAACGAAACTTTCAACAAACTGACGTGAAAAGGCTCCAATTTGCTAATGATGGAATTGGATATCACTTTAGTATTTGAACGCAAAAAATATTTATAGCTATAGCATAACATACAACGTTACAAATAAACAAAAGCATGTTCTAGGAGGTTCCATAAAGTCCTAGAAGGCGCCAGAAAGTCGTAGTACTATTATAGTTAGATACGATTTTAGAAATTTCGTGTTGGGGGTGACATTTAAAAAGAAAAAAAACTGAATTAAAGTCTTCTTCATTATTTTTTAACAAAAGTTTATCGAATTACGATAAAGGAAATCAATTATTTTACAAAAAGCCATAGCTCTCGTGATTATATAGATAAATATTTGCTGTGTGGGCTACCGACGTATTGATGCACATATATAAAAACAAATATTTTTATATTAAGGTCAACTACCATAGGGCAACGTTTATCGTGTTCCTCTTGCAAGATTTTGCTATTTTGTCTACTTCTCGCTGTGTGCTTCATAAATCTGGCCTTGTGCCAGCACTGGTAACACCCAATAAATATATAACACACTACACTGAGAAAAAAGCCTGTTTTGATCTTCCAGTAGGTGGTAAAACTTTTCTTCTTTCGCGTTCACTGATCAAAACGAATTGAATAAATGGCAGGTGACTGCTGGCAAAACGCCGTAATTATCTTGTAGCCAAAAATAGTTAATCATAAATTCTATTTTTAGGAGAATTTTAGAGAAGATTTGTTTGTAACACTTGCTTCACTCCATCTGATCGGTTTCAAGTCGTCGTCTTCTTTGAACCGCATGTCCCTTTTGTTAAGACGAACTGAGTCACCGTTAATCACTGCAAAAGCCGGTCTGCGGTCGAATATTAGTATACTTTGGATGTCAGGAGACAGGTCACAGATTTCATTTTTTTTATTACTAGGGGTGGGTTAGAGAGACCAAATTCTTCAAAAATAGTGGGGAAGTGATTTGTATCCAAGTGAACAACGATGAAGTTTTAGAGAAAATGGAAACAAAAAGGAAACTTATACTTAATATCAGGAAGCAAGAGTTGAAATTTATAGGGTGTATAGTGAGGAAAGTGGGCTTGGAAAATCTGATACTCACAGGACAGATTGAAGGCAAGAGGGACAGAGGAAAAACAACATATAATGTTTGTGTAAAAGGCTGGCAGAACAGGTTTTAGGAGAAATAATAAAAAACAAAATTTACTAAGAGCTCCAAAGGAGAGAAAATCGTGGAGAGTCATAACTGCCAAATGTCCTGAAGTGATAAGGTTCACAGCAGAAGTAGGAGGACTCTACATTAAGCATTATCTTGCATCATATCTTCTGTTTTGGGGAGGTAAACTGAATGCTAGATAATCTCAAAGATGATGAAGAGAGTTGAAGCAACAGAAATGGGGTTCTACAGAAGGATGCTGAGAATACCATAGACAACATGTGAGCAACAATGAAGTTTTAGAGAAAATGGAAATAAAAAGGAAACTTATACTTAATATCAGGAAGCAAGAGTTGAAATTTATAGGGTGCATATTGAGGAAAGTGGGCTTGGAAAATCTGATACTCATAGGATAGATTGAAGGAAAGAGGAAAACAATGCATAACAGACTTACTGAGCTTGAGTAAATGGATAACAGAACAGGTTTTAGGAGAAATAACAAAAAGAGAAACTTATTAAGATCTACAAAGGACAGGAAGTGGTGGAGAGCCACGATTGCCTATATCTTGAAGGGACACAGCACGTAAAGAGGAAATTAGAGAAAATGGAAACAAAAAGGAAACTTATACTTAACATTAGGAAGAGACAGTTGGAATTCATGGGGTTGCATAGTGAGGAAACTTTACTTTAGTTTTCTTTCGGTGTTTGCTATCATCACTATGTCATCTGCATGTCCTTTTTAGTTTCCTCGTGAATTTTAATGAAGCAATTAAAGAAATTAAGTCGTGTGAGCGAAGTGATTTCGCTATTAATTATATTAACATGGCAAATTAATTCTTTGCATAAATTGTTTCTTTATGATATATATATATATATATATATATATATATATATATATATATATATATATATATATATATATATATATAACAGGACTTAATGAGACATTAACTTACTATCAATTACTTGAATAATAAGATCCTTATATTCGAGTTGTTGTCAGATGAAAGACACATGCCAAGTACTTTCGACAATTTCAAATTGTCATCTTCAGGGCGCAATTATCCCTTATATAGAACAAGAACAATTTTCCCATACATAAACAAGAACTCTAGCTTTCGCGATATCGCACGCTCCAAAGCATATATTCAACTGTCAATATGGCACCCTGAGGCGGTGTAATGGTTAGCGAGCTTGTCTCGCTAGAATAATTACCACTGAGTAGTGAGTTCGATCCACACTGGGTGCCCCATACTTTCGGCCTTGTGCCACATCTAAGCTACGCTTGGAAAATCCCTATTGAACTGTCAATAAATAGCATAATTTAACAAAAAACATCTTTCAGTCTACATATATTTCGTCTTGGTGTTTACCTATGTATGGAAAATTTGTGTCCTGAAGATGACAATTTGAAATTGTCGAAAATACTTGGCATGTGCCCTCCATGATATAAAATATAAGCTACACACTCTAATATATATATATATATATATATATATATATATATATATATATGTGTGTGTGTGTGTGTGTGTGTGTGTGTGTGTGTGTGTGTGGAGAGAGAGGGAGAGATAGATAGGTAAATAGTGAACTTGTAAGCTAGATTCTGCACAGGAAGGCAGGCGGGCATGCACTTCCTTTCCCGTTACCATTAGCCTGTCTCAACTCATTCAGTATGGATCACATATTTTTCTTCTCCGATGCAAGTTGGGTTCGATTTCCAATGCAAGCAATTTTTATCCATGCATCTGATGGATTTTTCTTCCCAACTGTTGTGAAACCTGCTATTTTACTTGTTTTCTTCGACATATTCTGCGATAACACACATTTCTGGGATTTCGGTGAATTCATATGACCCTCCCCCCAAAATAACGTCTACAATAGCAAATATAAAAGTTCGCATCATTTTGAAAACATATCACAAACAAACAAACATATATATATATATATATATATATATATATATATATATATATATATATATATATATATGCTCTCCACAGAGATCTCGATATTCTTATTTTAACAGAGCATATGTAACTGTTTATATTTCTGAGATGAGGTATTATGTATACAATTTACATTATTCGGACTATTGTCCTCATCTTTGTCGCCATATTTATTACAACGTTTCGGCTGTTGTACGCTCCGGCCTTCTTCAGGTGGTTGGAATGTCGATCTGAACCCTTTATTTCGCTCACTGGGGTAGACTGTTCTAGTTCCACGTGCCATGTTTAATGGATGTCAGTTATCAGTTATCTCCTGTTAATTTTCCCTCTGAATGTTCTCCACTGCCTTAACCGGGTATTGAACTCACCCTCCTCAAGGACACATAGCTCAGATAAAGTTGGTTAGATCCAGTGACAAAACCCAAAGAGTGTGGGTTCAATACCCTGTTAAGGCAGTGGAGAACTTGGAGAGGGGAATTAACAGGAGATAACTGATAACTGACATCCATTAAAACATGTTTCATTTAATAATATAGACATTATATCTGTTTTTATACAGATCCTTTCCAGTTCTCTAATCAGTTTTTTTATGTTAAGATGAAATTCATCAAGGAAAGCCCCGTAGTTTTTTTTGTTTTCTTTACTAACTTTCGATATCCTCCGAGATCATCCTCAGGGTGAATTACAAAGACAAATATATATATATATATATATATATATATATATATATAATTATTTATTTGAAAATTATGACATAAATATGTTATAAAATCACTATAAAAATAGCCATTTTGTTTCAACACCTCTGGTGTCTTATCAAGTGATGATGTTGAATGTAGAATAAAGGGTTTTAAAAGGTTCAAATCAATCAAACACCCCTCGCTAAGAGGAAACGCTGTTACATAAGCTGGAATAAGCAATCAAAATACAAGTATACGAGAATTCAAAAAACTTGACAACGAACTAAGGTTATAATAATTATTTAATGCTTTAATGTTGGGGTTAAACTAAAAAAGAATTTATTCTAACTCATAAATATTAAATTATTAAAATTTGAAATTAAAAATTACCCATTTTAGTAGTTTTATAATTTTAAACTTAATAGAGATTAAATTTAAATTTTAAAATGGGTAATTTTTAATTTGTAAAATTTAATCTCTATTAAGTTTAAAATTATAAAATTACCGTGGAAAAAAGAAAAAAGACATATGTTATTCTATTTATTTTTATTTTATTGATATTAAGTTGGAATAAACGTTAAGATCAAATGTTGCTCTGAACTTCATGACAACGTAGATACATTTGAAGCATATATAAAATATTAGTGTTCAATATATATATATATATATATATATATATATATATATATATATATATATATATATATATTCCAAGATGATTCAATCCAATTAGAGCTATATGTACAAGACAAAGCAAGAATATCATATAAAAGGCTCAAACACTAATATGATGAATTGGATCGTGATTACGATTCCAATCTAATAAATTATAACCATGAAATATTAGTGTTTGGGCCTTTTATATGACATATATATATATATATATATATATATATATATATATATATATATATATATATATATATATGTGTGTGTGTGTGTGTGTGTGTGTGTGTGTGTGTGTGTGTGTGTGTGTGTGTGAGTGCCTGTGTATATCTATAAATCTCTCTATATATATATATGTGTGTGTGTGTCTGTCTGTAAATAGGATATAGAATCCAGGCAAGGTTTCATAAATTTTGACAAATTGAAAACCGTTTACTGACTTAATTCCGCGTTTCACCATATTTAGATCTTCTTTTATGTGCCGTACCCCTTCAGGGCGTAGGTGATCATGGTCCTCCACATCTTCCCGTCCCTTGTAGCTCTTAATAAGTTTTGTCTCTTTGTTATTTCTCGCAAACCCTGTTGTGTCATCCATTTGGTAAAGCCCATCATGTATGTTACTGTTGCAATGCCCCCCCTTCTGGGGTGGGTCTTGATTGACGGTGTCGACTCCACAATGATGAAGTTGTCTTCTTTCTCGCCTTCTCCTGGCCATTGATCGCACTGGTTGTTTTTAGTTCGCAGATAAAAGAGAGGACTTCAAGAAAGGAATTTTAACTTAACCATTTTATTCAACACGTCGACGTCTACATTTTTATTTAGCCAGTGGGGGCGCTTTATCACCCCCACTAGGGAGCAATTTCTGAAGCATGAAAAAACCACGTATACACTGTTCGACGTGTAAAACTTAACTCTCTGCAATCCTTTTCTATCTAACATTCCAACGTAAGCTTCAGCCAATCATAATTGACTTCCTTTGTTTTCCTGTATCTGACCTCAAAGGTCAAAATGTGGAAGTCAAAGCAGAAAACAATCCTCTAAAAAATAATATTCTGCTAAAGTATTAACATTACGCACTGCTTTCTTCCGTCCCTTCTTCCCTTAATCTGTCCTGTGAGTATCATATTTTCCAAGCCCTTCTTCTTCATTACGTGTCCCAAACATTTCAACTGTCTATCCCTTATGTTAAGTATAAGTTTCCATTTTGTTTCCATTGTCTCCAAAACCCCGTCTTTGCTCACATGTTCGGTCTGTGGCATCCTTAGCATATTTCTGTAGAACCATATTTCTGTTGTTTCAAGTCTCTTCTTCATCTTTGAGGACAGATATCACGTACATCTTTAGATAGGCTTCTTTAGTTCTGAACGAAAAAATATACGTGTGGTGCTTCTATTAACGATTTAAATATTGAAGTACACACACGCATACAAACTGTGAGTAGGCAAAGTATTGAATGACAGTGTCGAAAGATAAAATGATGAATGGACAAAATTCTGAACGGATTAAGTACCGAACGAACAAAGTATCAAATGGACAAATGGGCCGAACAGAAAAAAAATGTTGAACTGACTCAATGAGGAAAGGCCAGAAATGTGTCCACAATAACCTTTTACTTAGCATGCAAGTTTCCTGTCGGTAAATAATTATCTTTAAATTTTAAACTAATATAAAAACTTCTACATAATTGCTAACTTTCTTGAACAAATATAAGTGACCTTTTTATTTCCATTCTCTCCCAAACCACGTTTTTGCTCACATGTTCGGTTCATTGTATCCTCAGCATCCTTCTGTAGAACCACAATTCTGTTACTTCAAGTCTCTTCTTCATCTTTTAGGAGATTGTCCAGCATGCGTTGCCACATAGGAGGACATATATCACGTAACAGTTCAGTAATCATGCATGTGGTTCTACTGATGCAACCCTGAGTTTATCAGGGACAAAAAAAAAAAAACGAATGCGCACTGCAGTATCGAAAGATGCCTTCTAAAATCTAAGTACAGTATTAAGAAACAGGAATAATTACGTTAGAAACAAACAAAAGAGTTCTGTACTGCCATGTAATATTTCATTCGCAGACAAAGTTTAGAATGAGAAAATGACAAATGGACAAAATCTCAAACAGACAAAGTACCGAACGGAAAAAGAGTCGAACTGACGAAACGAGGAAAGGCCAGAAATGTCTACAGTATAATACCTTTGACTTAGCATGCAAATATCTTGCCGGTAAATAATTATTTTTAAATTTAAAACTAATATAAAAACCTTCGATGAAAAAAAGAACAAACCTTTTTACATAATTGCATTCAAAGAGTTTTTATTTATCGTCTGTAGTGAATATATATAATGTGTCGTTTTTATTTTGGTCTTTTCTTCTTTTGAAATTTGGTCTTTTTCGACATTATTATTTCCATTCTTCGTTGAGTCAGTTCAACTCGTTTTCCGTTCGCCACTTTTGACAATTTGTTCGATATTATGTCCATTCGACATTTTGCCATTCGACACTTTATCCTTCGACACACCGAACTATTACAGTAATGGTCCTCCTCTATGTCACAGAATGCGAGATAGTTTCTTCACAGATGGAGAAAGGATACTGGAGACAGTGGCTATACAGAAGGATGCTGGGAATGTCATTGCGAAAAAATTCAAATAAAATTCCCGTGTATTTTCTACTCCTGATGGTTATTGACAGAAGATTTTCTACATAATTACTAACTTTTTTGAACAAGGATCCTCATTCAAACTACAGTAAAGTGTTACTTTTTTATTTATAGCCCCTAATGAATATATGTGTGAGAAGACTCTCAATTCAATTTGGTAAAAAATAGGGG
>OZ038508.1:91254550-91262050 GCA_964036315.1 Acanthosepion esculentum | reverse complement strand
GTATTCAATGAAATGTATATATATATATATATATATATATATATATAAACGGAAGAGATTATAGTAGTTCTAACGAGAAAAAAGTGTGGATAATAAAAAGAAGAGAGAAACCGCAAATGTTTTGGGTTGTGATGTGGATTTTTTTTTAAAAAGTTTTATTTGCTATAATTTTGCTACACGTGTTTCCGGTCTCGCGATTCAGGCAAAGAGTGGATATTTCCACATATTATTAAAAGGAATTAATTTTTCTTATGTTTTTTGATGTTAAATAGTCCCGATATTAGACATTCTCTTTTTTGTGTGTTAGTGACCCAAATGTCTTTCTTGAACTGGCAGTGAAAAAGTTCTGCATGAAGGGTAGTAAAACAATTAAGACTGGTCCGAGAAAGGGTGAGAAAGATGTCTATATTCTTATCTTTTAATGACCCTTGTGTTTTCTTAGATCTAATTCCATTTTTTTGTGTTTTTGTCAACATTCGTATGTATACGTACATTCCCTCTCCATATATATATATATATATATATATATATATATATATATATATATATATATATATATATATATATATATATATACTGTCTTATAAGGAATTAGTATACACATATGTACACATGCACATACACACAAATACATACACATACACACAAACACACATTTCCAATGTTGTGTAGTGTTCGCGTGCATGCCCGTGAGCAGTTTTGTTTTGATCAATATGTGTATATATATATATATATACCAGTACGCGCGCGTACTGGAATATATTAAAAAATATACACATTTTTCCTCACCAGCAGCGCGACTCGGAGTTTCATGCATAAGGCAATCTTCAGGTGCTGAGTATATATATATATATATTCAGACAGAGACACACACCTACTGAGAGGCCTTGTACCATTTTTGCCAGAGTTCTAAAGAAGCCTGGAAGCCCGGAAAACTAAATGGTGGATATTTAGATTTGAAACTTGAAATGCATGAATTCTTGAGAATTTCAAACATTACCGTGCAAAACAGACTGACAGATATGTAGATTTAATTGCAATAACAATATGGAGTCGAGGACGAGAAGTCTTATTCCAGTATATTGTTTCTTGCTTTCTCTTTTGGTTTCTTTCTTTTTTCTCTTTTCTTTCCTTTATATATTGCGTCTTTATCTTTCCTTTCTTCCCGCCCTTCATTCTTCCTTTTATTCTTTTTCTTTCTTTCTTTTCTTTCTTTCATTCTTTGTACTTTTGCTTCCTTTCCTTCTTTCTTTAAATTTTATTTTCCTCACTTTTCGTTTTCCTCCGTTCTTTCCTTTTTTTTCTTTATACTATTTCTTTCTTTCTGTCTCTCCTTTATTTTCCTTTTTCCTACTTTCTTCTTTCACGCATTACAGGGTGCGGCTGGTATTTGAGGAGATATTTTACGGATTAGTAAAAAAACTTGCTGAACAAATGAATCTAATTATATTTGATTACAAACAAGTAAACATGAAATTTAGCTAACTATTATTTAATTTTATTCAATAAAACCACCACTAGCATCAATAACTGCCTCTACACGAGTTCGAAATCCATTCTTGCAAATCTGAAAAAACGTGCAATATCCAAATCGCTATGATCAGCCTTTAATGCCACAATCACAGCATACATTTTCATTTTATTTGTTATCATAGGGTTTGCCATTCTTGATTTCTGAAAAATAAAAGCATTAGAAGTTAGTAAGAAGCAGTATTAATATTAAATCTGTATGTCCTCAAATACCAGCCGCAAGCTGTATTTCTTCTTCCTTTTTACATATTCTTTCTTTCATCATATTTTATCTCTCTTTCTTTTCTCATTTTTTCTTTTTTTTAGTTTTCATTTCCTTTCACGAGATTTTTCCTCCTTTTCTTATACGCTTTCTCTTATATGTTTAATTCTGTCCCATCATTCGTTCTTTCTTCTTTTTTTTCATTTCCTTTCTTCTTTTTTCATTTCCTTTCTTCTTTTTTCATTTCCTTTCTTCTTTTTTCATTTCCTTTCTTCTTTTTTTTCATTTCCTTTCTTCTTTTTTTTCATTTCCTTTCTTCTTTTTTCATTTCCTTTCTTCTTATTTTTCATTTCCTTTCTTCTTTTTTTCATTTCCTTTTTGTCTTTTTTGATTTCCTTTCTTCTTTTTTTTCATTTCCTTTCTTCTTTTTTCATTTCCTTTCTTCTTTTTTTTCATTTCCTTTCTTCTTTTTTTTCATTTCCTTTCTTCTTTTTTTCATTTCCTTTCTTCTTTTTTGATTTCCTTTCTTCTTTTTTTTCATTTCCTTTCTTCTTTTTTCATTTCCTTTCTTCTTTTTTTCATTTCCTTTCTTCTTTTTTTTCATTTCCTTTCTTCTCTTTTTTTCATTTCCTTTCTTCTTTTTTTCATTTCCTTTCTTCTTTTTCATTTCCTTTCTTCTTTTTTTCATTTCCTTTCTTCTTTTTTTCATTTCCTTTCTTCTTTTTTTCATTTCCTTTCTTCTTTTTTGATTTCCTTTCTTCTTTTTTTTCATTTCCTTTCTTCTTTTTTCATTTCCTTTCTTCTTTTTTTTCATTTCCTTTCTTCTTTCTTTCATTTCCTTTCTTCTTTTTTGATTTCCTTTCTTCTTTTTTTCATTTCCTTTCTTCTTTTTCATTTTCTTTCTTCTTTTTTTTCATTTCCTTTCTTCTTTTTTTCATTTCCTTTCTTCTTTTTTTTCATTTCCTTTCTTCTTTTTTTCATTTCCTTTCATCTTTTTTCATTTCCATTCTTCTTTTTTTTCATTTCCTTTCTTCTTTTTTTTCATTTCCTTTCTTCTTTTTTTTCATTTCCTTTCTTCTCTTTTTTCATTTCTTTTCTTCTTTTTTTCATTTCCTTTCTTCTTTTTTTCATTTCCTTTCTTCTTTTTTTCATTTCCTTTCTTCTTTTTTGATTTCCTTTCTTCTTTTTTTTCATTTCCTTTCTTCTTTTTTCATTTCATTTCTTCTTTTTTTCATTTCCTTTCTTCTTTTTTTTCATTTCCTTTCTTCTCTTTTTTTCATTTCCTTTCTTCTTTTTTTCATTTCCTTTCTTCTTTTTTTCATTTCCTTTCTTCTTTTTTTTCATTTCCTTTCTTCTCTTTTTTTCATTTCCTTTCTTCTTTTTTTCATTTCCTTTCTTCTTTTTCATTTCCTTTCTTCTTTTTTTCATTTCTTTTCTTCTTTTTTTCATTTCCTTTCTTCTTTTTTTTCATTTCCTTTCTTCTTTTTTTCATTTCCTTTCTTCTTTTTTTTCATTTCCTTTCTTCTCTTTTTTTCATTTCCTTTCTTCTTTTTTTCATTTCCTTTCTTCTTTTTCATTTCCTTTCTTCTTTTTTTCATTTCCTTTCTTCTTTTTTTTCATTTCCTTTCTTCTTTTTTTCATTTCCTTTCTTCTTTTTTGATTTCCTTTCTTCTTTTTTTTCATTTCCTTTCTTCTTTTTTCATTTCCTTTCTTCTTTTTTTTCATTTCCTTTCTTCTTTCTTTCATTTCCTTTCTTCTTTTTTGATTTCCTTTCTTCTTTTTTTCATTTCCTTTCTTCTTTTTCATTTCCTTTCTTCTTTTTTTCATTTCCTTTCTTCTTTTTTTTCATTTCCTTTCTTCTTTTTTTTCATTTCCTTTCTTCTTTTTTTCATTTCCTTTCTTCTTTTTTTTCATTTCCTTTCTTCTTTTTTTCATTTCCTTTCTTCTTTTTTGATTTCCTTTCTTCTTTTTTTTCATTTCCTTTCTTCTTTTTTCATTTCCTTTCTTCTTTTTTTCATTTCCTTTCTTCTTTTTTCATTTCCTTTCTTCTTTTTTTTCATTTCCTTTCTTCTTTTTTCATTTCCTTTCTTCTTTTTTTCATTTCCTTTCTTCTTTCTTTTCATTTCCTTTCTTCTTTTTTTTCATTTCCTTTCTTCTTTTTTGATTTCCTTTCTTCTTTTTTTTCATTTCCTTTCTTCTTTTTTTTCATTTCCTTTCTTCTTTTTTTTCATTTCCTTTCTTTTTTTTCATTTCCTTTCTTCTTTTTTTTCATTTCCTTTCTTCTTTTTTTTCATTTCCTTTCTTCTTTTTTTCTTCGTTTGTTTCTTTCTTTTGGGTTTTTAATCTTTCGTCGTTACTTTTTCATTTTTTCTTTTTTTCATATTCCATTCTTCGTTATGCTTTTTATATTTTCTTTCTTTCTCTTTTTCTATGTTTTTCCTTCTTTTTTTTCTTTTTCTTTTTCTTATTTACCTTTTCGTTCTTTTCTTCTTATTGCTTTCTCTTTTCCTCTTTCCTCTTTCCTCTGCTCATTCAGGCTTCGTACTTCCGCCATTTTGTTTCTGGGCGTGTGATTCTTTTTCTAAAAGTTTCGGCATCTGATCACAATATACAAAATTCATCCTGGCCGTAAAAATGAACGAAAAAGAATATTTTCCCTTTCTGCATTGAATCTCAAAATACAATGCGTAAAAATAAAACATTTTGTAAACTATTTGTTGTTAAAGTTTTATCGGACACTGAGATTCAGACTTGACTTATTTCTAAAGATTACAGAAGATGAAACCAAATAGCCGGTAAACTTTAGGTTTTCCTTATAAGTTTAGCAATCAGGCTGCATATATTTATCATGCCTCACCATATGAGGCATGATATATGTATACATGTTCGCATTAACAAAAGAAAAAAATACTCACCGATCAACGTAAACGAAATCCGGGGATGGATAATCGGATTTCGGAAAAACTGAAGAGCGGATAATCGAATTCCCGAAAATCGAGGTCAGGATTATCGAATTCTGGAAAATAAAAATCCGTATAATCGAATTCCGGAAAACCGAGGTAAGGATTATCAAATTCCGGAAAATCGAGGTCAGAATTATCGAATTCTGGAAAATAAAAATCTGTATATTCGAATTCGGGAAAATCGGAATCCGGATAATTAAATCCCAGAAAATCAAGGCCAGAATTATCGAGTTCCGGAAAATCAAATTCCGTAAAAATCGAATTCCGGAAAATCGAAATCCGGAAAATCAAATTCCGGAAAATCGATGTCAGGGTTATCACGGAAGTACTACCTTTAACTTTTGAAACATGTATAGACTCGGCCAATTTTTACCGTTTGACTCAAGTATTAACCGGATCAATGCCACAGTTCTACATCATCTAGAAAATGCTGTTAGTGATGTTGGACTCTATGCCATTGCCTCTAATACTGAATTCATAGGTTTCAATCAAAAAGGCTCAATACAAACTGTCTCAGGTGAATGAATAAAATCTGTCGATTATTTTACATAGCTAGGAAGCGAAATAAATTCTTATGAAAAGGATGTATATTTGCGTCGTATAGCTAAAGCCTGGGCCGCCTTGAATAAAATCAATGTAATCTGATCTAGCAGACAACCTCAAGCGGAGATTCTTTTGATCCACTTTAGAGCCGATTTTAATGTATGGTACCAATGCTTGGACATTAAATAAAACCCTTGAGTCTAAGCTGGGTGGAACCTACACTCGGATACTGAGAACTATACTTAATATCTCTTGGAGACAACATCCAATTAAATCACAGATCTATGAAAACATCCCTGATATTTTAACAATCTTCCATGAACGGAGAACACGCTTTGCAGGTCACTAACAGCAAGCAAAACAAGAACTTGCGTGTAATTTAGATGAAATGGTCACCCAACAACCACCGACATTTGACCAACAATATTATGTTGCAGAACGCCACCCTAATGACCTTCCAGCCTTGATGCAGGATTGTGATGGTTGGCGTTATAGTCACATGAATGCCCAAGCTATAGCTCGACTGAATAAAATAGAAACTTGACCAATGTTTACTTAAACCGGTTCAATGCTTAACTTTTGAAATATATAGATCCGGCCATTTTTTACCTTTTGACTCAAGTATTAACCGGATCTATGTTTACTTATTGACTCAATTATTAACCGGATCTATGTTTACTTATTGACTCAAGTATTAACTTGATCTATATTTGCGTATTGACTCAAGTATTAACAAGATTTATGCTTTCTTATTCGAATTTTGTAGGCTTTGCGTTTGGCATTGTAGAGGAAATAATTCAGTTATTGGAGGAGTTTGAAAGTGTTTTTTGTTTATTTCTCTTATTCAGAGAGGAATTGGGTACTGCTGATTAGGTACTGCAGGATTGAGTACTACAAATTCTAAGAAATCTTAAGTAAAAACCTATGATTAGTCTGGTTTTTATTTTTTTATTATTTGTCGAAAGTTGTACATCCGTATGTGTTCGTATTAACGTGAAGTATACGAGAGTCGGCTGAAAGATACATAGTCTGACAAAAATACTTTCATGTAATATGACCAAATGGTGTTTAGTTTTCAAATAGTCCTTCTTGCAGTCCACACACTTCTTCCGTCAGTGTTGCAGTGCATGGATCCTGTTGGTCAAGAATGTCAGCAACAGCAGATTTGACTTCATCATCACTGAGATACTAGTTCCCCGCCAAATGTTTTCTTATGTTGGGGAACAGATGATAGTCAGGAGAATAGAGAAACGGATCGACCAGACCAAAGCCACATTCGCGTACAGCAACCATTGAAGCCAAGGATTTGTGTGCTGGAGCATTGTCCTGATGAAATCAGAGCCCTTTCATCAGTTTTCTTGGGTGTTTAATCATGATAGCCTCTCGTTACTGTCTCAGCCAATTGACAGAGTACTCTCCATTGATGATGTGGCCCTTTTAAAGATAGTTAATAGACAGACACAATGCTTTTGCATCCAAAAATGCTGAGGCCATCATCTTCCCTGCAGATGACACTACGTTTTTTTCTTTGCAGAGGAGGGGTGTTTCCACTGCATCGATTGTCTGTGGTTCAAAGTAATGAACCCAAGACTCAACGCGGGATAGGAAACATTCCAGGAAACCAGCTGGATCTGTTTGAAATCAATGTCTAAAACTGACTGTATGGTGAAGAAAGGAAACTAAAACAATTGTTTCAATTAAATTATACAAGAGTGTATATGAATAAAGACAAAAGGAATACATGTCTTAATCGACGCGTTTCGTCCTCCAAGGGATTATATCAAAGTAAATGTAAGGATTTTTATCTTGTAACAATTATTTATGCACAAGAGCAAAATGTTATCAGTTTTTTCAAAATTGTTTGGTATAGGCGAGTTCAATAGATATTGCTCTTAATCTCATATTGAGTCTAATAAAATCTACGGTGAGAACGAATATTGTATCCGTCATATAACTTTTATTAGTATGCTGTTTTCGTTGTTCTATATATATTGTTCGGTATAGTTTTGATTTCACGCATGCGCACATAAGGAAGGACCACACCCAAAATATATATATACAGGGTGTCCATAAAGTTCGTGTGCACTTTAAAATATTTGTATTTGCGATTGAAATAATTTGTAAAAAGGATTAGAAAGAAGTAAATGTATATTTTTTAAGGTTTTATTGAAATTTTATTTAATTTTCAACATGTCCTCCATCATTAGCAATACAAAGGTTAATACGATTTTGCAGTTCACGGAAAACATTTGCCAACTGATT
>OZ038508.1:91074550-91249550 GCA_964036315.1 Acanthosepion esculentum | reverse complement strand
TAAACAATAACTTCAAATTCTTGTAGCCCTCTATATCAAAATCAACCAACCAACACTCAACAAAATTTATTAATATATAGCAACAATATATGAAAGTGCATATAACATTTAATACCGTTTTATATTTCTACCAATCTCCGGTCAGTTCCCTTGTATTAAAATGCTTCTTTTGCAAAACATTCAATGACCATAACGAATAAATTTAAAATTTCTAAAATAACTATGACAGAACGTTTTATGTGTGTTTTTAAAAATCACTGACAATGGAACATGCTTCATCACAGTTGTCAGGTAAAGACGATTGCGTTTAGGCATGAGGCAGACTATCATCGCTTGGTGTTGACCTCAATATCCACTTTTATATTCATATACTCTGTTCCTGATATCGAACACTTTATCTCATAAATATAGCATAACTTTTTATATTTTAATTATATATATATATATATATATATATATACATATATATATATATATATATATAAATGATAATATAAATACAGTTTAACCCGGATATAAGAGAGTTGTCGGGACCGGAGAAGAAGTATCTTATATCCGGGTTTCTCTTATATCCGGGCTTCTCTTATATGCGGGTCTCTTATATCCGGGTTACACTGCATATATATATATATAAATAATAAAATATAGTTTAAAGGTATGGTGTATTTATGGGTTAAAGGTATCAATATCAGGGGTAGAGCGTATGTAAATATGAAGGTATACATTGATGTCAACATTCAGAGGCGACAGTCTGTTCCATGCTAAACACAATCGTCAGGTCTGAGAAGTACGTTTAACATGAAACAGACTATAAATTTCATATATATATATATATATATATATATATGCAAAAGATTTATATATAGGTAAAAATCCGTGAGTAAGTAATCCAAGTGAATCCTAATAATATAAAACAACAAAACAGAGCTCAATATATTTATTATAGAGAATAGAAATGAATTACATAAAAATGAAACTATATATATATATATATATATATATATATATATATATATGAAAATTACATAAAAATGAAACTCAATTTTCCTCCATTTATATGGCTATTTCGCTCGTAGCTTGTCAATACTAACAAGTTTTTTTATCTAACTTTTTAGTATTGACAAGCTCGAAGGAATTTCTCTCTCTACGAGCGAAATAGCCATATAAATGGAGTAAAATTGAGTTTATATATATATATATATATATATATATATATATATATATATATATATATATATATATATATATATATATATAATGTATCTCAGAATAAAAGCTGACTTTTCGGAATATCTGTCAAATGTATGTCTATTTTTATGCGAGTTGAGCACACTATATGAACTCTGCCCAAGCAGAAATACTGTTTCTTTTTTGCGTTTGAAATTTTACTCATTGAAGAAATGATGTCTGTGTGTTGAATCCTGAGCCAGTGCAACCTGTAAATGGAATCTTTTTTTCTGAAAAGTTGAACCAAGCTTGTAGATAGAATATTAATCGAAACTTAAATCAGCCGAGAATGCTCGAGACATCTTAAAAGGACATGTTGAAAACCTCTTCCTTGATTCGTCAAAGAAAAGTATCATTGGTGAACCTTAGTAAGAATTAAAAGCCAAACAGCCTTTAGTCAAGTTGGTTAAATTTCGCGCAGGTTACTGTTTGGAAACCAATTAAAAATATTTATTTAGTATGGCCCAAAAGTCACCCAGGGGTCTAAAAGTTTAATAATGGTTTTGTTTACTAACATTTTTCATTTTTCTTTCCGAATATGAGGGGTCCTGGTTTGGCATCCCGTCTACAGTCGCTATCTCACAGACGCGATGTGGCTTCCCTCTGTCTTTTCTACATGTATTTTCACGGCAACATACTCCTACTTTCGCTGGTACCCCAACTGCATGAATTTAAGCGTGCTACTTGGTTGGCATATCGGTCCCACCCTTCCACTGTCGAAACCGTTAAATGCAGCCGTCTCTTCTACTCCAACAGCTTCTTATCTCGCACTTCCCAACAGTGGAACTCCCTTCCTCTTACTTGCGTCTCTGATAGCTATAATCTTCAAATATTCAAATGTAATGTCAATCGACATCATCTTATGCCAAGGGTCGGCAACCTACGGCCCGCGAAGGCATTTTGACCGGCCCGCGAGCCTGATTACCAATGACTATTTTTAACATGAGAGACGAGGCTTTCGAATTCGACAAAAGGCCTGATGTTATCTTCCTCTGATCCACCCAACCGAATTTGAATACTATGACCGCAAAAACACGATCAAAAGCCAATTACCTCCATTTCAGCGTAAAAAAAATAAAAAAAAATAAACATAAAACAAAATCTGAGAGCCGATTTGACCGACCGGCCGACCGACCGACCGACCGACCGGCCGACCGTTGTTTTTAATATAAATTATTTTTATGTATATTCAACACTTGTGATTAAATGTGAATATGCAGATCTGTCATCACTTCTCAATTTAGCTATATCGTCGAACTTCAAATGAAATTTGTTATATGTCATTTTCCATAGAATGTCTACACATCTCAGTGCATTAAAAATATTAGACTATCTGCCATTTATCTTTCATGAGACTTGTCACTTATTTTACCAAGTTGCGTTGCCCACGTTTAATGTCAAATAATGGATACATATTTGTTATGACCCTTGGCTACATTAAAAGATAACAGAAGCGAAAGGAACGCTAAATTGAAAGCGGCCAGGGAGGGACTGACATGCGCGGTAGCAGAAATCTAAAGACAGTTAAACATACGCGCATTATACATACATGCCTCATGAATGTGTCGATGATACCGCATGTGTACGTACGTAAGTGTATATGTTTGCAACTATTTGTACTCGTTTATATGGGTATATATCTGCTTCGTTTTTGTTTGATGTGTGTGTGTGTGGTTCGTTTGTGGAACAATTTTCAATAACAGTTTCAAACCTACACGTCATAATTTCATCCATTTCACTTCGGTTGATTTTTTTCACTTTGAAGTATTTTGACGTTCCTTGAGGAAAAGTAATTTTTGTTAGGTGTTTTTTAATTTTAGATTTTCTTTTGCTTTTCTGATTTCTCAATGTTTATTTTCATTATGGTTTTAAATATTTAGGTTAACGGGGGTCTGCATATGTAATTTTCCTTAATTTTTCATTAATGGCCTTTCGTCCGGTCCACGACCCGTCATTATAACACGATCTGGCCCGGGGGGGTCGAATGAGTTGCCGACCCCTGTCTTATGCCTTGATTTTGTTCCCCGTCCTTCTCTCTATCCTTTCCTCAGACACGCCTCTTTATTCTTGTTCTCTACCCTCTGTAACTCCTTGCGTGCTAGTGGCACCCCCATCTTGCTTGGGGTGAAATGCTTAAAAAAGGTATTTTACAAAAAGGTGACTTTAGAAATGAATCCTGTTTGAATATAAGGTTCAGCAATGAAGAGAAGTAGTGAAATCTTTTTATGAAAACCAAGAATCAATAAAACAAACTTACCGTCGCCATTGTGGGAGATTCTTCAAGTTTAGAGAATAAAAGTTCAGTAAGTGACCCTAGACGAAGTGGCTGACCACGTTCGGTTAGGAACGAAGGAGTATTTCAGCGAGTAAGGGAGAGTGTCGAAGAAGATCCGAGCATATGAATTCTAAGGCGATCTCGATAGGAGTGTATGCCACGGACGTCCCTCCAATACATACTTAAAAAACCATAAACCTCTTTTCGTACAAGACAGATCAAAAGGTCAAGGGTTACAATCCTGCTTCTCATGTGAAACTTTGGAAAAAAGAACAATATTTCGCGGTTACGGCATCAAATAGTCACCACCTTCTCCCGATCTGACAAACTAGTTTTCTAATGGGATAATCTTAAAGAAAATGTTTATGCCAAGAGCTGACTCTCCAACAGATGAAGGACAAGAATCAGAAAACTATAAGAGTACTTAAGTCTGAAACATTGCAGTCTGTGTTGGAAAATATTTTTTTAAAAAGTGAGTGCTAGGAGCCGTTTAGCAAAAATGTGATGTTGCGGGTCAACAAAATTGCACGAGGACCAAGTCAAACGGGATAGCCTACAAGTCATCAAGGAGTCTAAAACTTTAATTATTATTTTTTATTATTTTTTGTTTATTAACATGTTTTATTTTTCCTACAGATATTTTATACACGAGGCTTTGGAAATTAATCATGTAAAAAAATAAACAACAACGACCGCAAGTCTGGACATTTTTTTTTTACCAAAATCGAGAATTAATCATTCAAACTCAACGAGCATATGGTTACTGTGCAAGAGTTTCTCCAGGTTTTGAGAGCAAAGGTTCCGTAAGCGACATTTAACGAAATGGCAGACTATATTCGGTTAGAAATGAAGAAGTATTTGAACGAGTAAGGGACAATACCCCCCCCAAAAAGAGAATATCAACTCGAAGGTGGACTCGATACTTAAATTTTATGAATTTAAGCGCAGTACTAGATTGGAGGCAAGGTCTTATCATTTTACAGTTGATATGGCTAGATGTAACCGTAATTTCTATGCTAACAGTTACTTTTCTCACACTTCTTTCTTGTGGAAAGCCTGTTGCTTTCCAGTGAAATTTGATCTTCAAAAGTGTAAATGCAATGTCAATCATTATCTTCTGTCTTCTTAATCCTTGTTCTTTTATTGTCCTCTCTCCTTAATAGTAGTTTTTCTCATATTCTCTAACACTCAGTAACCCCTTGCGTCCTAGTGGCTTTATTGCCTTTGATATTCAAAAATTTAAATGCAATGTCAATCGTTATCTTCTGTCTTCTTAATTCTTGTTCTTTTATCGTCCTCTCTCCTTAATAGTAGTTTTTCTCATATATTCACATTCTCAATAATCCCCCTGCGTGTTAGTGGCTTTATAGGCTTGCTTGGGGTGAAAGGATTCTGTTGCTCCATATTCTATCTATCTATCTATCTATCTATCTATCTATCTATCTATCTTTTTGTATCTTTTTTTCTAAACGCTTGATGCATTGCTTGCAAGTGCCTGCATTTTCAGGCTCTCTCTTTGTACAAATGCAAATAACGTCGGATCGATTTTCGATCAAATGCTCTTCCATTTTGTTCTTTCAAGCACCCGACGGCGACGACGGCGACGACGACGGCGGCGGCGACGACGACGGCGACGACGACGGCGGCGGCGATACATTTTGTTTTTCAGGTACCCAATAATAAATAGAAAAAAAAAGTCAGAAAAAGAATGAAAAACGTAGAAGGCAAACAAGGAATGAACAAATAAAGAAAACATTGGCGACAACTAACTACCAACAAAAGTGACGGACGACAAATATACATCAGGAGTAGACGGGGTCTGGTCGAACAACGCATTCAACAAGGGACACACATGTCATCGATAGGTGAAAATATCGATTTCCCTTTCTGTTATACAATATTGTCTGTGTAATGGCCGACAAATGGATATTTTCATCAGATTTTTCTTTCAATTTTGTTTATGTATGTATATATATATATATATATATATATATATATATATATATATATATATATATACAGTGTAACCCGGATATAAGAGAGTTGTCGGGACCGGAGAAAAAGTATCTTATATCCGGGTTTCTCTTATATCCTGGTTTGGTCTATTATATATACATTAACACAGGCTCTAATTTGGGACCAGAGAAAATCGCTCTTATATCCGGGCTTCTCTTAAATCCGTGGTTCTCTTAAATCCGGGTTTCTCTTATATCCGGGTCTCTTATATCCGGGTTACACTGTATAAAGAAAGAACAGTAAGATATATTATCCAGTATTCGTATTGATATTTTTTTACTTTTTTATTTTTACAAAACAGAGCTCAATGTAAATTTACAGAGCATAAATATTATAAATTAACTGATTTAAAATATGGTTTCTTCGCTACACAGTAATAACCATGTTTCAAAAACTGAAGCTAAAAACTGGAAATTTAATTACATAATTAAATTAAAAGCATTAGTTCTGTTTCATCTTCAAGCGAACTTAATTTTAAATGTACTGAATTTAAACGCATGTCTTTTTTTTTATTTATGGCAAGTTTTTCGGCATTTTTTTCGTACTTGTATACTTAAAGATTATTTCTAGGGGTGTTCCTGTTAGAATACGTTATATTTAACTATAATTTTAAAATATTTTTACTCTTAATTACTAATCGACTATATTTCTTTTTAAAAACGAATAGAATTAAATTATTTAAAATTATTTAAAATTATTTAAAATTATAGAATTAAATTATTTAAAATTATTTTTTCATATCAAATATAAGTATGTATATTACCAGCTCGCATTTTTTAATTTTATTTTTAAATATTATTTAAGGAAAATTTTTGACAATGACGGCAAAAAATAGCTATAACATTTCTCTGATTCAGTAAATTTTTATTTTTTATAAACTTAGTAATATATAGTTTCTCATGTATGCACAAAGGACATGGGTCATTTAATGACCTACATATTCTAGCTTTTCTTATTAATTTCTATTTTATTGTAGGTGTTTTATTGGATTATATTCCATATAATATACATTTAGTTTTTAGCTTTAATTTTTGAAACGTGGTTATTACTGTGTAGCGAAAAAAACATATTTTAAATCAGTTTATTTATAATATATATATATATATATATATATATATATATATATATATATATATATATATATATATATATATAAATTTAATGATAAACAATAATTAACACATAACTGGGGGGGGAGAAGAGGTGCCTTCACACCTTTTTCAACGGTATCTGCGTGTATGTGAATATAATGAACGGAACTAGAATTGGAAGTCAGTTCTCCGATTATCCATTACCCATTACACCACCCGCACATCCGCACTCTGGGCACGTTCGCTTTCTGAGCATGAGACCCGGGTTCGAATCTCACCATTGTTGATTTGTTTGTTTCTTGATTCTATCGGTCTGGACACCTTTGTAAAATGCCTGAAACCCATACGAAGCCTTGTGAGTGAAATTGGGTCGACGGAAGCCTTGGGGGTCGTCGATGTCTGTGCTTAGCACGAAGTCACAAGTCATCATGACCGAGGGTTTGAGCATTCTGACCTTGTTTACATTGTTGATCAAGTTAGATAATGCGCTTCTCTCCCAAATCTGTAAACTAACGCATAGATGCAGTATAAACCACAGGTGGGCTCTGTGGGCGTTGAATAAACAGAAATGTACCTGAGCTGGTGTCTGCAATGGGGATTAACTAATCTGGCATCCTCGGATTCGAGTGTCTGCGCCATTTACTTTTACATCCAAGCTTACACCACTTCCCATGTTGTTACCCATCTAGGTACTGACCAGGATCGGCATTGCTTAACGTCGCTGATCGTACTAGAACCAGAATTGATAGATTAATCCGAAAATAAAAATGATTTTTTAAAATTCTTTAGAAATGATTTTTATAAAATTTCAGTTATTTACTTTTCAATTTGGCCTTTTGTCATGTTTTTGTAAACAAGTAATTTGTTGATGGCTTCTTAAAATGAAATGGATTGTTTTTAAATGATCCAAGCAAGGCAATAAAGTCACTACGACACAAAGAGTCACTGAGTGTGAAAGAATCTGAAAATAATATTATTAAGGTACAATAAAATAACAGAATTCAAGGAAACAGAAAATCGGTGTATATTTATTTGTAACTATTTACACTATTTACATTGTTCGGACTTCTGTTTTCATCTTTATTGTCATATTCACAATGTTTCGGCAGTTATACGCTCCAGCCTTCTTCAGCTGATACTTTTTCGGATTTTGAACCGAACTTTTTATTTAGGTCCTGGGGGTAGATTGTTCTAATTCCACGTGCCATGCCTTTTTGGGTATCTCAGTATCAGTTTATTCATAAATGGTTGGAGAAAGAGAAATCACCGCCCCACACCTCTGAAGTTGAAATAATAGACAGAGAACATCAATGGAAAATAAGAAAGCTTAAGGAATCAGCACATATGCTATGACACCAAGGACACATAGCCCAGTGGATAAAAGAGTTGGTTGAGTAATCCAAAAACTGATTGTATCCAAAAAGTTGTGAGTTCGATACCTGAAACAAAACAGACTTTGCATTTAAATTAAGGTTGAGTGGAAAGCAAATAACCAGAGTAAGTTCCACAAGCAAGAAGTGCGAGAAAAGAAACTGTTAGCATAAAACTTCGGGGTAAATTGTCGGCATTTTATATTTTTAGTTCCGCGCATGCGCGTTGTTAGCTTTTTATTTTGTCAACTGCACAGTATAGTAGGGTCAGTTGGGCACCATCTGTGAGAAAAAGATCACCATGACACAATTCAATCCACCAGAAATTTCGAAATTCGTATTGCTTGGCATTCACACCGGAAGCGCCAATACGAACATTTCAGAGTGTTTGGGCGTCAGTCTGTGGAGAGTGCAGAAGATTTGGAAAGAGTTAGATGAGTCTAATGGTGATTACGAAGGTGTCTGGAGTGATCACTAGTGTTGGTGATGTTATGCCTCCATTCATCTTCCCACAGAAACTTAGATTCAACACGGAGGCCTACATAATGTGCCTTGATGAGGTAGTGCTGCCCTGGATCAAGAGGGTGGCTACTGGAAGACCCTATGTCTGGCAACAGGACTCTGAACCATGCTACACAATCAGGATAACCCAGTCATGGTTGTCAGACAATTTCTGACACCACATCACCCCTATATATCTAGCCACCTAACACTCCAGACAGAAAATCCCTGGTTATTAAACGTGGGTCTTAGTTGAACGAGAAACCGACAAAACTCCTTGTAACACCAAAGATGAACTTTTGGCAAGGATTATAGATTATATATATTATAGACACCAAATTAAACAAGGAGACCATCCAGAAGAGTTGCAGGAGATTCCGAGGTCGTTGAAGCGATTTTATTGAATAAATTTACTCTTTAGTATTTCAAGCTATTGTAGTGGAAATTTGGAAAATATATTTGTTAAAATGAGATGTCAGTGTTATTTTCATTTTTGCGTCATTTAGTCGACAATTTATCCTTCGCACACTGTATATAGAAATTCACTGTAAAATGGTAAGACCTAGCAGCCAATCTAGCACTGTGCTTAAATTTGTAAATCAACAAGGAAAGCTCATCAGAACAATTACTATGAAAAATATTTATTGAAAAAGCATTTATTGAAATGGTAATAGTATTTAGATCACAGCATATGATTAATCGGAAGTAGGTAATGTTGACAGTTTTGATTTTGAATTATAATAATGTATATGAAATAAACGACTGGCAAACGTTTAAGCTTATCCAACTGCCTTAATTTATTTCCTACTGTTTTACGTCATATGATAATCTCTCTCTCTTTCTCTCTCTCTCTTTTTCTCTCTCTCTTTCTCTCTCTCTCTCTCTCTCTCTCTCACACACACACACACACACACACACACACACACACACACACACACACAGAAACAAAATAAAATGACTGAATAGCTATCTGAACAAAGGAAAATGGCTTCGCCTGCGCAACTCTGGCTATAATTGCTACTAATCAATAAATCTCCAAATCTCTTTTGTTGATCGAAGAAAATGCAAAACAAAATTTTCTGTAACGGTTACCATCATGTAAAAAGAAATCGACTGGGTTCAGCTTCGTAGAAATAGCCTTAGAAAAAGTACGAATGATCTCTTCTTTCCCAGCCATGGGTTAAAGACAGGCCTGACTGCGCCATATTGCTTTCAAGTGGTAACTACTCTAGCCGAAAGAAAACTCTAAATACAAAACCAGCCTTAAAAGTGATGGTCTCCGTTAGGCCATCTTGCCCAAGACACACCAGTGCAGCTATGGATGCAGTATATACGGGCCTACTACGACCCTAAAATAGTAGGACAGGCTGTGCACTATAGTCTTGGTTGGTGACCAGTCTAAAAGAAGGATTGTGGATTATGTACTTCGTATGTCATTTGACAATCTGCAAGATAAGAGTTTCCATCTATGTCCCCTCAAGAAGCTCTCGCTTCCCTGCCAAATATCTTACAGATACTGATTTCGCTCATGACATCACTCTTATCAATCAGTCTTTAGAGAATGCGCAAGTTCTCCTACAATCTCTTGAGCCAACTGAGTAGGTCTCTATCTCAATGAGTCAACAACTGAATACATGAACAGATGTACAGCCAGCAATGACCATCCTTTTAAATTCCATTAATAACATCAATTTGAATCAAGTTGAGTATTATAAATATCTGGGATCATTCATCTCCTCTCCCTTGAAAGACTTCCAAACTAAGAAGGCTACGGCATGGTCTTCATGCAATGATATGCACTAGATCTGGACATCACAACTGGACGGAAAACTCAAGATCAAAATATTCACAGCCGCTGATGAGCCGATTCTACACTCTGGCTCAGAGACATGGACACTCTCATTGAGAAACGTCTAGATGGACCCTACACATGTCATCTGATGAGAGCTCAAAACCTCTCTCGTAAACGCCATCCGACCATCCACCAAATCTACAGCAGTCTTCCCCGTGTTCCCTCTCTCATACTTCGAGCACAGTTTGCTGGCCTCTGCCACTGTGCCAAGAATGAGGTTGTTTATTATTTCCTACTCTGGAAGCCTGCATCAAACCTGACCAGGGGCAGAAAACTGTCATTCCCTGGCATCATCGATGCAGGCATTGGTAGCAAGGACTTGGGGACAACAATGAAGGACTGGGAGGAATGGCTTAGTGTTGTGGACCCTATGATCCCAACTGCGGTCGACACATGACGATTGAAAGGAACAGACTAAAGTCTCACAGCACGCCAGTTCATCAAAATAGCAGTGCCAGAAGTGAGTAAGAAATGATACTGCGATTATGTCAAACTCCAGTCGCCTCACCGTAAAAGTACCAGGTATGAACAGACAGGGGATATCAGAGTGACTTTTATAAATTTATCGAGCCAACTATTTTTCTGATTCAAATACTTAATGATACATTTTATTCCATAATATAATTCCACAATATATATAAATAATATGAGTATATTGGGTAATTGAATGACAAAATTTAAAAAAATCTCATGCTTCGTCCTTCGAAAGGACTCCTTTAAACTAAATAATATCGCTTGCATCATAATATGTAACGGGGTTGGAACGAACTACAAAAATATGAGTTACAATTATACACCGAGAAAACCCTACAGATACAGGGAAGGATAACTTTAAATTTGTTGGCGTCAGAAGTGACTAGATCAGGCTCTCCTACTTTGCTAGATATCGAGCATTTTTTGTTCAGTTTCCCATTGGCTATCCAACGATTGAAATCGCCCACCGGTGGTTGGCGATCAGCCATTTTAGTGGGTGATATAGGATTGCGAGTATTAGAATGTATTTCAACATATGCTAGTAGAAAAATATTTAAAAGAAGATATGTAAAGGACATGTATAAAAACAAACAAAGCAGCAGGCTAAATTGAAATAAATGGGTCCCCTTGATCTCTCTCTCTCTCTCTCTCTCTCTCTCTCTCTCTATCTATCTATATATATATATATATATATATATATATATATATATATATATATATATATGAAGAAAAATAGTCTTAAAGTGTGCTATATTTATGGGATAAAGTGCTCAATATCAGAAATAGAGCGTGTGTAAATATAAAAGTGAACATAGAAGTCAACACTTAGAGGCAACAGTCTGTATCATGCCTGACGATTGCATCTAGCATGAAACAGACTCTCGCCTCGAAGTGTTGACTTCAATGCTCACTTTTATACATAATTTTCGTTCGGAAAAACACATTTATTTCGTCTTCCAGTTTTTATTCTAAACGGAAAAATACAGCCTGAAGATGAATACGTGAAGCATTTGAAAGTACTAGCTGAATTAAAAAATACACCATATCCATTTTATACATAAGGATCTCATCATTCAGTGGATTATTAGTAGTATAATGCTTATAATTATGTCTACTAGCGAAGGGATTTCGCCAATAATTGCATTAATATTGCTAATTGATTCAAGGTATGATTAACTCTTTGTAATATATATATATATATATATATATATATATATATATATATATATATATATATATATGTATATATATATATATATATATATATATATATATATATATATATACAATATTAGTGGTAAATATAAACATACATATGCAATTATATATACACATACATGTATGTATAAAAATAATTCCAAGAGGATATGATCCAGGTAGAACTCAATGCCCAGGACAGAGTGTTTAAGTCTTATATATATATATATATATATATATATATATATATATATATATATATATATATATATATATATATATATATATACTAGCAAACAACGAAAGTTTTGGCATTTTCTATAGTTTTGCGAAGGGTCAATTGACATTCAAATAGTTCTTCAGACGAAAAAACGTTTTTTTTCGAACATACAGGGTTATTAAAAAAGAATGAACCGATTTCCTGAAGCATTGCTTCAGTTCTCAAGCATCATGATGGAAAGAGGAGTTTTCCAAGTTTTGAATGGCTGTTACAGGGGCACTGTAGTCGCGCCGTAGCTCCGGCAACGTTCAGTTGTTTATATAACCCCGTCTAATCGTGCGACACGCTAGTCTTCCAACACCGCGGCTGGTCGCTGAAGTGACCGCTTGAATCAAGAGTTACCTTATCCCACGTTATGATTTTTAGATCTTAAGGTAGTCAAGATCGAATCGTCGTAGCTATCTTCATGTTGGGCTGGTCCACGCACGGGCATGACGCACAGTGAAAACAAATAACACTCGAATAAATTAAACAAAAGTAAATACTGCTTTTATATCAGTCCTCCGTACAATAATTAGTTATATTATAGTTCGCATGCAATTGATTATCAGCCCAACCCGTGTCTAAGTCGGAAGTGAATACTATCGTCGACCTCACAAAAATCTGTTTAGCGGTTGTTGGTAAATTTTTGCACAAGGCTGAAGTCGATGGATGTCGTCGGCAGATAATCACGTGGGCCACTCTTTTCTCTTCTGCCGCTGTTTCTGTCTCTTCTGCTCCAACTCATCTCTTCTTGTGACTGGCGAATTCGCTTCGCGCATTCGTATTTATGGACATAATATTGGCGAATTCCCTTCTCTCAATCTCTCATATCTCTCACTAAACATCCTCAGTGAGCGTGGGTGGCTTATCCACCCCCTCCAGTCTCAATTCAACTTTCAACCAGGAGAATGAACTCTAAATTCGTTGTTTACGCTTTCGCTTTTCAGCTTGCATTTGCAGCTGTGTGTCTATCAACATTGCCCCCTAAGTCTGGGCAACTTTTCCATTGTTCAAACTGCTCGACATACAGTTCAAGTCGTTTATGTGTGAATTAAATCTTTCTTCTGTTTTACCGTGGCAACGATCACACCTGGGACTGGAGAGTCCTCAGCAAAAGCCGTTCTGTGTTCTCGAGTTCGCGAAAACAAATACGGTTGTCACGGTACAACGTGTTTTTCGAAGGCTATTCGACATTCATCCGCTTTCTCCTAAGAACATTCGACGGTAGTTTTAAACAGTTTCAAGAGAGTGGGTCTCTGTGTAAAGGAAAAAAGTCCAGGACGACCACGAGTTTCGAAGGAACAAGTGGCGAGAATCCGTGCTGCGTTTGAGCGGAGTCCACGGACGTTCACACATCGAGCTAGCCGTGAGCTTGCGATCTCTCAATCCACTATTTGATATGTGCTAAGAAGACGTCTACACTTGAAACCTTAGAGACTACGCCTCGTTCAGGCCCTTGCTCTTTGTGCTTGACCTGCAAGATCTCCAGACCTCATCGTGTGTGATTTTTTTCTTGTGGGGATACGTAAAAGATCGTGTTTATGTTCCGCCGCTACCCACTAACCTTGACGATCTTCAAATAACAACAGCGATCAGCTCAGTCGATCGTGCTATGCTGATACACGTCTCGGAGGAATTCTCTTATTACACTGATGTTGCCTGTGCTGCAGGTGGTGGCCACATTGAACACTTGTGAGACTGGAAATAAAAGTTGATTGTGAGTAGAATAGTTGGGACTTGGCTAGAGTTTTCTGTTACTTTTCTTTATTAAAATTTTGCGTAATGAAATCGGTTCATTCATTCATTGGACATTTGTACTACGTATATAATAGCTCTATCAGGAACTCTTGCATTCATTTAATTTTTGAATAATCTTGTAAATCTGAGAAGAGCAATAACACCAAGAACAATAAAAAAAATACAACGTAAACGTAATAAGTCAATTTCATCAACCTCTGCAACGCAAGGACAAATCCTCCGCAAGGAGACACCCTCCCAAATACAAGGACACGTCGTCCGCAAGAATACATTGTCCTGCGCAACACAAGGACACATCCTCCGGAAAGACAACTCCTCACAAACACAAGGACACGTCGTCCACAAGAATACATTGTCCGCAACACAAGGACAAATCGTCTGCAAGGACACATCCTCTGCTACACAAAGACACATCTTTCGCGACAAAAGAGCACACCCTTCACAAGGTCACATCCACTGCACGTCATGGACACATACTCCGCAAGAAATGGACACATCTTCCGCAAAAACACATTCACACGTCCCCCGCAAGGACACATCCTCCGTAACTCACGCACACAACATCCGTGTGGACACATCCTCCGCAAACACAAGGAGAAAACCTCTGCAATACACGGACACATCAACTTCAAGGACACATCCTCCGCAAGACAAAGACACATCCTTCCGCAGAACAAGGACACTTCTTCCGCAACACATAGACACATCAACTTCAAGGACACATCCTCCGCAAGACAAAGACACATCCTTCGCAAACCAATGTCACATCCTCCGCAACACAAGGACGCATACCCCGCAAGGACACATCCTCCGCACCACAAGGACACATTCTCTGCAAGGACAAATCCTCCGCAACCCAAAGATAACTTGATGCACGCAGCGCATCACAGATACCCCGCAGTATCTTGATCCTACAGGCACCATTTCCTTTTTAATCTTTCTCGTAATCACTGCATTTTAAGGCCTCTCTTCTCTCCGCCGTGTCCGACCAGATCTTTTCTTCATATTTGAAGAGATCGCTCAACATTCACAATGAGCACCTTTCTTTAGTTCTATAAATCTTCGGATCACGAGGCCTGTAACCCCTGACGGTCGTAGCGGCACCACATGTACTGTATCCATAGAAAACCCAACTCTCTCCAAGTTGGTTTGAATTCAGAGTTTTCCTACTCCTAAACTGGTTGCCACTGTCTATTTACCCACGAGAAAAAGAGATGGATTCATACCTTTACCAACGGTATTAGCGCATGAGCGAATGTAATGAAGCCAACTTGAATTCGTCTCTCCGATACCTTATTCCGAGCCGAGACCCATTACCACATCGGGCCTCCAGACAATCTTCGAATATTTGTCACATTTTTCTACACCACCCATATAATTAAATTTCTGACAGTCTTCGTTAACGTCTTGGGCTGCTTCTTTTGCTGTCAATCATGCATTTTATCAGTTAATAGTTAGTCCTTTCTTCTTCTTTTCCTTTACTAACTTCTCATATGGTTCTTTCTGTTTCCTTTGTGGGTTTGCCATCGACACGGTGCCGTCTGCGTATCCGATGTTGCTAAGATTCGCCAATAATGAATCCTGCTAGGACGTCTAATCCCTTTAAGTTCGTCTCACTGCGTCGGTTGAATAATTTTGATGAGAAATCTCCATTTTGTCTGATACCTTCCAGAAGTAGGTATCGTGGCTCTCCACAACTTCCTGTCTTTTGTAGACCTTAGTAAAGTTTGTCTTTTTGCTACCTTTCCTAATCCATGTTCTGCTAACTATTTGCACAAACACGTTCTCCTATGTGTCGTCTCTCTTTATGAGGTTGGTGATCATGACTCTCCACAACTTCCTGTCCTTTATAGCTCTTATTAAAGTTTTGTCTTATGGGTATTTCTCCTAATCTTTGTTCGACCAAGCCTTTACAGAAACTCATTCTCCTTCTTCTATGTACCGTATCTCTTCAGGAGGTGTGTGATCATGACTCTCCACAACTTCCTGTCCTTTGTAGTTTTAGTAAAGTTTCTCTTTTTGCTATCTCTCCTAACCCTCGTTCTGCTAAGCATTTGCACAAACTCTCTAAGGAGATTATGTGAAGTTTTCCTCTGATCTGCCCTGTGAGTGTCAATTTTTCAAGTCCTCTTTCCTCGTTATGTACCCCAGAAATTCCAACTGACTCTTTCTGATGTTACGTATAAGAGTCCTTTTAGCTTCCACTTTCTCAAAAAAAAATCGTCTTTTCTCACATGTTCTGCCCGTGGTATCCTCATCATCCTTCTGTAGGGCCTTATTTCGGTTGCCTGGAATCTCTTCTACACCTGGGAGAAGAGTGTACGTTCTGTCTTGTTATCATTAATATTTAGTCCTTTCTTCTCGCATTCCTTTACGATCTTCTGTAGGAGTTCCTGTATTTCTGTTACCAACATCATGGCATCTGCACAGGTAATGCTGTTAAGATTGTTGCCGTCAATAATAAATCATGGAAGGACTTCTCTCGGGATTGTTTTACTGTCAAGGTTGAATAAGTCCGGTGAGAAGACACCTCCTTGTCTTACGTCCCTTTCCATTTATTTTTATTTCCTAAATTGAATTTCTGTCTCATTCTGATGTCCTTCTTCAATAAATCTGTTTGAATACGCCCTGTTTAAATGGGGTCACGTCTAATATACCAGTGCGTTTTGTCTTTTACTGCTGTCAAATACGGTAAATGTTCATTTCCCTATAATTTATACCACCATGTGTATTTATAATTTTATTTTAATCGAGTTCCCCCCCCCCAAGCAAGGCAGTAAAGGTCCACTAAGACACAAGGGGTTAGGGGATATGGAGGGAGTAGAGCATAGAAACATTTGCTATGAAGCGAGAACAAAAGAAGAGTAATCACGAGGGCAGTAGATAGCGATTGATATTGCATTTAATTTTTGGCAGATTAAGGTTGGCTGGGAAGCGTGGAGCCGGAAGAGAGTTCCACAAGTGAGAAGTGCATGAGAAGAAACTGTTAGCATAGAACTTACGGTTGCATCTAGCCATTTCAATTGTAAAATGATGAGACCTTCGCACCAATCTTGTACTGAATTTAAATTCATAAAGTCTAGGTACCATTGAGTAATAGTTCATAAGAACAATTACCGTGAAATTATTTATAGAAATAGCACAGGGAAAATATATTTTGGCGGTGGGAAAGTGACTGAAGCCGAGATGCCAGGTCAGAACCAATAGCAGATTCTTCTTTGGATTTTATCAAAGATCTCTAAATATATAGCAGGAACACCATACTATATGTAGCGGGAAGTGCAAGAGAAGAAACTGTTAGCATAGAACTTACGGTTGCATCTAGCCATTTCAATTGTAAAATGATGAGACCTTCGCACCAATCTTGTACTGAATTTAAATTCATAAAGTCTAGGTACCATTGAGTAATAGTTCATAAGAACAATTACCATGAAATTATTTATAGAAATAGCACAGGGAAAATATATTTTGGCGGTGGGAAAGTGACTGAAGCCGAGATGCCAGGTCAGAACCAATAGCAGATTCTTCTTTGGATTTTATCAAAGATCTCTAAATATATAGCAGGAACACCATACTATATGTAGCGGGAAGTGCAAGAGAAGAAACTGTTAGCATAGAACTTACGGTTGCATCTAGCCAACTCAACTATAAACTGATAAAATCTCGTCGCCAGTCTGGTACTGTGCTTACATTCAAAGAGTCTAGGTACCATAGTGAAGAGCCCATCCGAATAATTACGATGAAAGTGTTTATAGAAAAGGAACAGGGAGGCAATTTTACAGCAGTGGAAAAGTGACTGAAGCCGAGACGCCGGCTCAGGACCAATAATATTTCTGATTATTTTTATTCCCGTGTTAGGGTGAATAGATTTTCAATAAGCAAGACATATCCTTAATGAATGGATATTATTGCTTTTGAAGTTTGAATTTGCTTTTATGTTAAGTAACATCCCCAATCAGGCATTGAGGAAAAAGGGCACTTGAGAGCATTCAGATCAATAGATGCTGTCAGTAGATGTTCGCTAAGTGCCATAACGTTATGGTTTGTTTACAAGTTAGCAAGCAGACCAATAATTGATGGCAACTTGATAGGGTGCGATTCTGGGCAGGGGCGGGAAAAGAGTGGATTGTTGATGTCTATATGAAGGAAATGTGTGCGAGTCTAATTAAGTTGAAACTAGTGTGGGGTTAACGAGTTGATCGGGCCATCTCAGATCGAAGGGAAGAAGAAAAAGAAGAAAGTATAATCACAAGGGTTAAGAAATTAAAATCAAACACAAAGAAACCCGCCAGGCACAGGAAGATTGTTGATATGGTAAAGGCAGAGAGGATATAGCTGAAAATGTTAACTCAGCCTCGCTATTTTTAGTATATATATATATATATATTTAAAGATATTTTTATGTTTAACATTCTTTTTATAGATACAAGTATTTAAGTAAATGCTCTGTTTATAATAAACAGTATTAAATAACATTTACCGGCCTGAATGTCCGAGAAATTTTCATAGAAAATATTCGTCCTCCGACAGGATTCGAACCTGTATCCTATACGGAACCGTCATATAGCCTGACGTGCCTTAACAGATTCGGCCACTGAGGATCGTTCGGTTGGCAATGTTGAATTTACTGCTTATAAACTTCAATCTTCCATGAATCTCTCACGTACATTCATAACTGCTCATGGCGTATCAAATGTAAACAAATGACGTCACACATTATGAAATGGACAATATACAAAGAATATTAAACATAAAAAGTCTTTAAATAATTGTCGTACTTTGTCCATTTCATTATATATATATATATATATATATATATATATATATATATATATATATATATATATATATAATGAAATGGACAAAGTACGACAATTATTTAAAGACTTTTTATGTTTAATATTCTTTGTATATTGTTCATATATATATATATATATATATATATATATATATATATATATATTTAAATAAATAAATATATATATATATATATATATATATATTAAAATAAACCCTCTCTAAACTCAATCATGTCTATCACACTACTCCTCACTTCCCACTCTGTTAAATTACATAAACTTAATACTACCCGTCAAAAGTGTAAATGATCATTTCATTTTTCGTTTCACCTTTTGGAAGTGAAGTCTGATGATCCAGCGTCCTTTAAAAGGGCTATGGTGAAATAAATTATTACATCGAGCCTTAAAGTGGTCTGTTTTTCTTTAAATTATTAGCTCTGAATTTACATTGAGCTCTCAGGATTTCATCCTCCTTGGGACTACCTATACAGATTACCAAATTATATATATATATATATATATATATATATATATATATATATATATATATATATATATATACCGAATTTATTGCAAGTGGCAAGTAAACGATTAATAACACATTAATAACACTAATCAATTTTACAAAATGTCGAGACACTACGTAAGATGATTAAGTTACAATTTAGCGAAGTAAACACAATTCGATCTATTTTCTTGTATAGTTATCCTCCACTCTCCAGTGTGGACAGGAACTATGCACTGTCCATACATATTATTTCAGAGAATGTAGATGATTCCACGTTAGTTTATAGTAGCCATGATGAAAACGTGATTCCACTATCTGCAAGTACAATGATAGAAGGCCTGCAGAAAGCCAGTAGACTTGAAAATCATTTTCTTACAAATGATAACAATGTGCAACGAGCTGTGCAATTCCAACATGATTTGAAATGGGATTATGGTACGTTATGAAGAATTATATAATGAGGTAACAAAAGCAAAATCACAGCGTCTGATAACCGAATTCGTATTCAAAACTAGGGAAACAAAAGGAACACAAGATGTTAATTTTATTCAAAATACACATAAAGATATATCGCAGTTAAATATTTCCAGTGAGTTTAGCACCACCGAAAAAACATGAAGCGGGCATGTTTACTGTCGAGTAGTCGTCTTGAAGACAGAGAATCCGACTTTGAAGGAGATTTGAGTTTAAACATCTTTTAAATTTATAAATGTCTTTCCTCAAATTCACGGGAATACACCCTACTCGCACGGGGGTAACGGACGCGGAAGGGCTTTCACCATCAGGCATGAGAAAATGCTGGATGACTATCTCTGAGAAGGTTTACGATGGCTCATAAGATTGATATGCGCAAATTGCTTTGTAAGTACATTCTCAGTTATATCTTCGTGTATATTTACACACATCAGCTAGTGTCGTAAGTGGTTCTGTTGAGAAGATTAAATCAAGCATGAACAGATAATGACGTTCCTTTATGTTTTCCCACCAAATCGATTTTCTTGTTTTCGTGTCAAAGAAATTCTACTTGAGTCGAGCATACGTAAAGAAAATCGATAGGTAGCGCAGCGGTTACGGGCGAGGCAAGTAGAATCGGTGAACCGCGTTTAATTTCCGGTCTAGTCCGTTGCGTCCCTATTCTCATTAATGCAATGCTCTTTTTAAAAAAAACATTTCACCCCAAGCAAGGCGGGAATGCCACTAGTACGCAGGGGGTTAAAGCGAGTGAAAGTGAGAGAAAAGACTGAGTATAGGGAGGATTGAGGAAAGGATAAAAGATGAACGGGATTCAAGAAGATAGAATATGGCGATTAACGTTGCATTTAAATTGTGTTAATCATTTCACCCCAAGCAAGGCGTGAATGCCACTAGTACGCAGGGGGTTAAAGCGAGTGAAAGTGAGAGAAAAGACTGAGTATAGGCAGGATTGAGGAAAGGATAAAAGATGAACGGGATTCAAGAAGATAGAATATGGCGATTAACGTTGCATTTAAATTGTGTTAATCATTTCACCCCAAGCAAGGCGGGAATGCCACTAGTACGCAGGGGGTTAAAGCGAGTGAAAGTGAGAGAAAAGACTGAGTATAGGGAGGATTGAGGAAAGGATAAAAGATGAACGGGATTCAAGAAGATAGAATATGGCGATTAACGTTGCATTTAAATTGTGTTAATCATTTCACCCCAAGCAAGGCGTGAATGCCACTAGTACGCAGGGGGTTAAAGCGAGTGAAAGTGAGAGAAAAGACTGAGTATAGGCAGGATTGAGGAAAGGATAAAAGATGAACGGGATTCAAGAAGATAGAATATGGCGATTAACGTTGCATTTAAATTGTGTTAATCATTTCACCCCAAGCAAGGCGGGAATGCCACTAGTACGCAGGGGGTTAAAGCGAGTGAAAGTGAGAGAAAAGACTGAGTATAGGGAGGATTGAGGAAAGGATAAAAGATGAACGGGATTCAAGAAGATAGAATATGGCGATTAACGTTGCATTTAAATTGTGTTAATCATTTCACCCCAAGCAAGGCGTGAATGCCACTAGTACGCAGGGGGTTAAAGCGAGTGAAAGTGAGAGAAAAGACTGAGTATAGGCAGGATTGAGGAAAGGATAAAAGATGAACGGGATTCAAGAAGATAGAATATGGCGATTAACGTTGCATTTAAATTGTGTTAATCATTTCACCCCAAGCAAGGCGGGAATGCCACTAGTACGCAGGGGGTTAAAGCGAGTGAAAGTGAGAGAAAAGACTGAGTATAGGGAGGATTGAGGAAAGGATAAAAGATGAACGGGATTCAAGAAGATAGAATATGGCGATTAACGTTGCATTTAAATTGTGTTAATCATTTCACCCCAAGCAAGGCGTGAATGCCACTAGTACGCAGGGGGTTAAAGCGAGTGAAAGTGAGAGAAAAGACTGAGTATAGGCAGGATTGAGGAAAGGATAAAAGATGAACGGGATTCAAGAAGATAGAATATGGCGATTAACGTTGCATTTAAATTGTGTTAATCATTTCACCCCAAGCAAGGCGGGAATGCCACTAGTACGCAGGGGGTTAAAGCGAGTGAAAGTGAGAGAAAAGACTGAGTATAGGGAGGATTGAGGAAAGGATAAAAGATGAACGGGATTCAAGAAGATAGAATATGGCGATTAACGTTGCATTTAAATTGTGTTAATCATTTCACCCCAAGCAAGGCGTGAATGCCACTAGTACGCAGGGGGTTAAAGCGAGTGAAAGTGAGAGAAAAGACTGAGTATAGGCAGGATTGAGGAAAGGATAAAAGATGAACGGGATTCAAGAAGATAGAATATGGCGATTAACGTTGCATTTAAATTGTGTTAATCATTTCACCCCAAGCAAGGCGGGAATGCCACTAGTACGCAGGGGGTTAAAGCGAGTGAAAGTGAGAGAAAAGACTGAGTATAGGGAGGATTGAGGAAAGGATAAAAGATGAACGGGATTCAAGAAGATAGAATATGGCGATTAACGTTGCATTTAAATTGTGTTAATCATTTCACCCCAAGCAAGGCGTGAATGCCACTAGTACGCAGGGGGTTAAAGCGAGTGAAAGTGAGCGAAAAGACTGAGTATAGGCAGGATTGAGGAAAGGATAAAAGATGAACGGGATTCAAGAAGATAGAATATGGCGATTAACGTTGCATTTAAATTGTGTTAATCATTTCACCCCAAGCAAGGCGGGAATGCCACTAGTACGCAGGGGGTTAAAGCGAGTGAAAGTGAGAGAAAAGACTGAGTATAGGGAGGATTGAGGAAAGGATAAAAGATGAACGGGATTCAAGAAGATAGAATATGGCGATTAACGTTGCATTTAAATTGTGTTAATCATTTCACCCCAAGCAAGGCGTGAATGCCACTAGTACGCAGGGGGTTAAAGCGAGTGAAAGTGAGCGAAAAGACTGAGTATAGGCAGGATTGAGGAAAGGATAAAAGATTAACGGGATTCAAGAAGATAGAATATGGCGATTAACGTTGCATTTAAATTGTGTTAATCATTTCACCCCAAGCAAGGCGGGAATGCCACTAGTACGCAGGGGGTTAAAGCGAGTGAAAGTGAGAGAAAAGACTGAGTATAGGGAGGATTGAGGAAAGGATAAAAGATGAACGGGATTCAAGAAGATAGAATATGGCGATTAACGTTGCATTTAAATTGTGTTAATCATTTCACCCCAAGCATGGCGTGAATGCCACTAGTACGCAGGGGGTTAAAGCGAGTGAAAGTGAGAGAAAAGACTGAGTATAGGGAGGATTGAGGAAAGGATAAAAGATGAACGGGATTCAAGAAGATAGAAAATGGCGATTAACGTTGCATTTAAATTGTGTTAATCATTTCACCCCAAGCATGGCGTGAATGCCACTAGTACGCAGGGGATTAAAGCGAGTGAAAGTGAGAGAAAAGACTGAGTATAGGTAGGATTGAGGAAAGGATAAAAGATTAACGGGATTCAAGAAGATAGAATATGGCGATTAACGTTGCATTTAAATTGTGTTAATCATTTCACCCCAAGCATGGCGTGAATGCCACTAGTACGCAGGGGATTAAAGCGAGTGAAAGTGAGAGAAAAGACTGAGTATAGGGAGGATTGAGGAAAGGATAAAAGATTAACGGGATTCAAGAAGATAGAATATGGCGATTAACGTTGCATTTAAATTGTGTTAATCATTTCACCCCAAGCATGGCGTGAATGCCACTAGTACGCAGGGGATTAAAGCGAGTGAAAGTGAGAGAAAAGACTGAGTATAGGTAGGATTGAGGAAAGGATAAAAGATTAACGGGATTCAAGAAGATAGAATATGGCGATTAACGTTGCATTTAAATTGTGTTAATCATTTCACCCCAAGCATGGCGTGAATGCCACTAGTACGCAGGGGATTAAAGCGAGTGAAAGTGAGAGAAAAGACTGAGTATAGGGAGGATTGAGGAAAGGATAAAAGATTAACGGGATTCAAGAAGATAGAATATGGCGATTAACGTTGCATTTAAATTGTGTTAATCATTTCACCCCAAGCATGGCGTGAATGCCACTAGTACGCAGGGGATTAAAGCGAGTGAAAGTGAGAGAAAAGACTGAGTATAGGTAGGATTGAGGAAAGGATAAAAGATTAACGGGATTCAAGAAGATAGAATATGGCGATTAACGTTGCATTTAAATTGTGTTAATCATTTCACCCCAAGCATGGCGTGAATGCCACTAGTACGCAGGGGGTTAAAGCGAGTGAAAGTGAGCGAAAAGACTGAGTATAGGCAGGATTGAGGAAAGGATAAAAGATGAACGGGATTCAAGAAGATAGAATATGGCGATTAACGTTGCATTTAAATTGTGTTAATCATTTCACCCCAAGCGAGGCGGGAATGCCACTAGTACGCAGGGGGTTAAAGCGAGTGAAAGTGAGAGAAAAGACTGAGTATAGGGAGGATTGAGGAAAGGATAAAAGATGAACGGGATTCAAGAAGATAGAAAATGGCGATTAACGTTGCATTTAAATTGTGTTAATCATTTCACCCCAAGCATGGCGTGAATGCCACTAGTACGCAGGGGATTAAAGCGAGTGAAAGTGAGAGAAAAGACTGAGTATAGGTAGGATTGAGGAAAGGATAAAAGATTAACGGGATTCAAGAAGATAGAATATGGCGATTAACGTTGCATTTAAATTGTGTTAATCATTTCACCCCAAGCATGGCGTGAATGCCACTAGTACGCAGGGGATTAAAGCGAGTGAAAGTGAGAGAAAAGACTGAGTATAGGGAGGATTGAGGAAAGGATAAAAGATTAACGGGATTCAAGAAGATAGAATATGGCGATTAACGTTGCATTTAAATTGTGTTAATCATTTCACCCCAAGCATGGCGTGAATGCCACTAGTACGCAGGGGATTAAAGCGAGTGAAAGTGAGAGAAAAGACTGAGTATAGGTAGGATTGAGGAAAGGATAAAAGATTAACGGGATTCAAGAAGATAGAATATGGCGATTAACGTTGCATTTAAATTGTGTTAATCATTTCACCCCAAGCATGGCGTGAATGCCACTAGTACGCAGGGGATTAAAGCTAGTGAAAGTGAGAGAAAAGACTGAGTATAGGGAGGATTGAGGAAAGGATAAAAGATGAACGGGATTCAATAAGATAGAAAATGGCGATTAACGTTGCATTTAAATTGTGTTAATCATTTCACCCCAAGCAAGGCGGGAATGCCACTAGTACGCAGGGGGTTAAAGCGAGTGAAAGTGAGAGAAAAGACTGAGTATAGGGAGGATTGAGGAAAGGATAAAAGATTAACGGGATTCAAGAAGATAGAATATGGCGATTAACGTTGCATTTAAATTGTGTTAATCATTTCACCCCAAGCAAGGCGTGAATGCCACTAGTACGCAGGGGGTTAAAGCGAGTGAAAGTGAGCGAAAAGACTGAGTATAGGAAGGATTGAGGAAAGGATAAAAGATGAACGGGATTCAATAAGATAGAAAATGGCAATTAACGTTGCATTTAAATTGTGTTAATCATTTCACCCCAAGCAAGGCGGGAATGCCACTAGTACGCAGGGGGTTAAAGCGAGTGAAAGTGAGAGAAAAGACTGAGTATAGGGAGGATTGAGGAAAGGATAAAAGATGAACGGGATTCAAGAAGATAGAAGATGGCGATTAACGTTGCATTTAAATTGTGTTAATCCTTTCACCCCAAGCAAGGCGTGAATGCCACTAGTACGCAGGGGGTTAAAGCGAGTGAAAGTGAGCGAAAAGACTGAGTATAGGAAGGATTGAGGAAAGGATAAAAGATGAACGGGATTCAATAAGATAGAAAATGGCGATTAACGTTGCATTTAAATTGTGTTAATCATTTCACCCCAAGCAAGGCGGGAATGCCACTAGTACGCAGGGTGTTAAAGCGAGTGAAAGTGAGCGAAAAGACTGAGTATAGGAAGGATTGAGGAAAGGATAAAAGATGAACGGGATTCAAGAAGATAGAATATGGCGATTAACGTTGCATTTAAATTGTGTTAATCATTTCACCCCAAGCAAGGCGGGAATGCCACTAGTACGCAGGGGGTTAAAGCGAGTGAAAGTGAGCGAAAAGACTGAGTATAGGAAGGATTGAGGAAAGGATAAAAGATTAACGGGATTCAAGAAGATAGAATATGGCGATTAACGTTGCATTTAAATTGTGTTAATCATTTCACCCCAAGCAAGGCGGGAATGCCACTAGTACGCAGGGGGTTAAAGCGAGTGAAAGTGAGCGAAAAGACTGAGTATAGGGAGGATTGAGGAAAGGATAAAAGATTAACGGGATTCAAGAAGATAGAATATGGCGATTAACGTTGCATTTAAATTGTGTTAATCATTTCACCCCAAGCAAGGCGGGAATGCCACTAGTACGCAGGGGGTTAAAGCGAGTGAAAGTGAGCGAAAAGACTGAGTATAGGAAGGATTGAGGAAAGGATAAAAGATTAACGGGATTCAAGAAGATAGAATATGGCGATTAACGTTGCATTTAAATTGTGTTAATCATTTCACCCCAAGCAAGGCGGGAATGCCACTAGTACGCAGGGGGTTAAAGCGAGTGAAAGTGAGCGAAAAGACTGAGTATAGGGAGGATTGAGGAAAGGATAAAAGATTAACGGGATTCAAGAAGATAGAATATGGCGATTAACGTTGCATTTAAATTGTGTTAATCATTTCACCCCAAGCAAGGCGGGAATGCCACTAGTACGCAGGGGGTTAAAGCGAGTGAGAGTGAGAGAAAAGACTGAGTATAGGAAGGATTGAGGAAAGGATAAAAGATTAACGGGATTCAAGAAGATAGAATATGGCGATTAACGTTGCATTTAAATTGTGTTAATCATTTCACCCCAAGCAAGGCGGGAATGCCACTAGTACGCAGGGGGTTAAAGCGAGTGAGAGTGAGAGAAAAGACTGAGTATAGGAAGGATTGAGGAAAGGATAAAAGATTAACGGGATTCAAGAAGATAGAATATGGCGATTAACGTTGCATTTAAATTGTGTTAATCATTTCACCCCAAGCAAGGCGGGAATGCCACTAGTACGCAGGGGGTTAAAGCGAGTGAGAGTGAGAGAAAAGACTGAGTATAGGAAGGATTGAGGAAAGGATAAAAGATTAACGGGATTCAAGAAGATAGAATATGGCGATTAACGTTGCATTTAAATTGTGTTAATCATTTCACCCCAAGCAAGGCGGGAATGCCACTAGTACGCAGGGGGTTAAAGCGAGTGAAAGTGAGAGAAAAGACTGAGTATAGGAAGGATTGAGGAAAGGATAAAAGATTAACGGGATTCAAGAAGATAGAATATGGCGATTAACGTTGCATTTAAATTGTGTTAATCATTTCACCCCAAGCAAGGCGGGAATGCCACTAGTACGCAGGGGGTTAAAGCGAGTGAAAGTGAGAGAAAAGACTGAGTATAGGAAGGATTGAGGAAAGGATAAAAGATTAACGGGATTCAAGAAGATAGAATATGGCGATTAACGTTGCATTTAAATTGTGTTAATCATTTCACCCCAAGCAAGGCGGGAATGCCACTAGTACGCAGGGGGTTAAAGCGAGTGAGAGTGAGAGAAAAGACTGAGTATAGGAAGGATTGAGGAAAGGATAAAAGATTAACGGGATTCAAGAAGATAGAATATGGCGATTAACGTTGCATTTAAATTGTGTTAATCATTTCACCCCAAGCAAGGCGTGAATGCCACTAGTACGCAGGGGGTTAAAGCGAGTGAAAGTGAGAGAAAAGACTGAGTATAGGAAGGATTGAGGAAAGGATAAAAGATTAACGGGATTCAAGAAGATAGAAAATGGCGATTAACGTTGCATTTAAATTGTGTTAATCATTTCACCCCAAGCAAGGCGGGAATGCCACTAGTACGCAGGGGGTTAAAGCGAGTGAGAGTGAGAGAAAAGACTGAGTATAGGAAGGATTGAGGAAAGGATAAAAGATTAACGGGATTCAAGAAGATAGAATATGGCGATTAACGTTGCATTTAAATTGTGTTAATCCTTTCACCCCAAGCAAGGCGTGAATGCCACTAGTACGCAGGGGGTTAAAGCGAGTGAAAGTGAGCGAAAAGACTGAGTATAGGAAGGATTGAGGAAAGGATAAAAGATTAACGGGATTCAAGAAGATAGAATATGGCGATTAACGTTGCATTTAAATTGTGTTAATCATTTCACCCCAAGCAAGGCGGGAATGCCACTAGTACGCAGGGGGTTAAAGCGAGTGAAAGTGAGCGAAAAGACTGAGTATAGGGAGGATTGAGGAAAGGATAAAAGATTAACGGGATTCAAGAAGATAGAATATGGCGATTAACGTTGCATTTAAATTGTGTTAATCATTTCACCCCAAGCAAGGCGGGAATGCCACTAGTACGCAGGGGGTTAAAGCGAGTGAAAGTGAGCGAAAAGACTGAGTATAGGAAGGATTGAGGAAAGGATAAAAGATTAACGGGATTCAAGAAGATAGAATATGGCGATTAACGTTGCATTTAAATTGTGTTAATCATTTCACCCCAAGCAAGGCGGGAATGCCACTAGTACGCAGGGGGTTAAAGCGAGTGAAAGTGAGCGAAAAGACTGAGTATAGGAAGGATTGAGGAAAGGATAAAAGATTAACGGGATTCAAGAAGATAGAATATGGCGATTAACGTTGCATTTAAATTGTGTTAATCATTTCACCCCAAGCAAGGCGGGAATGCCACTAGTACGCAGGGGGTTAAAGCGAGTGAAAGTGAGAGAAAAGACTGAGTATAGGGAGGATTGAGGAAAGGATAAAAGATTAACGGGATTCAAGAAGATAGAATATGGCGATTAACGTTGCATTTAAATTGTGTTAATCATTTCACCCCAAGCAAGGCGGGAATGCCACTAGTACGCAGGGGGTTAAAGCGAGTGAAAGTGAGAGAAAAGACTGAGTATAGGGAGGATTGAGGAAAGGATAAAAGATTAACGGGATTCAAGAAGATAGAATATGGCGATTAACGTTGCATTTAAATTGTGTTAATCATTTCACCCCAAGCAAGGCGGGAATGCCACTAGTACGCAGGGGGTTAAAGCGAGTGAAAGTGAGAGAAAAGACTGAGTATAGGGAGGATTGAGGAAAGGATAAAAGATTAACGGGATTCAAGAAGATAGAATATGGCGATTAACGTTGCATTTAAATTGTGTTAATCATTTCACCCCAAGCAAGGCGGGAATGCCACTAGTACGCAGGGGGTTAAAGCGAGTGAAAGTGAGAGAAAAGACTGAGTATAGGGAGGATTGAGGAAAGGATAAAAGATTAACGGGATTCAAGAAGATAGAATATGGCGATTAACGTTGCATTTAAATTGTGTTAATCATTTCACCCCAAGCAAGGCGGGAATGCCACTAGTACGCAGGGGGTTAAAGCGAGTGAAAGTGAGAGAAAAGACTGAGTATAGGGAGGATTGAGGAAAGGATAAAAGATTAACGGGATTCAAGAAGATAGAATATGGCGATTAACGTTGCATTTAAATTGTGTTAATCATTTCACCCCAAGCAAGGCGGGAATGCCACTAGTACGCAGGGGGTTAAAGCGAGTGAAAGTGAGAGAAAAGACTGAGTATAGGGAGGATTGAGGAAAGGATAAAAGATTAACGGGATTCAAGAAGATAGAATATGGCGATTAACGTTGCATTTAAATTGTGTTAATCATTTCACCCCAAGCAAGGCGGGAATGCCACTAGTACGCAGGGGGTTAAAGCGAGTGAAAGTGAGAGAAAAGACTGAGTATAGGGAGGATTGAGGAAAGGATAAAAGATTAACGGGATTCAAGAAGATAGAATATGGCGATTAACGTTGCATTTAAATTGTGTTAATCATTTCACCCCAAGCAAGGCGGGAATGCCACTAGTACGCAGGGGGTTAAAGCGAGTGAAAGTGAGCGAAAAGACTGAGTATAGGAAGGATTGAGGAAAGGATAAAAGATGAACGGGATTCAATAAGATAGAAAATGGCAATTAACGTTGCATTTAAATTGTGTTAATCATTTCACCCCAAGCAAGGCGGGAATGCCACTAGTACGCAGGGGGTTAAAGCGAGTGAAAGTGAGAGAAAAGACTGAGTATAGGGAGGATTGAGGAAAGGATAAAAGATGAACGGGATTCAAGAAGATAGAAGATGGCGATTAACGTTGCATTTAAATTGTGTTAATCCTTTCACCCCAAGCAAGGCGTGAATGCCACTAGTACGCAGGGGGTTAAAGCGAGTGAAAGTGAGCGAAAAGACTGAGTATAGGAAGGATTGAGGAAAGGATAAAAGATTAACGGGATTCAAGAAGATAGAATATGGCGATTAACGTTGCATTTAAATTGTGTTAATCATTTCACCCCAAGCAAGGCGGGAATGCCACTAGTACGCAGGGGGTTAAAGCGAGTGAAAGTGAGAGAAAAGACTGAGTATAGGGAGGATTGAGGAAAGGATAAAAGATGAACGGGATTCAATAAGATAGAAAATGGCGATTAACGTTGCATTTAAATTGTGTTAATCATTTCACCCCAAGCAAGGCGGGAATGCCACTAGTACGCAGGGGGTTAAAGCGAGTGAAAGTGAGCGAAAAGACTGAGTATAGGAAGGATTGAGGAAAGGATAAAAGATTAACGGGATTCAAGAAGATAGAATATGGCGATTAACGTTGCATTTAAATTGTGTTAATCATTTCACCCCAAGCATGGCGGGAATGCCACTAGTACGCAGGGGGTTAAAGCGAGTGAAAGTGAGCGAAAAGACTGAGTATAGGAAGGATTGAGGAAAGGATAAAAGATGAACGGGATTCAATAAGATAGAAAATGGCGATTAACGTTGCATTTAAATTGTGTTAATCATTTCACCCCAAGCAAGGCGGGAATGCCACTAGTACGCAGGAGGTTAAAGCGAGTGAAAGTGAGAGAAAAGACTGAGTATAGGGAGGATTGAGGAAAGGATAAAAGATTAACGGGATTCAAGAAGATAGAATATGGCGATTAACGTTGCATTTAAATTGTGTTAATCATTTCACCCCAAGCAAGGCGGGAATGCCACTAGTACGCAGGGGGTTAAAGCGAGTGAAAGTGAGAGAAAAGACTGAGTATAGGGAGGATTGAGGAAAGGATAAAAGATTAACGGGATTCAAGAAGATAGAATATGGCGATTAACGTTGCATTTAAATTGTGTTAATCATTTCACCCCAAGCAAGGCGGGAATGCCACTAGTACGCAGGGGGTTAAAGCGAGTGAAAGTGAGAGAAAAGACTGAGTATAGGGAGGATTGAGGAAAGGATAAAAGATTAACGGGATTCAAGAAGATAGAATATGGCGATTAACGTTGCATTTAAATTGTGTTAATCATTTCACCCCAAGCAAGGCGGGAATGCCACTAGTACGCAGGGGGTTAAAGCGAGTGAAAGTGAGAGAAAAGACTGAGTATAGGGAGGATTGAGGAAAGGATAAAAGATTAACGGGATTCAAGAAGATAGAATATGGCGATTAACGTTGCATTTAAATTGTGTTAATCATTTCACCCCAAGCAAGGCGTGAATGCCACTAGTACGCAGGGGGTTAAAGCGAGTGAAAGTGAGCGAAAAGACTGAGTATAGGAAGGATTGAGGAAAGGATAAAAGATGAACGGGATTCAATAAGATAGAAAATGGCAATTAACGTTGCATTTAAATTGTGTTAATCATTTCACCCCAAGCAAGGCGGGAATGCCACTAGTACGCAGGGGGTTAAAGCGAGTGAAAGTGAGAGAAAAGACTGAGTATAGGGAGGATTGAGGAAAGGATAAAAGATGAACGGGATTCAAGAAGATAGAAGATGGCGATTAACGTTGCATTTAAATTGTGTTAATCCTTTCACCCCAAGCAAGGCGTGAATGCCACTAGTACGCAGGGGGTTAAAGCGAGTGAAAGTGAGCGAAAAGACTGAGTATAGGAAGGATTGAGGAAAGGATAAAAGATGAACGGGATTCAATAAGATAGAAAATGGCGATTAACGTTGCATTTAAATTGTGTTAATCATTTCACCCCAAGCAAGGCGGGAATGCCACTAGTACGCAGGGTGTTAAAGCGAGTGAAAGTGAGCGAAAAGACTGAGTATAGGAAGGATTGAGGAAAGGATAAAAGATGAACGGGATTCAAGAAGATAGAATATGGCGATTAACGTTGCATTTAAATTGTGTTAATCATTTCACCCCAAGCAAGGCGGGAATGCCACTAGTACGCAGGGGGTTAAAGCGAGTGAAAGTGAGCGAAAAGACTGAGTATAGGAAGGATTGAGGAAAGGATAAAAGATTAACGGGATTCAAGAAGATAGAATATGGCGATTAACGTTGCATTTAAATTGTGTTAATCATTTCACCCCAAGCAAGGCGGGAATGCCACTAGTACGCAGGGGGTTAAAGCGAGTGAAAGTGAGCGAAAAGACTGAGTATAGGAAGGATTGAGGAAAGGATAAAAGATGAACGGGATTCAAGAAGATAGAAAATGGCAATTAACGTTGCATTTAAATTGTGTTAATCATTTCACCCCAAGCAAGGCGGGAATGCCACTAGTACGCAGGGGGTTAAAGCGAGTGAAAGTGAGAGAAAAGACTGAGTATAGGGAGGATTGAGGAAAGGATAAAAGATGAACGGGATTCAAGAAGATAGAAGATGGCGATTAACGTTGCATTTAAATTGTGTTAATCATTTCACCCCAAGCAAGGCGTGAATGCCACTAGTACGCAGGGGGTTAAAGCGAGTGAAAGTGAGCGAAAAGACTGAGTATAGGAAGGATTGAGGAAAGGATAAAAGATGAACGGGATTCAAGAAGATAGAAAATGGCAATTAACGTTGCATTTAAATTGTGTTAATCATTTCACCCCAAGCAAGGCGGGAATGCCACTAGTACGCAGGGGGTTAAAGCGAGTGAAAGTGAGAGAAAAGACTGAGTATAGGGAGGATTGAGGAAAGGATAAAAGATGAACGGGATTCAAGAAGATAGAAGATGGCGATTAACGTTGCATTTAAATTGTGTTAATCCTTTCACCCCAAGCAAGGCGTGAATGCCACTAGTACGCAGGGGGTTAAAGCGAGTGAAAGTGAGCGAAAAGACTGAGTATAGGAAGGATTGAGGAAAGGATAAAAGATGAACGGGATTCAATAAGATAGAAAATGGCGATTAACGTTGCATTTAAATTGTGTTAATCATTTCACCCCAAGCAAGGCGGGAATGCCACTAGTACGCAGGGTGTTAAAGCGAGTGAAAGTGAGCGAAAAGACTGAGTATAGGAAGGATTGAGGAAAGGATAAAAGATGAACGGGATTCAAGAAGATAGAATATGGCGATTAACGTTGCATTTAAATTGTGTTAATCATTTCACCCCAAGCAAGGCGGGAATGCCACTAGTACGCAGGGGGTTAAAGCGAGTGAAAGTGAGCGAAAAGACTGAGTATAGGAAGGATTGAGGAAAGGATAAAAGATTAACGGGATTCAAGAAGATAGAATATGGCGATTAACGTTGCATTTAAATTGTGTTAATCATTTCACCCCAAGCAAGGCGGGAATGCCACTAGTACGCAGGGGGTTAAAGCGAGTGAAAGTGAGCGAAAAGACTGAGTATAGGAAGGATTGAGGAAAGGATAAAAGATGAACGGGATTCAAGAAGATAGAAAATGGCAATTAACGTTGCATTTAAATTGTGTTAATCATTTCACCCCAAGCAAGGCGTGAATGCCACTAGTACGCAGGGGGTTAAAGCGAGTGAAAGTGAGAGAAAAGACTGAGTATAGGGAGGATTGAGGAAAGGATAAAAGATGAACGGGATTCAAGAAGATAGAAGATGGCGATTAACGTTGCATTTAAATTGTGTTAATCATTTCACCCCAAGCAAGGCGTGAATGCCACTAGTACGCAGGGGGTTAAAGCGAGTGAAAGTGAGCGAAAAGACTGAGTATAGGAAGGATTGAGGAAAGGATAAAAGATGAACGGGATTCAAGAAGATAGAAAATGGCAATTAACGTTGCATTTAAATTGTGTTAATCATTTCACCCCAAGCAAGGCGGGAATGCCACTAGTACGCAGGGGGTTAAAGCGAGTGAAAGTGAGAGAAAAGACTGAGTATAGGGAGGATTGAGGAAAGGATAAAAGATGAACGGGATTCAAGAAGATAGAAGATGGCGATTAACGTTGCATTTAAATTGTGTTAATCCTTTCACCCCAAGCAAGGCGTGAATGCCACTAGTACGCAGGGGGTTAAAGCGAGTGAAAGTGAGCGAAAAGACTGAGTATAGGAAGGATTGAGGAAAGGATAAAAGATGAACGGGATTCAATAAGATAGAAAATGGCGATTAACGTTGCATTTAAATTATGTTAATCATTTCACCCCAAGCAAGGCGGGAATGCCACTAGTACGCAGGGGGTTAAAGCGAGTGAAAGTGAGCGAAAAGACTGAGTATAGGAAGGATTGAGGAAAGGATAAAAGATGAACGGGATTCAAGAAGATAGAATATGGCGATTAACGTTGCATTTAAATTGTGTTAATCATTTCACCCCAAGCAAGGCGGGAATGCCACTAGTACGCAGGGGGTTAAAGCGAGTGAAAGTGAGCGAAAAGACTGAGTATAGGAAGGATTGAGGAAAGGATAAAAGATTAACGGGATTCAAGAAGATAGAATATGGCGATTAACGTTGCATTTAAATTGTGTTAATCCTTTCACCCCAAGCAAGGCGTGAATGCCACTAGTACGCAGGGGGTTAAAGCGAGTGAAAGTGAGCGAAAAGACTGAGTATAGGAAGGATTGAGGAAAGGATAAAAGATGAACGGGATTCAATAAGATAGAAAATGGCGATTAACGTTGCATTTAAATTATGTTAATCATTTCACCCCAAGCAAGGCGGGAATGCCACTAGTACGCAGGGGGTTAAAGCGAGTGAAAGTGAGCGAAAAGACTGAGTATAGGAAGGATTGAGGAAAGGATAAAAGATGAACGGGATTCAAGAAGATAGAATATGGCGATTAACGTTGCATTTAAATTGTGTTAATCCTTTCACCCCAAGCAAGGCGTGAATGCCACTAGTACGCAGGGGGTTAAAGCGAGTGAAAGTGAGCGAAAAGACTGAGTATAGGAAGGATTGAGGAAAGGATAAAAGATGAACGGGATTCAATAAGATAGAAAATGGCGATTAACGTTGCATTTAAATTATGTTAATCATTTCACCCCAAGCAAGGCGGGAATGCCACTAGTACGCAGGGGGTTAAAGCGAGTGAAAGTGAGCGAAAAGACTGAGTATAGGAAGGATTGAGGAAAGGATAAAAGATGAACGGGATTCAAGAAGATAGAATATGGCGATTAACGTTGCATTTAAATTGTGTTAATCATTTCACCCCAAGCAAGGCGGGAATGCCACTAGTACGCAGGGGGTTAAAGCGAGTGAAAGTGAGCGAAAAGACTGAGTATAGGAAGGATTGAGGAAAGGATAAAAGATTAACGGGATTCAAGAAGATAGAATATGGCGATTAACGTTGCATTTAAATTGTGTTAATCCTTTCACCCCAAGCAAGGCGTGAATGCCACTAGTACGCAGGGGGTTAAAGCGAGTGAAAGTGAGCGAAAAGACTGAGTATAGGAAGGATTGAGGAAAGGATAAAAGATGAACGGGATTCAATAAGATAGAAAATGGCGATTAACGTTGCATTTAAATTATGTTAATCATTTCACCCCAAGCAAGGCGGGAATGCCACTAGTACGCAGGGGGTTAAAGCGAGTGAAAGTGAGCGAAAAGACTGAGTATAGGAAGGATTGAGGAAAGGATAAAAGATGAACGGGATTCAAGAAGATAGAATATGGCGATTAACGTTGCATTTAAATTGTGTTAATCCTTTCACCCCAAGCAAGGCGTGAATGCCACTAGTACGCAGGGGGTTAAAGCGAGTGAAAGTGAGCGAAAAGACTGAGTATAGGAAGGATTGAGGAAAGGATAAAAGATGAACGGGATTCAATAAGATAGAAAATGGCGATTAACGTTGCATTTAAATTATGTTAATCATTTCACCCCAAGCAAGGCGGGAATGCCACTAGTACGCAGGGGGTTAAAGCGAGTGAAAGTGAGCGAAAAGACTGAGTATAGGGAGGATTGAGGAAAGGATAAAAGATGAACCGGATTCAAGAAGATAGAATATGGCGATTAACGTTGCATTTAAATTGTGTTAATCATTTCACCCCAAGCAAGGCGGGAATGCCACTAGTACGCAGGGGGTTAAAGCGAGTGAAAGTGAGCGAAAAGACTGAGTATAGGAAGGATTGAGGAAAGGATAAAAGATTAACGGGATTCAAGAAGATAGAATATGGCGATTAACGTTGCATTTAAATTGTGTTAATCATTTCACCCCAAGCAAGGCGGGAATGCCACTAGTACGCAGGGGGTTAAAGCGAGTGAAAGTGAGCGAAAAGACTGAGTATAGGGAGGATTGAGGAAAGGATAAAAGATTAACGGGATTCAAGAAGATAGAATATGGCGATTAACGTTGCATTTAAATTGTGTTAATCATTTCACCCCAAGCAAGGCGGGAATGCCACTAGTACGCAGGGGGTTAAAGCGAGTGAAAGTGAGCGAAAAGACTGAGTATAGGAAGGATTGAGGAAAGGATAAAAGATTAACGGGATTCAAGAAGATAGAATATGGCGATTAACGTTGCATTTAAATTGTGTTAATCATTTCACCCCAAGCAAGGCGGGAATGCCACTAGTACGCAGGGGGTTAAAGCGAGTGAAAGTGAGCGAAAAGACTGAGTATAGGGAGGATTGAGGAAAGGATAAAAGATTAACGGGATTCAAGAATATAGAATATGGCGATTAACGTTGCATTTAAATTGTGTTAATCATTTCACCCCAAGCAAGGCGGGAATGCCACTAGTACGCAGGGGGTTAAAGCGAGTGAAAGTGAGAGAAAAGACTGAGTATAGGAAGGATTGAGGAAAGGATAAAAGATTAACGGGATTCAAGAAGATAGAATATGGCGATTAACGTTGCATTTAAATTGTGTTAATCATTTCACCCCAAGCAAGGCGGGAATGTCACCAGTACGCAGGGGGTTAAAGCGAGTGAAAGTGAGCGAAAAGACTGAGTATAGGCAGGATTGAGGAAAGGATAAAAGATTAACGGGATTCAAGAAGATAGAATATGGCGATTAACGTTGCATTTAAATTGTGTTAATCATTTCACCCCAAGCAAGGCGGGAATGCCACTAGTACGCAGGGGGTTAAAGCGAGTGAAAGTGAGAGAAAAGACTGAGTATAGGGAGGATTGAGGAAAGGATAAAAGATTAACGGGATTCAAGAAGATAGAATATGGCGATTAACGTTGCATTTAAATTGTGTTAATCATTTCACCCCAAGCAAGGCGGGAATGCCACTAGTACGCAGGGGGTTAAAGCGAGTGAAAGTGAGCGAAAAGACTGAGTATAGGAAGGATTGAGGAAAGGATAAAAGATTAACGGGATTCAAGAAGATAGAATATGGCGATTAACGTTGCATTTAAATTGTGTTAATCATTTCACCCCAAGCAAGGCGGGAATGCCACTAGTACGCAGGGGGTTAAAGCGAGTGAAAGTGAGCGAAAAGACTGAGTATAGGGAGGATTGAGGAAAGGATAAAAGATTAACGGGATTCAAGAAGATAGAATATGGCGATTAACGTTGCATTTAAATTGTGTTAATCATTTCACCCCAAGCAAGGCGGGAATGCCACTAGTACGCAGGGGGTTAAAGCGAGTGAAAGTGAGAGAAAAGACTGAGTATAGGAAGGATTGAGGAAAGGATAAAAGATTAACGGGATTCAAGAAGATAGAATATGGCGATTAACGTTGCATTTAAATTGTGTTAATCATTTCACCCCAAGCAAGGCGGGAATGCCACTAGTACGCAGGGGGTTAAAGCGAGTGAAAGTGAGCGAAAAGACTGAGTATAGGAAGGATTGAGGAAAGGATAAAAGATTAACGGGATTCAAGAAGATAGAATATGGCGATTAACGTTGCATTTAAATTGTGTTAATCATTTCACCCCAAGCAAGGCGGGAATGCCACTAGTACGCAGGGGGTTAAAGCGAGTGAAAGTGATCGAAAAGACTGAGTATAGGAAGGATTGAGGAAAGGATAAAAGATTAACGGGATTCAAGAAGATAGAATATGGCGATTAACGTTGCATTTAAATTGTGTTAATCATTTCACCCCAAGCAAGGCGGGAATGCCACTAGTACGCAGGGGGTTAAAGCGAGTGAAAGTGAGAGAAAAGACTGAGTATAGGGAGGATTGACGAAAGGATAAAAGATTAACGGGATTCAAGAAGATAGAATATGGCGATTAACGTTGCATTTAAATTGTGTTAATCATTTCACCCCAAGCAAGGCGGGAATGCCACTAGTACGCAGGGGGTTAAAGCGAGTGAAAGTGAGCGAAAAGACTGAGTATAGGAAGGATTGAGGAAAGGATAAAAGATTAACGGGATTCAAGAAGATAGAATATGGCGATTAACGTTGCATTTAAATTGTGTTAATCATTTCACCCCAAGCAAGGCGGGAATGCCACTAGTACGCAGGGGGTTAAAGCGAGTGAAAGTGAGAGAAAAGACTGAGTATAGGGAGGATTGACGAAAGGATAAAAGATTAACGGGATTCAAGAAGATAGAATATGGCGATTAACGTTGCATTTAAATTGTGTTAATCATTTCACCCCAAGCAAGGCGGGAATGCCACTAGTACGCAGGGGGTTAAAGCGAGTGAAAGTGAGCGAAAAGACTGAGTATAGGAAGGATTGAGGAAAGGATAAAAGATTAACGGGATTCAAGAAGATAGAATATGGCGATTAACGTTGCATTTAAATTGTGTTAATCATTTCACCCCAAGCAAGGCGGGAATGCCACTAGTACGCAGGGGGTTAAAGCGAGTGAAAGTGAGAGAAAAGACTGAGTATAGGGAGGATTGAGGAAAGGATAAAAGATGAACGGGATTCAAGAAGATAGAAGATGACGATTAACGTTGCATTTAAATTGTGTTAATCCTTTCACCCCAAGCAAGGCGTGAATGCCACTAGTACGCAGGGGGTTAAAGCGAGTGAAAGTGAGCGAAAAGACTGAGTATAGGAAGGATTGAGGAACGGATAAAAGATGAACGGGATTCAATAAGATAGAAAATGGCGATTAACGTTGCATTTAAATTGTGTTAATCATTTCACCCCAAGCAAGGCGGGAATGCCACTAGTACGCAGGGGGTTAAAGCGAGTGAAAGTGAGCGAAAAGACTGAGTATAGGAAGGATTGAGGAAAGGATAAAAGATGAACGGGATTCAAGAAGATAGAATATGGCGATTAACGTTGCATTTAAATTGTGTTAATCATTTCACCCCAAGCAAGGCGGGAATGCCACTAGTACGCAGGGTGTTAAAGCGAGTGAAAGTGAGCGAAAAGACTGAGTATAGGAAGGATTGAGGAAAGGATAAAAGATGAACGGGATTCAAGAAGATAGAATATGGCGATTAACGTTGCATTTAAATTGTGTTAATCATTTCACCCCAAGCAAGGCGGGAATGCCACTAGTACGCAGGGTGTTAAAGCGAGTGAAAGTGAGCGAAAAGACTGAGTATAGGAAGGATTGAGGAAAGGATAAAAGATGAACGGGATTCAAGAAGATAGAATATGGCGATTAACGTTGCATTTAAATTGTGTTAATCATTTCACCCCAAGCAAGGCGGGAATGCCACTAGTACGCAGGGGGTTAAAGCGAGTGAAAGTGAGCGAAAAGACTGAGTATAGGAAGGATTGAGGAAAGGATAAAAGATGAACGGGATTCAAGAAGATAGAATATGGCGATTAACGTTGCATTTAAATTGTGTTAATCCTTTCACCCCAAGCAAGGCGTGAATGCCACTAGTACGCAGGGGGTTAAAGCGAGTGAAAGTGAGCGAAAAGACTGAGTATAGGAAGGATTGAGGAAAGGATAAAAGATGAACGGGATTCAAGAAGATAGAATATGGCGATTAACGTTGCATTTAAATTGTGTTAATCATTTCACCCCAAGCAAGGCGGGAATGCCACTAGTACGCAGGGGGTTAAAGCGAGTGAAAGTGAGCGAAAAGACTGAGTATAGGAAGGATTGAGGAAAGGATAAAAGATGAACGGGATTCAAGAAGATAGAATATGGCGATTAACGTTGCATTTAAATTGTGTTAATCATTTCACCCCAAGCAAGGCGGGAATGCCACTAGTACGCAGGGGGTTAAAGCGAGTGAAAGTGAGCGAAAAGACTGAGTATAGGGAGGATTGAGGAAAGGATAAAAGATTAACGGGATTCAAGAAGATAGAATATGGCGATTAACGTTGCATTTAAATTGTGTTAATCATTTCACCCCAAGCAAGGCGGGAATGCCACTAGTACGCAGGGGGTTAAAGCGAGTGAAAGTGAGCGAAAAGACTGAGTATAGGAAGGATTGAGGAAAGGATAAAAGATTAACGGGATTCAAGAAGATAGAATATGGCGATTAACGTTGCATTTAAATTGTGTTAATCATTTCACCCCAAGCAAGGCGGGAATGCCACTAGTACGCAGGGGGTTAAAGCGAGTGAAAGTGAGCGAAAAGACTGAGTATAGGGAGGATTGAGGAAAGGATAAAAGATTAACGGGATTCAAGAAGATAGAATATGGCGATTAACGTTGCATTTAAATTGTGTTAATCATTTCACCCCAAGCAAGGCGGGAATGCCACTAGTACGCAGGGGGTTAAAGCGAGTGAAAGTGAGAGAAAAGACTGAGTATAGGAAGGATTGAGGAAAGGATAAAAGATTAACGGGATTCAAGAAGATAGAATATGGCGATTAACGTTGCATTTAAATTGTGTTAATCATTTCACCCCAAGCAAGGCGGGAATGTCACCAGTACGCAGGGGGTTAAAGCGAGTGAAAGTGAGCGAAAAGACTGAGTATAGGCAGGATTGAGGAAAGGATAAAAGATTAACGGGATTCAAGAAGATAGAATATGGCGATTAACGTTGCATTTAAATTGTGTTAATCATTTCACCCCAAGCAAGGCGGGAATGCCACTAGTACGCAGGGGGTTAAAGCGAGTGAAAGTGAGAGAAAAGACTGAGTATAGGGAGGATTGAGGAAAGGATAAAAGATTAACGGGATTCAAGAAGATAGAATATGGCGATTAACGTTGCATTTAAATTGTGTTAATCATTTCACCCCAAGCAAGGCGGGAATGCCACTAGTACGCAGGGGGTTAAAGCGAGTGAAAGTGAGCGAAAAGACTGAGTATAGGAAGGATTGAGGAAAGGATAAAAGATTAACGGGATTCAAGAAGATAGAATATGGCGATTAACGTTGCATTTAAATTGTGTTAATCATTTCACCCCAAGCAAGGCGGGAATGCCACTAGTACGCAGGGGGTTAAAGCGAGTGAAAGTGAGCGAAAAGACTGAGTATAGGGAGGATTGAGGAAAGGATAAAAGATTAACGGGATTCAAGAAGATAGAATATGGCGATTAACGTTGCATTTAAATTGTGTTAATCATTTCACCCCAAGCAAGGCGGGAATGCCACTAGTACGCAGGGGGTTAAAGCGAGTGAAAGTGAGCGAAAAGACTGAGTATAGGAAGGATTGAGGAAAGGATAAAAGATTAACGGGATTCAAGAAGATAGAATATGGCGATTAACGTTGCATTTAAATTGTGTTAATCATTTCACCCCAAGCAAGGCGGGAATGCCACTAGTACGCAGGGGGTTAAAGCGAGTGAAAGTGAGCGAAAAGACTGAGTATAGGAAGGATTGAGGAAAGGATAAAAGATTAACGGGATTCAAGAAGATAGAATATGGCGATTAACGTTGCATTTAAATTGTGTTAATCATTTCACCCCAAGCAAGGCGGGAATGCCACTAGTACGCAGGGGGTTAAAGCGAGTGAAAGTGAGCGAAAAGACTGAGTATAGGCAGGATTGAGGAAAGGATAAAAGATTAACGGGATTCAAGAAGATAGAATATGGCGATTAACGTTGCATTTAAATTGTGTTAATCATTTCACCCCAAGCAAGGCGGGAATGCCACTAGTACGCAGGGGGTTAAAGCGAGTGAAAGTGAGCGAAAAGACTGAGTATAGGAAGGATTGAGGAAAGGATAAAAGATTAACGGGATTCAAGAAGATAGAATATGGCGATTAACGTTGCATTTAAATTGTGTTAATCATTTCACCCCAAGCAAGGCGGGAATGCCACTAGTACGCAGGGGGTTAAAGCGAGTGAAAGTGAGCGAAAAGACTGAGTATAGGAAGGAATGAGGAAAGGATAAAAGATTAACGGGATTCAAGAAGATAGAATATGGCGATTAACGTTGCATTTAAATTGTGTTAATCATTTCACCCCAAGCAAGGCGTGAATGCCACTAGTACGCAGGGGGTTAAAGCGAGTGAAAGTGAGCGAAAAGACTGAGTATAGGGAGGATTGAGGAAAGGATAAAAGATTAACGGGATTCAAGAAGATAGAATATGGCGATTAACGTTGCATTTAAATTGTGTTAATCATTTCACCCCAAGCAAGGCGGGAATGCCACTAGTACGCAGGGGGTTAAAGCGAGTGAAAGTGAGCGAAAAGACTGAGTATAGGGAGGATTGAGGAAAGGATAAAAGATGAACGGGATTCAAGAAGATAGAAGATGGCGATTAACGTTGCATTTAAATTGTGTTAATCATTTCACCCCAAGCAAGGCGGCAATGCCACTAGTACGCAGTGGGTTAAAGCGAGTGAAAGTGAGAGAAAAGACTGAGTATAGGGAGGATTGAGGAAAGGATAAAAGATGAACGGGATTCAATGAGATAGAATATGGCGATTAACGTTGCATTTAAATTGTGTTAATCATTTCACCCCAAGCAAGGCGGGAATGCCACTAGTACGCAGGGGGTTAAAGCGAGTGAAAGTCAGAGAAAAGACTGAGTATAGGGAGGATTGAGGAAAGGATAAAAGATTAACGGGATTCAAGAAGATAGAATATGGCGATTAACGTTGCATTTAAATTGTGTTAATCATTTCACCCCAAGCAAGGCGGGAATGCCACTAGTACGCAGGGGGTTAAAGCGAGTGAAAGTGAGCGAAAAGACTGAGTATAGGAAGGATTGAGGAAAGGATAAAAGATGAACGGGATTCAATAAGATAGAAAATGGCAATTAACGTTGCATTTAAATTGTGTTAATCATTTCACCCCAAGCAAGGCGGGAATGCCACTAGTACGCAGTGGGTTAAAGCGAGTGAAAGTGAGAGAAAAGACTGAGTATAGGGAGGATTGAGGAAAGGATAAAAGATGAACGGGATTCAATGAGATAGAATATGGCGATTAACGTTGCATTTAAATTGTGTTAATCATTTCACCCCAAGCAAGGCGGGAATGCCACTAGTACGCAGGGGGTTAAAGCGAGTGAAAGTCAGAGAAAAGACTGAGTATAGGGAGGATTGAGGAAAGGATAAAAGATTAACGGGATTCAAGAAGATAGAATATGGCGATTAACGTTGCATTTAAATTGTGTTAATCATTTCACCCCAAGCAAGGCGGGAATGCCACTAGTACGCAGGGGGTTAAAGCGAGTGAAAGTGAGCGAAAAGACTGAGTATAGGAAGGATTGAGGAAAGGATAAAAGATGAACGGGATTCAATAAGATAGAAAATGGCAATTAACGTTGCATTTAAATTGTGTTAATCATTTCACCCCAAGCAAGGCGGGAATGCCACTAGTACGCAGGGGGTTAAAGCGAGTGAAAGTCAGAGAAAAGACTGAGTATAGGGAGGATTGAGGAAAGGATAAAAGATGAACGGGATTCAATGAGATAGAATATGGCGATTAACGTTGCATTTAAATTGTGTTAATCATTTCACCCCAAGCAAGGCGGGAATGCCACTAGTACGCAGTGGGTTAAAGCGAGTGAAAGTGAGAGAAAAGACTGAGTATAGGCAGTATTGAGGAAAGGATAAAAGATGAACGGGATTCAATGAGATAGAATATGGCGATTAACGTTGCATTTAAATTGTGTTAATCATTTCACCCCAAGCAAGGCGGGAATGCCACTAGTACGCAGGGGGTTAAAGCGAGTGAAAGTCAGAGAAAAGACTGAGTATAGGGAGGATTGAGGAAAGGATAAAAGATTAACGGGATTCAAGAACATAGAATATGGCGATTAACGTTGCATTTAAATTGTGTTAATCATTTCACCCCAAGCAAGGCGGGAATGCCACTAGTACGCAGGGGGTTAAAGCGAGTGAAAGTGAGCGAAAAGACTGAGTATAGGAAGGATTGAGGAAAGGATAAAAGATGAACGGGATTCAATAAGATAGAAAATGGCAATTAACGTTGCATTTAAATTGTGTTAATCATTTCACCCCAAGCAAGGCGGGAATGCCACTAGTACGCAGTGGGTTAAAGCGAGTGAAAGTGAGAGAAAAGACTGAGTATAGGGAGGATTGAGGAAAGGATAAAAGATGAACGGGATTCAATGAGATAGAATATGGCGATTAACGTTGCATTTAAATTGTGTTAATCATTTCACCCCAAGCAAGGCGGGAATGCCACTAGTACGCAGTGGGTTAAAGCGAGTGAAAGTGAGAGAAAAGACTGAGTATAGGCAGTATTGAGGAAAGGATAAAAGATGAACGGGATTCAATGAGATAGAATATGGCGATTAACGTTGCATTTAAATTGTGTTAATCATTTCACCCCAAGCAAGGCGGGAATGCCACTAGTACGCAGGGGGTTAAAGCGAGTGAAAGTCAGAGAAAAGACTGAGTATAGGGAGGATTGAGGAAAGGATAAAAGATTAACGGGATTCAAGAAGATAGAATATGGCGATTAACGTTGCATTTAAATTGTGTTAATCATTTCACCCCAAGCAAGGCGGGAATGCCACTAGTACGCAGGGGGTTAAAGCGAGTGAAAGTGAGCGAAAAGACTGAGTATAGGAAGGATTGAGGAAAGGATAAAAGATGAACGGGATTCAATAAGATAGAAAATGGCAATTAACGTTGCATTTAAATTGTGTTAATCATTTCACCCCAAGCAAGGCGGGAATGCCACTAGTACGCAGTGGGTTAAAGCGAGTGAAAGTGAGAGAAAAGACTGAGTATAGGGAGGATTGAGGAAAGGATAAAAGATGAACGGGATTCAAGAAGATAGAAGATGGCGATTAACGTTGCATTTAAATTGTGTTAATCATTTCACCCCAAGCAAGGCGTGAATGCCACTAGTACGCAGGGGGTTAAAGCGAGTGAAAGTGAGAGAAAAGACTGAGTATAGGGAGGATTGAGGAAAGGATAAAAGATGAACGGGATTCAATAAGATAGAAAATGGCGATTAACGTTGCATTTAAATTGTGTTAATCATTTCACCCCAAGCAAGGCGGGAATGCCACTAGTACGCAGGGGGTTAAAGCGAGTGAAAGTGAGAGAAAAGACTGAGTATAGGGAGGATTGAGGAAAGGATAAAAGATTAACGGGATTCAAGAAGATAGAATATGGCGATTAACGTTGCATTTAAATTGTGTTAATCATTTCACCCCAAGCAAGGCGGGAATGCCACTAGTACGCAGGGGGTTAAAGCGAGTGAAAGTGAGCGAAAAGACTGAGTATAGGAAGGATTGAGGAAAGGATAAAAGATGAACGGGATTCAATAAGATAGAAAATGGCAATTAACGTTGCATTTAAATTGTGTTAATCATTTCACCCCAAGCAAGGCGGGAATGCCACTAGTACGCAGGGGGTTAAAGCGAGTGAAAGTGAGAGAAAAGACTGAGTATAGGGAGGATTGAGGAAAGGATAAAAGATTAACGGGATTCAAGAAGATAGAATATGGCGATTAACGTTGCATTTAAATTGTGTTAATCATTTCACCCCAAGCAAGGCGGGAATGCCACTAGTACGCAGGGGGTTAAAGCGAGTGAAAGTGAGCGAAAAGACTGAGTATAGGAAGGATTGAGGAAAGGATAAAAGATGAACGGGATTCAATAAGATAGAAAATGGCAATTAACGTTGCATTTAAATTGTGTTAATCATTTCACCCCAAGCAAGGCGGGAATGCCACTAGTACGCAGGGGGTTAAAGCGAGTGAAAGTGAGAGAAAAGACTGAGTATAGGGAGGATTGAGGAAAGGATAAAAGATTAACGGGATTCAAGAAGATAGAATATGGCGATTAACGTTGCATTTAAATTGTGTTAATCATTTCACCCCAAGCAAGGCGGGAATGCCACTAGTACGCAGGGGGTTAAAGCGAGTGAAAGTGAGAGAAAAGACTGAGTATAGGGAGGATTGAGGAAAGGATAAAAGATTAACGGGATTCAAGAAGATAGAAAATGGCGATTAACGTTGCATTTAAATTGTGTTAATCATTTCACCCCAAGCAAGGCGTGAATGCCACTAGTACGCAGGGGGTTAAAGCGAGTGAAAGTGAGAGAAAAGACTGAGTATAGGAAGGATTGAGGAAAGGATAAAAGATGAACGGGATTCAATAAGATAGAAAATGGCAATTAACGTTGCATTTAAATTGTGTTAATCATTTCACCCCAAGCAAGGCGGGAATGCCACTAGTACGCAGGGGGTTAAAGCGAGTGAAAGTGAGCGAAAAGACTGAGTATAGGCAGGATTGAGGAAAGGATAAAAGATGAACCGGATTCAAGAAGATAGAATATGGCGATTAACGTTGCATTTAAATTGTGTTAATCATTTCACCCCAAGCAAGGCGTGAATGCCACTAGTACGCAGGGGGTTAAAGCGAGTGAAAGTGAGAGAAAAGACTGAGTATAGGCAGGATTGAGGAAAGGATAAAAGATGAACGGGATTCAAGAAAATAGAAGATGGCGATTAACGTTGCATTTAAATTATGTTAATCATTTCGCCCCAAGCAAGGCGGGAATGCCACTAGTACGCAGGGAGTTAAAGCGAGTGAAAGTGAGAGAAAAGACTGAGTATAGGGAGGATTGAGGAAAGGATAAAAGATGAACGTGATTCAAGAAGATAGAATATGGCGATTAACGTTGCATTTAAATTATGTTAATCATTTCACCCCAAGCAAGGCGGGAATGCCACCAGTACGCAGGGGGTTAAAGCGAGTGAAAGTGAGAGAAAAGACTGAGTATAGGCAGGATTGAGGAAAGGATAAAAGATGAACGGGATTCAAGAAGATAGAATATGGCGATTAACGTTGCATTTAAATTGTGTAAATCATTTCACCCCAAGCAAGGCGTGAATGCCACTAGTACGCAGGGGGTTAAAGCGAGTGAAAGTGAGCGAAAAGACTGAGTATAGGAAGGATTGAGGAAAGGATAAAAGATGAACGGGATTCAATAAGATAGAAAACGGCAATTAACGTTGCATTTAAATTGTGTTAATCATTTCACCCCAAGCAAGGCGGGAATGCCACTAGTACGCAGGGGGTTAAAGCGAGTGAAAGTGAGCGAAAAGACTGAGTATAGGCAGGATTGAGGAAAGGATAAAAGATGAACGGGATTCAAGAAGATAGAATATGGCGATTAACGTTGCATTTAAATTGTGTAAATCATTTCACCCCAAGCAAGGCGTGAATGCCACTAGTACGCAGGGGGTTAAAGCGAGTGAAAGTGAGCGAAAAGACTGAGTATAGGGAGGATGGAGGAAAGGATAAAAGATGAACGGGATTCAATAAGATAGAAAATGGCGATTAACGTTGCATTTAAATTGTGTTAATCATTTCACCCCAAGCAAGGCGTGAATGCCACTAGTACGCAGGGAGTTAAAGCGAGTGAAAGTGAGAGAAAAGACTGAGTATAGGGAGGATTGAGGAAAGGATAAAAGATGAACGTGATTCAAGAAGATAGAATATGGCGATTAACGTTGCATTTAAATTATGTTAATCATTTCACCCCAAGCAAGGCGGGAATGCCACCAGTACGCAGGGGGTTAAAGCGAGTGAAAGTGAGAGAAAAGACTGAGTATAGGCAGGATTGAGGAAAGGATAAAAGATGAACGGGATTCAAGAAGATAGAATATGGCGATTAACGTTGCATTTAAATTGTGTAAATCATTTCACCCCAAGCAAGGCGTGAATGCCACTAGTACGCAGGGGGTTAAAGCGAGTGAAAGTGAGCGAAAAGACTGAGTATAGGAAGGATTGAGGAAAGGATAAAAGATGAACGGGATTCAATAAGATAGAAAACGGCAATTAACGTTGCATTTAAATTGTGTTAATCATTTCACCCCAAGCAAGGCGGGAATGCCACTAGTACGCAGGGGGTTAAAGCGAGTGAAAGTGAGCGAAAAGACTGAGTATAGGCAGGATTGAGGAAAGGATAAAAGATGAACGGGATTCAAGAAGATAGAATATGGCGATTAACGTTGCATTTAAATTGTGTAAATCATTTCACCCCAAGCAAGGCGTGAATGCCACTAGTACGCAGGGGGTTAAAGCGAGTGAAAGTGAGAGAAAAGACTGAGTATAGGGAGGATGGAGGAAAGGATAAAAGATGAACGGGATTCAATAAGATAGAAAATGGCGATTAACGTTGCATTTAAATTGTGTTAATCATTTCACCCCAAGCAAGGCGTGAATGCCACTAGTACACAGGGGGTTAAAGCGAGTGAAAGTGAGCGAAAAGACTGAGTATAGGAAGGATTGAGGAAAGGATAAAAGATGAACGGGATTCAATAAGATAGAAAATGGCAATTAACGTTGCATTTAAATTGTGTTAATCATTTCACCCCAAGCAAGGCGGGAATGCCACTAGTACGCAGGGGGTTAAAGCGAGTGAAAGTGAGCGAAAAGACTGAGTATAGGAAGGATTGAGGAAAGGATAAAAGATGAACGGGATTCAATAAGATAGAAAATGGCAATTAACGTTGCATTTAAATTGTGTTAATCATTTCACCCCAAGCAAGGCGGGAATGCCACTAGTACGCAGGGGGTTAAAGCGAGTGAAAGTGAGAGAAAAGACTGAGTATAGGGAGGATTGAGGAAAGGATAAAAGATTAACGGGATTCAAGAAGATAGAATATGGCGATTAACGTTGCATTTAAATTGTGTTAATCATTTCACCCCAAGCAAGGCGGGAATGCCACTAGTACGCAGGGGGTTAAAGCGAGTGAAAGTGAGAGAAAAGACTGAGTATAGGCAGGATTGAGGAAAGGATAAAAGATGAACGGGATTCAAGAAAATAGAAGATGGCGATTAACGTTGCATTTAAATTATGTTAATCATTTCGCCCCAAGCAAGGCGGGAATGCCACTAGTACGCAGGGAGTTAAAGCGAGTGAAAGTGAGAGAAAAGACTGAGTATAGGGAGGATTGAGGAAAGGATAAAAGATGAACGGGATTCAAGAAGATAGAAGATGGCGATTAACGTTGCATTTAAATTGTGTTAATCATTTCACCCCAAGCAAGGCGGGAATGCCACTAGTACGCAGGGGGTTAAAGCGAGTGAAAGTGAGCGAAAAGACTGAGTATAGGAAGGATTGAGGAAAGGATAAAAGATGAACGGGATTCAATAAGATAGAAAATGGCAATTAACGTTGCATTTAAATTGTGTTAATCATTTCACCCCAAGCAAGGCGGGAATGCCACTAGTACGCAGGGGGTTAAAGCGAGTGAAAGTGAGCGAAAAGACTGAGTATAGGCAGGATTGAGGAAAGGATAAAAGATGAACCGGATTCAAGAAGATAGAATATGGCGATTAACGTTGCATTTAAATTGTGTTAATCATTTCACCCCAAGCAAGGCGTGAATGCCACTAGTACGCAGGGGGTTAAAGCGAGTGAAAGTGAGAGAAAAGACTGAGTATAGGCAGGATTGAGGAAAGGATAAAAGATGAACGGGATTCAAGAAAATAGAAGATGGCGATTAACGTTGCATTTAAATTATGTTAATCATTTCGCCCCAAGCAAGGCGGGAATGCCACTAGTACGCAGGGAGTTAAAGCGAGTGAAAGTGAGAGAAAAGACTGAGTATAGGGAGGATTGAGGAAAGGATAAAAGATGAACGGGATTCAAGAAGATAGAATATGGCGATTAACGTTGCATTTAAATTATGTTAATCATTTCACCCCAAGCAAGGCGGGAATGCCACCAGTACGCAGGGGGTTAAAGCGAGTGAAAGTGAGAGAAAAGACTGAGTATAGGCAGGATTGAGGAAAGGATAAAAGATGAACGGGATTCAAGAAGATAGAATATGGCGATTAACGTTGCATTTAAATTGTGTAAATCATTTCACCCCAAGCAAGGCGTGAATGCCACTAGTACGCAGGGGGTTAAAGCGAGTGAAAGTGAGCGAAAAGACTGAGTATAGGAAGGATTGAGGAAAGGATAAAAGATTAACGGGATTCAAGAAGATAGAAAATGGCGATTAACGTTGCATTTAAATTGTGTTAATCATTTCACCCCAAGCATGGCGTGAATGCCACTAGTACGCAGGGGATTAAAGCTAGTGAAAGTGAGAGAAAAGACTGAGTATAGGAAGGATTGAGGAAAGGATAAAAGATGAACGGGATTCAATAAGATAGAAAATGGCAATTAACGTTGCATTTAAATTGTGTTAATCATTTCACCCCAAGCAAGGCGGGAATGCCACTAGTACGCAGGGGGTTAAAGCGAGTGAAAGTGAGCGAAAAGACTGAGTATAGGCAGGATTGAGGAAAGGATAAAAGATGAACGGGATTCAAGAAGATAGAATATGGCGATTAACGTTGCATTTAAATTGTGTAAATCATTTCACCCCAAGCAAGGCGTGAATGCCACTAGTACGCAGGGGGTTAAAGCGAGTGAAAGTGAGCGAAAAGACTGAGTATAGGAAGGATTGAGGAAAGGATAAAAGATGAACGGGATTCAATAAGATAGAAAATGGCAATTAACGTTGCATTTAAATTGTGTTAATCATTTCACCCCAAGCAAGGCGGGAATGCCACTAGTACGCAGGGGGTTAAAGCGAGTGAAAGTGAGCGAAAAGACTGAGTATAGGCAGGATTGAGGAAAGGATAAAAGATGAACGGGATTCAAGAAGATAGAATATGGCGATTAACGTTGCATTTAAATTGTGTAAATCATTTCACCCCAAGCAAGGCGTGAATGCCACTAGTACGCAGGGGGTTAAAGCGAGTGAAAGTGAGCGAAAAGACTGAGTATAGGAAGGATTGAGGAAAGGATAAAAGATGAACGGGATTCAAGAAGATAGAATATGGCAATTAACGTTGCATTTAAATTGTGTTAATCATTTCACCCCAAGCAAGGCGGGAATGCCACTAGTACGCAGGGGGTTAAAGCGAGTGAAAGTGAGCGAAAAGACTGAGTATAGGAAGGATTGAGGAAAGGATAAAAGATGAACGGGATTCAATAAGATAGAAAATGGCGATTAACGTTGCATTTAAATTGTGTTAATCATTTCACCCCAAGCAAGGCGGGAATGCCACTAGTACGCAGGGGGTTAAAGCGAGTGAAAGTGAGAGAAAAGACTGAGTATAGGGAGGATTGAGGAAAGGATAAAAGATTAACGGGATTCAAGAAGATAGAATATGGCGATTAACGTTGCATTTAAATTGTGTTAATCATTTCACCCCAAGCAAGGCGGGAATGCCACTAGTACGCAGGGGGTTAAAGCGAGTGAAAGTGAGCGAAAAGACTGAGTATAGGAAGGATTGAGGAAAGGATAAAAGATGAACGGGATTCAAGAAGATAGAATATGGCAATTAACGTTGCATTTAAATTGTGTTAATCATTTCACCCCAAGCAAGGCGGGAATGCCACTAGTACGCAGGGGGTTAAAGCGAGTGAAAGTGAGAGAAAAGACTGAGTATAGGGAGGATTGAGGAAAGGATAAAAGATTAACGGGATTCAAGAAGATAGAATATGGCGATTAACGTTGCATTTAAATTGTGTTAATCATTTCACCCCAAGCAAGGCGGGAATGCCACTAGTACGCAGGGGGTTAAAGCGAGTGAAAGTGAGAGAAAAGACTGAGTATAGGGAGGATTGAGGAAAGGATAAAAGATGAACGGGATTCAAGAAGATAGAATATGGCGATTAACGTTGCATTTAAATTGTGTTAATCATTTCACCCCAAGCAAGGCGGGAATGCCCCTAGTACGCAGGGGGTTAAAGCGAGTGAAAGTGAGAGAAAAGACTGAGTATAGGCAGGATTGAGGAAAGGATAAAAGATGAACGGGATTCAAGAAAATAGAAGATGGCGATTAACGTTGCATTTAAATTATGTTAATCATTTCGCCCCAAGCAAGGCGGGAATGCCACTAGTACGCAGGGGGTTAAAGCGAGTGAAAGTGAGAGAAAAGACTGAGTATAGGGAGGATTGAGGAAAGGATAAAAGATGAACGGGATTCAAGAAGATAGAATATGGCGATTAACGTTGCATTTAAATTATGTTAATCATTTCACCCCAAGCAAGGCGGGAATGCCACCAGTACGCAGGGGGTTAAAGCGAGTGAAAGTGAGAGAAAAGACTGAGTATAGGCAGGATTGAGGAAAGGATAAAAGATGAACGGGATTCAAGAAAATAGAAGATGGCGATTAACGTTGCATTTAAATTGTGTTAATCATTTCACCCCAAGCAAGGCGGGAATGCCACTAATACGCAGGGGGTTAAAGCGAGTGAAAGTGAGAGAAAAGACTGAGTATAGGCAGGATTGAGGAAAGGATAAAAGATGAACGGGATTCAAGAAAATAGAAGATGGCGATTAACGTTGCATTTAAATTGTGTTAATCATTTCACCCCAAGCAAGGCGGGAATGCCACTAATACGCAGGGGGTTAAAGCGAGTGAAAGTGAGAGAAAAGACTGAGTATAGGCAGGATTGAGGAAAGGATAAAAGATGAACGGGATTCAAGAAAATAGAAGATGGCGATTAACGTTGCATTTAAATTGTGTTAATCATTTCACCCCAAGCAAGGCGGGAATGCCCCTAGTACGCAGGGGGTTAAAGCGAGTGAAAGTGAGAGAAAAGACTGAGTATAGGCAGGATTGAGGAAAGGATAAAAGATGAACGGGATTCAAGAAAATAGAAGATGGCGATTAACGTTGCATTTAAATTATGTTAATCATTTCACCCCAAGCAAGGCGGGAATGCCACTAGTACGCAGGGGGTTAAAGCGAGTGAAAGTGAGAGAAAAGACTGAGTATAGGGAGGATTGAGGAAAGGATAAAAGATGAACGGGATTCAAGAAGATAGAATATGGCGATTAACGTTGCATTTAAATTGTGTTAATCATTTCACCCCAAGCAAGGCGGGAATGCCACTAGTACGCAGGGGGTTAAAGCGAGTGAAAGTGAGAGAAAAGACTGAGTATAGGCAGGATTGAGGAAAGGATAAAAGATGAACGGGATTCAAGAAAATAGAAGATGGCGATTAACGTTGCATTTAAATTATGTTAATCATTTCACCCCAAGCAAGGCGGGAATGCCACTAGTACGCAGGGGGTTAAAGCGAGTGAAAGTGAGAGAAAAGACTGAGTATAGGGAGGATTGAGGAAAGGATAAAAGATGAACGGGATTCAAGAAGATAGAATATGGCGATTAACGTTGCATTTAAATTGTGTTAATCATTTCACCCCAAGCAAGGCGGGAATGCCACTAGTACGCAGGGGGTTAAAGCGAGTGAAAGTGAGAGAAAAGACTGAGTATAGGGAGGATTGAGGAAAGGATAAAAGATGAACGGGATTCAAGAAGATAGAATATGGCGATTAACGTTGCATTTAAATTGTGTTAATCATTTCACCCCAAGCAAGGCGGGAATGCCACTAGTACGCAGGGGGTTAAAGCGAGTGAAAGTGAGAGAAAAGACTGAGTATAGGGAGGATTGAGGAAAGGATAAAAGATGAACGGGATTCAAGAAGATAGAATATGGCGATTAACGTTGCATTTAAATTGTGTTAATCATTTCACCCCAAGCAAGGCGGGAATGCCACTAGTACACAGGGGGTTAAAGAGAGTGAAAGTGAGCGAAAAGACTGAGTATAGGCAGGATTGAGGAAAGGATAAAAGATGAACGGGATTCAAGAAAATAGAAGATGGCGATTAACGTTGCATTTAAATTATGTTAATCATTTCACCCCAAGCAAGGCGGGAATGCCACTAGTACGCAGGGGGTTAAAGCGAGTGAAAGTGAGAGAAAAGACTGAGTATAGGGAGGATTGAGGAAAGGATAAAAGATGAACGGGATTCAAGAAGATAGAATATGGCGATTAACGTTGCATTTAAATTGTGTTAATCATTTCACCCCAAGCAAGGCGGGAATGCCACTAGTACGCAGGGGGTTAAAGCGAGTGAAAGTGATCGAAAAGACTGAGTATAGGAAGGATTGAGGAAAGGATAAAAGATGAACGGGATTCAAGAAGATAGAATATGGCGATTAACGTTGCATTTAAATTGTGTTAATCATTTCACCCCAAGCAAGGCGTGAATGCCACCAGTACGCAGGGGGTTAAAGCGAGTGAAAGTGATCGAAAAGACTGAGTATAGGAAGGATTGAGGAAAGGATAAAAGATGAACGGGATTCAAGAAGATAGAATATGGCGATTAACGTTGCATTTAAATTGTGTTAATCATTTCACCCCAAGCAAGGCGGGAATGCCACCAGTACGCAGGGGGTTAAAGCGAGTGAAAGTGAGCGAAAAGACTGAGTATAGGCAGGATTGAGGAAAGGATAAAAGATGAACGGGATTCAAGAAGATAGAATATGGCGATTAACGTTGCATTTAAATTGTGTTAATCATTTCACCCCAAGCAAGGCGGGAATGCCACCAGTACGCAGGGGGTTAAAGCGAGTGAAAGTGAGCGAAAAGACTGAGTATAGGCAGGATTGAGGAAAGGATAAAAGATGAACGGGATTCAATAAGATAGAAAATGGCGATTAACGTTGCATTTAAATTGTGTTAATCATTTCACCCCAAGCAAGGCGGGAATGCCACCAGTACGCAGGGGGTTAAAGCGAGTGAAAGTGAGCGAAAAGACTGAGTATAGGCAGGATTGAGGAAAGGATAAAAGATGAACGGGATTCAAGAAGATAGAAAATGGCGATTAACGTTGCATTTAAATTGTGTTAATCATTTCACCCCAAGCAAGGCGGGAATGCCACCAGTACGCAGGGGGTTAAAGGGAGTGAAAGTGAGCGAAAAGACTGAGTATAGGCAGGATTGAGGAAAGGATAAAAGATGAACGGGATTCAAGAAGATAGAATATGGCGATTAACGTTGCATTTAAATTGTGTTAATCATTTCACCCCAAGCAAGGCGGGAATGCCACTAGTACGCAGGGGGTTAAAGCGAGTGAAAGTGAGAGAAAAGACTGAGTATAGGAAGGATTGAGGAAAGGATAAAAGATGAACGGGATTCAAGAAGATAGAATATGGCGATTAACGTTGCATTTAAATTGTGTTAATCATTTCACCCCAAGCAAGGCGGGAATGCCACTAGTACGCAGGGGGTTAAAGCGAGTGAAAGTGAGCGAAAAGACTGAGTATAGGCAGGATTGAGGAAAGGATAAAAGATGAACGGGATTCAATAAGATAGAAAATGGCGATTAACGTTGCATTTAAATTGTGTTAATCATTTCACCCCAAGCAAGGCGGGAATGCCACTAGTACGCAGGGGGTTAAAGCGAGTGAAAGTGAGCGAAAAGACTGAGTATAGGCAGGATTGAGGAAAGGATAAAAGATGAACGGGATTCAAGAAGATAGAATATGGCGATTAACGTTGCATTTAAATTGTGTTAATCATTTCACCCCAAGCAAGGCGGGAATGCCACTAGTACGCAGGGGGTTAAAGCGAGTGAAAGTGAGAGAAAAGACTGAGTATAGGCAGGATTGAGGAAAGGATAAAAGATGAACGGGATTCAAGAAGATAGAATATGGCGATTAACGTTGCATTTAAATTGTGTTAATCATTTCACCCCAAGCAAGGCGTGAATGCCACTAGTACGCAGGGGGTTAAAGCGAGTGAAAGTGAGAGAAAAGACTGAGTATAGGCAGGATTGAGGAAAGGATAAAAAATGAACGGGATTCAATAAGATAGAAAATGGCGATTAACGTTGCATTTAAATTGTGTTAATCATTTCACCCCAAGCAAGGCGGGAATGCCACTAGTACGCAGGGGGTTAAAGCGAGTGAAAGTGAGAGAAAAGACTGAGTATAGGCAGGATTGAGGAAAGGATAAAAGATGAACGGGATTCAATAAGATAGAAAATGGCGATTAACGTTGCATTTAAATTGTGTTAATCATTTCACCCCAAGCAAGGCGGGAATGCCACTAGTACGCAGGGGGTTAAAGCGAGTGAAAGTGAGCGAAAAGACTGAGTATAGGGAGGATTGAGGAAAGGATAAAAGATGAACGGGATTCAATAAGATAGAAAATGGCGATTAACGTTGCATTTAAATTGTGTTAATCATTTCACCCCAAGCAAGGCGGGAATGCCACTAGTACGCAGGGGGTTAAAGCGAGTGAAAGTGAGAGAAAAGACTGAGTATAGGGAGGATTGAGGAAAGGATAAAAGATGAACGGGATTCAATAAGATAGAAAATGGCGATTAACGTTGCATTTAAATTGTGTTAATCATTTCACCCCAAGCAAGGCGGGAATGCCACTAGTACGCAGGGGGTTAAAGCGAGTGAAAGTGAGAGAAAAGACTGAGTATAGGCAGGATTGAGGAAAGGATAAAAGATGAACGGGATTCAATAAGATAGAAAATGGCGATTAACGTTGCATTTAAATTGTGTTAATCATTTCACCCCAAGCAAGGCGGGAATGCCACTAGTACGCAGGGGGTTAAAGCGAGTGAAAGTGAGCGAAAAGACTGAGTATAGGGAGGATTGAGGAAAGGATAAAAGATGAACGGGATTCAATAAGATAGAAAATGGCGATTAACGTTGCATTTAAATTGTGTTAATCATTTCACCCCAAGCAAGGCGTGAATGCCACTAGTACGCAGGGGGTTAAAGCGAGTGAAAGTGAGAGAAAAGACTGAGTATAGGCAGGATTGAGGAAAGGATAAAAGATGAACGGGATTCAATAAGATAGAAAATGGCGATTAACGTTGCATTTAAATTGTGTTAATCATTTCACCCCAAGCAAGGCGGGAATGCCACTAGTACGCAGGGGGTTAAAGCGAGTGAAAGTGAGCGAAAAGACTGAGTATAGGCAGGATTGAGGAAAGGATAAAAGATGAACGGGATTCAATAAGATAGAAAATGGCGATTAACGTTGCATTTAAATTGTGTTAATCATTTCACCCCAAGCAAGGCGGGAATGCCACTAGTACGCAGGGGGTTAAAGCGAGTGAAAGTGAGAGAAAAGACTGAGTATAGGCAGGATTGAGGAAAGGATAAAAGATGAACGGGATTCAATAAGATAGAAAATGGCGATTAACGTTGCATTTAAATTGTGTTAATCATTTCACCCCAAGCAAGGCGGGAATGCCACTAGTACGCAGGGGGTTAAAGCGAGTGAAAGTGAGCGAAAAGACTGAGTATAGGCAGGATTGAGGAAAGGATAAAAGATGAACGGGATTCAATAAGATAGAAAATGGCGATTAACGTTGCATTTAAATTGTGTTAATCATTTCACCCCAAGCAAGGCGGGAATGCCACTAGTACGCAGGGGGTTAAAGCGAGTGAAAGTGAGCGAAAAGACTGAGTATAGGCAGGATTGAGGAAAGGATAAAAGATGAACGGGATTCAATAAGATAGAAAATGGCGATTAACGTTGCATTTAAATTGTGTTAATCATTTCACCCCAAGCAAGGCGGGAATGCCACTAGTACGCAGGGGGTTAAAGCGAGTGAAAGTGAGAGAAAAGACTGAGTATAGGCAGGATTGAGGAAAGGATAAAAGATGAACGGGATTCAATAAGATAGAAAATGGCGATTAACGTTGCATTTAAATTGTGTTAATCATTTCACCCCAAGCAAGGCGGGAATGCCACTAGTACGCAGGGGGTTAAAGCGAGTGAAAGTGAGCGAAAAGACTGAGTATAGGCAGGATTGAGGAAAGGATAAAAGATGAACGGGATTCAATAAGATAGAAAATGGCGATTAACGTTGCATTTAAATTGTGTTAATCATTTCACCCCAAGCAAGGCGGGAATGCCACTAGTACGCAGGGGGTTAAAGCGAGTGAAAGTGAGAGAAAAGACTGAGTATAGGCAGGATTGAGGAAAGGATAAAAGATGAACGGGATTCAATAAGATAGAAAATGGCGATTAACGTTGCATTTAAATTGTGTTAATCATTTCACCCCAAGCAAGGCGGGAATGCCACCAGTACGCAGTGGGTTAAAGCGAGTGAAAGTGAGAGAAAAGACTGAGTATAGGCAGGATTGAGGAAAGGATAAAAGATGAACGGGATTCAAGAAGATAGAATATGGCGATTAACGTTGCATTTAAATTGTGTTAATCATTTCACCCCAAGCAAGGCGGGAATGCCACTAGTACGCAGGGGGTTAAAGCGAGTGAAAGTGAGAGAAAAGACTGAGTATAGGCAGGATTGAGGAAAGGATAAAAGATGAACGGGATTCAATAAGATAGAAAATGGCGATTAACGTTGCATTTAAATTGTGTTAATCATTTCACCCCAAGCAAGGCGGGAATGCCACTAGTACGCAGGGGGTTAAAGCGAGTGAAAGTGAGAGAAAAGACTGAGTATAGGCAGGATTGAGGAAAGGATAAAAGATGAACGGGATTCAATAAGATAGAAAATGGCGATTAACGTTGCATTTAAATTGTGTTAATCATTTCACCCCAAGCAAGGCGGGAATGCCACTAGTACGCAGGGGGTTAAAGCGAGTGAAAGTGAGAGAAAAGACTGAGTATAGGCAGGATTGAGGAAAGGATAAAAGATGAACGGGATTCAATAAGATAGAAAATGGCGATTAACGTTGCATTTAAATTGTGTTAATCATTTCACCCCAAGCAAGGCGGGAATGCCACTAGTACGCAGGGGGTTAAAGCGAGTGAAAGTGAGAGAAAAGACTGAGTATAGGCAGGATTGAGGAAAGGATAAAAGATGAACGGGATTCAATAAGATAGAAAATGGCGATTAACGTTGCATTTAAATTGTGTTAATCATTTCACCCCAAGCAAGGCGGGAATGCCACTAGTACGCAGGGGGTTAAAGCGAGTGAAAGTGAGAGAAAAGACTGAGTATAGGCAGGATTGAGGAAAGGATAAAAGATGAACGGGATTCAATAAGATAGAAAATGGCGATTAACGTTGCATTTAAATTGTGTTAATCATTTCACCCCAAGCAAGGCGGGAATGCCACTAGTACGCAGGGGGTTAAAGCGAGTGAAAGTGAGAGAAAAGACTGAGTATAGGCAGGATTGAGGAAAGGATAAAAGATGAACGGGATTCAATAAGATAGAAAATGGCGATTAACGTTGCATTTAAATTGTGTTAATCATTTCACCCCAAGCAAGGCGGGAATGCCACTAGTACGCAGGGGGTTAAAGCGAGTGAAAGTGAGAGAAAAGACTGAGTATAGGCAGGATTGAGGAAAGGATAAAAGATGAACGGGATTCAATAAGATAGAAAATGGCGATTAACGTTGCATTTAAATTGTGTTAATCATTTCACCCCAAGCAAGGCGGGAATGCCACCAGTACGCAGTGGGTTAAAGCGAGTGAAAGTGAGAGAAAAGACTGAGTATAGGCAGGATTGAGGAAAGGATAAAAGATGAACGGGATTCAAGAAGATAGAATATGGCGATTAACGTTGCATTTAAATTGTGTTAATCATTTCACCCCAAGCAAGGCGGGAATGCCACTAGTACGCAGGGGGTTAAAGCGAGTGAAAGTGAGCGAAAAGACTGAGTATAGGCAGGATTGAGGAAAGGATAAAAGATGAACGGGATTCAATAAGATAGAAAATGGCGATTAACGTTGCATTTAAATTGTGTTAATCATTTCACCCCAAGCAAGGCGGGAATGCCACTAGTACGCAGGGGGTTAAAGCGAGTGAAAGTGAGCGAAAAGACTGAGTATAGGCAGGATTGAGGAAAGGATAAAAGATGAACGGGATTCAAGAAGATAGAATATGGCGATTAACGTTGCATTTAAATTGTGTTAATCATTTCACCCCAAGCAAGGCGGGAATGCCACTAGTACGCAGGGGGTTAAAGCGAGTGAAAGTGAGAGAAAAGACTGAGTATAGGGAGGATTGAGGAAAGGATAAAAGATGAACGGGATTCAAGAAGATAGAATATGGCGATTAACGTTGCATTTAAATTGTGTTAATCATTTCACCCCAAGCAAGGCGGGAATGCCACTAGTACGCAGGGGGTTAAAGCGAGTGAAAGTGAGAGAAAAGACTGAGTATAGGCAGGATTGAGGAAAGGATAAAAGATGAACGGGATTCAAGAAGATAGAATATGGCGATTAACGTTGCATTTAAATTGTGTTAATCATTTCACCCCAAGCAAGGCGGGAATGCCACTAGTACGCAGGGGGTTAAAGCGAGTGAAAGTGAGAGAAAAGACTGAGTATAGGCAGGATTGAGGAAAGGATAAAAGATGAACGGGATTCAAGAAGATAGAATATGGCGATTAACGTTGCATTTAAATTGTGTTAATCATTTCACCCCAAGCAAGGCGGGAATGCCACCAGTACGCAGGGGGTTAAAGCGAGTGAAAGTGATCGAAAAGACTGAGTATAGGCAGGATTGAGGAAAGGATAAAAGATGAACGGGATTCAATAAGATAGAAAATGGCGATTAACGTTGCATTTAAATTGTGTTAATCATTTCACCCCAAGCAAGGCGGGAATGCCACTAGTATGCAGGGGGTTAAAGCGAGTGAAAGTGAGCGAAAAGACTGAGTATAGGCAGGATTGAGGAAAGGATAAAAGATGAACGGGATTCAAGAAGATAGAATATGGCGATTAACGTTGCATTTAAATTGTGTTAATCATTTCACCCCAAGCAAGGCGGGAATGCCACTAGTACGCAGGGGGTTAAAGCGAGTGAAAGTGAGAGAAAAGACTGAGTATAGGCAGGATTGAGGAAAGGATAAAAGATGAACGGGATTCAAGAAGATAGAATATGGCGATTAACGTTGCATTTAAATTGTGTTAATCATTTCACCCCAAGCAAGGCGGGAATGCCACTAGTACGCAGGGGGTTAAAGCGAGTGAAAGTGAGAGAAAAGACTGAGTATAGGCAGGATTGAGGAAAGGATAAAAGATGAACGGGATTCAAGAAGATAGAATATGGCGATTAACGTTGCATTTAAATTGTGTTAATCATTTCACCCCAAGCAAGGCGGGAATGCCACTAGTACGCAGGGGGTTAAAGCGAGTGAAAGTGAGCGAAAAGACTGAGTATAGGCAGGATTGAGGAAAGGATAAAAGATGAACGGGATTCAAGAAGATAGAATATGGCGATTAACGTTGCATTTAAATTGTGTTAATCATTTCACCCCAAGCAAGGCGGGAATGCCACTAGTACGCAGTGGGTTAAAGCGAGTGAAAGTGAGAGAAAAGACTGAGTATAGGCAGGATTGAGGAAAGGATAAAAGATGAACGGGATTCAAGAAGATAGAATATGGCGATTAACGTTGCATTTAAATTGTGTTAATCATTTCACCCCAAGCAAGGCGGGAATGCCACTAGTACGCAGGGGGTTAAAGCGAGTGAAAGTGAGCGAAAAGACTGAGTATAGGCAGGATTGAGGAAAGGATAAAAGATGAACGGGATTCAAGAAGATAGAATATGGCGATTAACGTTGCATTTAAATTGTGTTAATCATTTCACCCCAAGCAAGGCGGGAATGCCACTAGTACGCAGGGGGTTAAAGCGAGTGAAAGTGAGAGAAAAGACTGAGTATAGGCAGGATTGAGGAAAGGATAAAAGATGAACGGGATTCAAGAAGATAGAATATGGCGATTAACGTTGCATTTAAATTGTGTTAATCATTTCACCCCAAGCAAGGCGGGAATGCCACTAGTACGCAGGGGGTTAAAGCGAGTGAAAGTGAGCGAAAAGACTGAGTATAGGCAGGATTGAGGAAAGGATAAAAGATGAACGGGATTCAAGAAGATAGAATATGGCGATTAACGTTGCATTTAAATTGTGTTAATCATTTCACCCCAAGCAAGGCGGGAATGCCACTAGTACGCAGGGGGTTAAAGCGAGTGAAAGTGAGAGAAAAGACTGAGTATAGGCAGGATTGAGGAAAGGATAAAAGATGAACGGGATTCAAGAAGATAGAATATGGCGATTAACGTTGCATTTAAATTGTGTTAATCATTTCACCCCAAGCAAGGCGGGAATGCCACCAGTACGCAGGGGGTTAAAGCGAGTGAAAGTGAGCGAAAAGACTGAGTATAGGCAGGATTGAGGAAAGGATAAAAGATGAACGGGATTCAATAAGATAGAAAATGGCGATTAACGTTGCATTTAAATTGTGTTAATCATTTCACCCCAAGCAAGGCGGGAATGCCACTAGTATGCAGGGGGTTAAAGCGAGTGAAAGTGAGCGAAAAGACTGAGTATAGGCAGGATTGAGGAAAGGATAAAAGATGAACGGGATTCAAGAAGATAGAATATGGCGATTAACGTTGCATTTAAATTGTGTTAATCATTTCACCCCAAGCAAGGCGGGAATGCCACTAGTACGCAGGGGGTTAAAGCGAGTGAAAGTGAGAGAAAAGACTGAGTATAGGCAGGATTGAGGAAAGGATAAAAGATGAACGGGATTCAAGAAGATAGAATATGGCGATTAACGTTGCATTTAAATTGTGTTAATCATTTCACCCCAAGCAAGGCGGGAATGCCACCAGTACGCAGGGGGTTAAAGCGAGTGAAAGTGATCGAAAAGACTGAGTATAGGCAGGATTGAGGAAAGGATAAAAGATGAACGGGATTCAATAAGATAGAAAATGGCGATTAACGTTGCATTTAAATTGTGTTAATCATTTCACCCCAAGCAAGGCGGGAATGCCACTAGTATGCAGGGGGTTAAAGCGAGTGAAAGTGAGCGAAAAGACTGAGTATAGGCAGGATTGAGGAAAGGATAAAAGATGAACGGGATTCAAGAAGATAGAATATGGCGATTAACGTTGCATTTAAATTGTGTTAATCATTTCACCCCAAGCAAGGCGGGAATGCCACTAGTACGCAGGGGGTTAAAGCGAGTGAAAGTGAGAGAAAAGACTGAGTATAGGCAGGATTGAGGAAAGGATAAAAGATGAACGGGATTCAAGAAGATAGAATATGGCGATTAACGTTGCATTTAAATTGTGTTAATCATTTCACCCCAAGCAAGGCGGGAATGCCACTAGTACGCAGGGGGTTAAAGCGAGTGAAAGTGAGAGAAAAGACTGAGTATAGGCAGGATTGAGGAAAGGATAAAAGATGAACGGGATTCAAGAAGATAGAATATGGCGATTAACGTTGCATTTAAATTGTGTTAATCATTTCACCCCAAGCAAGGCGGGAATGCCACTAGTACGCAGGGGGTTAAAGCGAGTGAAAGTGAGCGAAAAGACTGAGTATAGGCAGGATTGAGGAAAGGATAAAAGATGAACGGGATTCAAGAAGATAGAATATGGCGATTAACGTTGCATTTAAATTGTGTTAATCATTTCACCCCAAGCAAGGCGGGAATGCCACTAGTACGCAGTGGGTTAAAGCGAGTGAAAGTGAGAGAAAAGACTGAGTATAGGCAGGATTGAGGAAAGGATAAAAGATGAACGGGATTCAAGAAGATAGAATATGGCGATTAACGTTGCATTTAAATTGTGTTAATCATTTCACCCCAAGCAAGGCGGGAATGCCACTAGTACGCAGGGGGTTAAAGCGAGTGAAAGTGAGCGAAAAGACTGAGTATAGGCAGGATTGAGGAAAGGATAAAAGATGAACGGGATTCAAGAAGATAGAATATGGCGATTAACGTTGCATTTAAATTGTGTTAATCATTTCACCCCAAGCAAGGCGGGAATGCCACTAGTACGCAGGGGGTTAAAGCGAGTGAAAGTGAGAGAAAAGACTGAGTATAGGCAGGATTGAGGAAAGGATAAAAGATGAACGGGATTCAAGAAGATAGAATATGGCGATTAACGTTGCATTTAAATTGTGTTAATCATTTCACCCCAAGCAAGGCGGGAATGCCACTAGTACGCAGGGGGTTAAAGCGAGTGAAAGTGAGCGAAAAGACTGAGTATAGGCAGGATTGAGGAAAGGATAAAAGATGAACGGGATTCAAGAAGATAGAATATGGCGATTAACGTTGCATTTAAATTGTGTTAATCATTTCACCCCAAGCAAGGCGGGAATGCCACTAGTACGCAGGGGGTTAAAGCGAGTGAAAGTGAGAGAAAAGACTGAGTATAGGCAGGATTGAGGAAAGGATAAAAGATGAACGGGATTCAAGAAGATAGAATATGGCGATTAACGTTGCATTTAAATTGTGTTAATCATTTCACCCCAAGCAAGGCGGGAATGCCACCAGTACGCAGGGGGTTAAAGCGAGTGAAAGTGAGCGAAAAGACTGAGTATAGGCAGGATTGAGGAAAGGATAAAAGATGAACGGGATTCAATAAGATAGAAAATGGCGATTAACGTTGCATTTAAATTGTGTTAATCATTTCACCCCAAGCAAGGCGGGAATGCCACTAGTATGCAGGGGGTTAAAGCGAGTGAAAGTGAGCGAAAAGACTGAGTATAGGCAGGATTGAGGAAAGGATAAAAGATGAACGGGATTCAAGAAGATAGAATATGGCGATTAACGTTGCATTTAAATTGTGTTAATCATTTCACCCCAAGCAAGGCGGGAATGCCACTAGTACGCAGGGGGTTAAAGCGAGTGAAAGTGAGAGAAAAGACTGAGTATAGGCAGGATTGAGGAAAGGATAAAAGATGAACGGGATTCAAGAAGATAGAATATGGCGATTAACGTTGCATTTAAATTGTGTTAATCATTTCACCCCAAGCAAGGCGGGAATGCCACTAGTACGCAGGGGGTTAAAGCGAGTGAAAGTGAGAGAAAAGACTGAGTATAGGCAGGATTGAGGAAAGGATAAAAGATGAACGGGATTCAAGAAGATAGAATATGGCGATTAACGTTGCATTTAAATTGTGTTAATCATTTCACCCCAAGCAAGGCGGGAATGCCACTAGTACGCAGGGGGTTAAAGCGAGTGAAAGTGAGCGAAAAGACTGAGTATAGGCAGGATTGAGGAAAGGATAAAAGATGAACGGGATTCAAGAAGATAGAATATGGCGATTAACGTTGCATTTAAATTGTGTTAATCATTTCACCCCAAGCAAGGCGGGAATGCCACTAGTACGCAGTGGGTTAAAGCGAGTGAAAGTGAGAGAAAAGACTGAGTATAGGCAGGATTGAGGAAAGGATAAAAGATGAACGGGATTCAAGAAGATAGAATATGGCGATTAACGTTGCATTTAAATTGTGTTAATCATTTCACCCCAAGCAAGGCGGGAATGCCACTAGTACGCAGGGGGTTAAAGCGAGTGAAAGTGAGCGAAAAGACTGAGTATAGGCAGGATTGAGGAAAGGATAAAAGATGAACGGGATTCAAGAAGATAGAATATGGCGATTAACGTTGCATTTAAATTGTGTTAATCATTTCACCCCAAGCAAGGCGGGAATGCCACTAGTACGCAGGGGGTTAAAGCGAGTGAAAGTGAGAGAAAAGACTGAGTATAGGCAGGATTGAGGAAAGGATAAAAGATGAACGGGATTCAAGAAGATAGAATATGGCGATTAACGTTGCATTTAAATTGTGTTAATCATTTCACCCCAAGCAAGGCGGGAATGCCACTAGTACGCAGGGGGTTAAAGCGAGTGAAAGTGAGCGAAAAGACTGAGTATAGGCAGGATTGAGGAAAGGATAAAAGATGAACGGGATTCAAGAAGATAGAATATGGCGATTAACGTTGCATTTAAATTGTGTTAATCATTTCACCCCAAGCAAGGCGGGAATGCCACCAGTACGCAGGGGGTTAAAGCGAGTGAAAGTGAGCGAAAAGACTGAGTATAGGCAGGATTGAGGAAAGGATAAAAGATGAACGGGATTCAAGAAGATAGAATATGGCGATTAACGTTGCATTTAAATTGTGTTAATCATTTCACCCCAAGCAAGGCGGGAATGCCACTAGTACGCAGGGGGTTAAAGCGAGTGAAAGTGAGAGAATAGACTGAGTATAGGCAGGATTGAGGAAAGGATAAAAGATGAACGGGATTCAAGAAGATAGAAAATGGCGATTAACGTTGCATTTAAATTGTGTTAATCATTTCACCCCAAGCAAGGCGTGAATGCCACTAGTACACAGGGGGTTAAAGCGAGTGAAAGTGAGCGAAAAGACTGAGTATAGGGAGGATTGAGGAAAGGATAAAAGATGAACGGGATTCAAGAAGATAGAATATGGCGATTAACGTTGCATTTAAATTGTGTTAATCATTTCACCCCAAGCAAGGCGGGAATGCCACTAGTACGCAGGGGGTTAAAGCGAGTGAAAGTGAGAGAATAGACTGAGTATAGGCAGGATTGAGGAAAGGATAAAAGATGAACGGGATTCAAGAAGATAGAAAATGGCGATTAACGTTGCATTTAAATTGTGTTAATCATTTCACCCCAAGCAAGGCGGGAATGCCACCAGTACGCAGGGGGTTAAAGCGAGTGAAAGTGAGAGAAAAGACTGAGTATAGGCAGGATTGAGGAAAGGATAAAAGATTAACGGGATTCAATGAGATAGAATATGGCGATTAACGTTGCATTTAAATTGTGTTAATCATTTCACCCCAAGCAAGGCGGGAATGCCACTAGTACGCAGGGGGTTAAAGCGAGTGAAAGTGAGCGAAAAGACTGAGTATAGGCAGGATTGAGGAAAGGATAAAAGATTAACGGGATTCAATAAGATAGAATATGGCGATTAACGTTGCATTTAAATTGTGTTAATCATTTCACCCCAAGCAAGGCGGGAATGCCACTAGTACGCAGGGGGTTAAAGCGAGTGAAAGTGAGCGAAAAGACTGAGTATAGGCAGGATTGAGGAAAGGATAAAAGATTAACGGGATTCAATGAGATAGAATATGGCGATTAACGTTGCATTTAAATTGTGTTAATCATTTCACCCCAAGCAAGGCGGGAATGCCACTAGTACGCAGGGGGTTAAAGCGAGTGAAAGTGAGCGAAAAGACTGAGTATAGGCAGGATTGAGGAAAGGATAAAAGATTAACGGGATTCAATGAGATAGAATATGGCGATTAACGTTGCATTTAAATTGTGTTAATCATTTCACCCCAAGCAAGGCAGGAATGCCACTAGTACGCAGGGGGTTAAAGCGAGTGAAAGTGAGCGAAAAGACTGAGTATAGGCAGGATTGAGGAAAGGATAAAAGATTAACGGGATTCAATGAGATAGAATATGGCGATTAACGTTGCATTTAAATTGTGTTAATCATTTCACCCCAAGCAAGGCGGGAATGCCACTAGTACGCAGGGGGTTAAAGCGAGTGAAAGTGAGCGAAAAGACTGAGTATAGGGAGGATTGAGGAAAGGATAAAAGATGAACGGGATTCAATAAGATAGAATATGGCGATTAACGTTGCATTTAAATTGTGTTAATCATTTCACCCCAAGCAAGGCGGGAATGCCACTAGTACGCAGGGGGTTAAAGCGAGTGAAAGTGAGCGAAAAGACTGAGTATAGGGAGGATTGAGGAAAGGATAAAAGATGAACGGGATTCAATAAGATAGAATATGGCGATTAACGTTGCATTTAAATTGTGTTAATCATTTCACCCCAAGCAAGGCGGGAATGCCACTAGTACGCAGGGGGTTAAAGCGAGTGAAAGTGAGCGAAAAGACTGAGTATAGGGAGGATTGAGGAAAGGATAAAAGATGAACGGGATTCAAGAAGATAGAATATGGCGATTAACGTTGCATTTAAATTGTGTTAATCATTTCACCCCAAGCAAGGCGGGAATGCCACTAGTACGCAGGGGGTTAAAGCGAGTGAAAGTGAGCGAAAAGACTGAGTATAGGGAGGATTGAGGAAAGGATAAAAGATGAACGGGATTCAAGAAGATAGAATATGGCGATTAACGTTGCATTTAAATTGTGTTAATCATTTCACCCCAAGCAAGGCGGGAATGCCACTAGTACGCAGGGGGTTAAAGCGAGTGAAAGTGAGCGAAAAGACTGAGTATAGGCAGGATTGAGGAAAGGATAAAAGATGAACGGGATTCAAGAATATAGAATATGGCGATTAACGTTGCATTTAAATTGTGTTAATCATTTCACCCCAAGCAAGGCGGGAATGCCACTAGTACGCAGGGGGTTAAAGCGAGTGAAAGTGAGAGAAAAGACTGAGTATAGGCAGGATTGAGGAAAGGATAAAAGATGAACGGGATTCAAGAAGATAGAATATGGCGATTAACGTTGCATTTAAATTGTGTTAATCATTTCACCCCAAGCAAGGCGGGAATGCCACTAGTACGAAGGGGGTTAAAGCGAGTGAAAGTGAGCGAAAAGACTGAGTATAGGCAGGATTGAGGAAAGGATAAAAGATGAACGGGATTCAAGAAGATAGAATATGGCGATTAACGTTGCATTTAAATTGTGTTAATCATTTCACCCCAAGCAAGGCGGGAATGCCACTAGTACGAAGGGGGTTAAAGCGAGTGAAAGTGAGCGAAAAGACTGAGTATAGGCAGGATTGAGGAAAGGATAAAAGATGAACGGGATTCAAGAAGATAGAATATGGCGATTAACGTTGCATTTAAATTGTGTTAATCATTTCACCCCAAGCAAGGCGGGAATGCCACTAGTACGAAGGGGGTTAAAGCGAGTGAAAGTGAGCGAAAAGACTGAGTATAGGCAGGATTGAGGAAAGGATAAAAGATGAACGGGATTCAAGAAGATAGAATATGGCGATTAACGTTGCATTTAAATTGTGTTAATCATTTCACCCCAAGCAAGGCGGGAATGCCACTAGTACGCAGGGGGTTAAAGCGAGTGAAAGTGAGCGAAAAGACTGAGTATAGGCAGGATTGAGGAAAGGATAAAAGATGAACGGGATTCAAGAAGATAGAATATGGCGATTAACGTTGCATTTAAATTGTGTTAATCATTTCACCCCAAGCAAGGCGGGAATGCCACTAGTACGCAGGGGGTTAAAGCGAGTGAAAGTGAGCGAAAAGACTGAGTATAGGCAGGATTGAGGAAAGGATAAAAGATGAACGGGATTCAAGAAGATAGAATATGGCGATTAACGTTGCATTTAAATTGTGTTAATCATTTCACCCCAAGCAAGGCGGGAATGCCACTAGTACGCAGGGGGTTAAAGCGAGTGAAAGTGAGCGAAAAGACTGAGTATAGGCAGGATTGAGGAAAGGATAAAAGATTAACGGGATTCAATGAGATAGAATATGGCGATTAACGTTGCATTTAAATTGTGTTAATCATTTCACCCCAAGCAAGGCGGGAATGCCACTAGTACGCAGGGGGTTAAAGCGAGTGAAAGTGAAAGAAAAGACTGAGTATAGGGAGGATTGAGGAAAGGACAAAAGATGAACGGGATTCAATGAGATAGAATATGGCGATTAACGTTGCATTTAAATTGTGTTAATCATTTCACCCCAAGCAAGGCGGGAATGCCACTAGTACGCAGGGGGTTAAAGCGAGTGAAAGTGAGAGAAAAGACTGAGTATAGGCAGGATTGAGGAAAGGATAAAAGATGAACGGGATTCAAGAAGATAGAATATGGCGATTAACGTTGCATTTAAATTGTGTTAATCATTTCACCCCAAGCAAGGCGGGAATGCCACTAGTACGCAGGGAGTTAAAGCGAGTGAAAGTGAGAGAAAAGACTGAGTATAGGCAGGATTGAGGAAAGGATAAAAGATGAACGGGATTCAAGAAGATAGAATATGGCGATTAACGTTGCATTTAAATTGTGTTAATCATTTCACCCCAAGCAAGGCGGGAATGCCACTAGTACGCAGGGGGTTAAAGCGAGTGAAAGTGAGCGAAAAGACTGAGTATAGGCAGGATTGAGGAAAGGATAAAAGATTAACGGGATTCAATGAGATAGAATATGGCGATTAACGTTGCATTTAAATTGTGTTAATCATTTCACCCCAAGCAAGGCGGGAATGCCACTAGTACGCAGGGGGTTAAAGCGAGTGAAAGTGAGAGAAAAGACTGAGTATAGGCAGGATTGAGGAAAGGATAAAAGATGAACGGGATTCAAGAAGATAGAATATGGCGATTAACGTTGCATTTAAATTGTGTTAATCATTTCACCCCAAGCAAGGCGGGAATGCCACTAGTACGCAGGGGGTTAAAGCGAGTGAAAGTGAGAGAAAAGACTGAGTATAGGCAGGATTGAGGAAAGGATAAAAGATGAACGGGATTCAAGAAGATAGAATATGGCGATTAACGTTGCATTTAAATTGTGTTAATCATTTCACCCCAAGCAAGGCGGGAATGCCACTAGTACGCAGGGGGTTAAAGCGAGTGAAAGTGAGAGAAAAGACTGAGTATAGGCAGGATTGAGGAAAGGATAAAAGATGAACGGGATTCAAGAAGATAGAATATGGCGATTAACGTTGCATTTAAATTGTGTTAATCATTTCACCCCAAGCAAGGCGGGAATGCCACTAGTACGCAGGGAGTTAAAGCGAGTGAAAGTGAGAGAAAAGACTGAGTATAGGCAGGATTGAGGAAAGGATAAAAGATGAACGGGATTCAATAAGATAGAATATGGCGATTAACGTTGCATTTAAATTGTGTTAATCATTTCACCCCAAGCAAGGCGGGAATGCCACTAGTACGCAGGGGGTTAAAGCGAGTGAAAGTGAGAGAAAAGACTGAGTATAGGGAGGATTGAGGAAAGGATAAAAGATGAACGGGATTCAAGAAGATAGAATATGGCGATTAACGTTGCATTTAAATTGTGTTAATCATTTCACCCCAAGCAAGGCGGGAATGCCACTAGTACGCAGGGGGTTAAAGCGAGTGAAAGTGAGAGAAAAGACTGAGTATAGGCAGGATTGAGGAAAGGATAAAAGATGAACGGGATTCAAGAAGATAGAATATGGCGATTAACGTTGCATTTAAATTGTGTTAATCATTTCACCCCAAGCAAGGCGGGAATGCCACTAGTACGCAGGGAGTTAAAGCGAGTGAAAGTGAGAGAAAAGACTGAGTATAGGCAGGATTGAGGAAAGGATAAAAGATGAACGGGATTCAATAAGATAGAATATGGCGATTAACGTTGCATTTAAATTGTGTTAATCATTTCACCCCAAGCAAGGCGGGAATGCCACTAGTACGCAGGGGGTTAAAGCGAGTGAAAGTGAGAGAAAAGACTGAGTATAGGCAGGATTGAGGAAAGGATAAAAGATGAACGGGATTCAATAAGATAGAATATGGCGATTAACGTTGCATTTAAATTGTGTTAATCATTTCACCCCAAGCAAGGCGGGAATGCCACTAGTACGCAGGGGGTTAAAGCGAGTGAAAGTGAGCGAAAAGACTGAGTATAGGCAGGATTGAGGAAAGGATAAAAGATGAACGGGATTCAAGAAGATAGAATATGGCGATTAACGTTGCATTTAAATTGTGTTAATCATTTCACCCCAAGCAAGGCGGGAATGCCACTAGTACGCAGGGGGTTAAAGCGAGTGAAAGTGAGCGAAAAGACTGAGTATAGGCAGGATTGAGGAAAGGATAAAAGATGAACGGGATTCAAGAAGATAGAATATGGCGATTAACGTTGCATTTAAATTGTGTTAATCATTTCACCCCAAGCATGGCGTGAATGCCACTAGTACGCAGGGGGTTAAAGCGAGTGAAAGTGAGAGAAAAGACTGAGTATAGGCAGGATTGAGGAAAGGATAAAAGATGAACGGGATTCAAGAAGATAGAAGATGGCGATTAACGTTGCATTTAAATTGTGTTAATCATTTCACCCCAAGCAAGGCGGGAATGCCACTAGTACGCAGGGGGTTAAAGCGAGTGAAAGTGAGCGAAAAGACTGAGTATAGGCAGGATTGAGGAAAGGATAAAAGATGAACGGGATTCAAGAAGATAGAATATGGCGATTAACGTTGCATTTAAATTGTGTTAATCATTTCACCCCAAGCAAGGCGGGAATGCCACTAGTACGCAGGGGGTTAAAGCGAGTGAAAGTGAGAGAAAAGACTGAGTATAGGCAGGATTGAGGAAAGGATAAAAGATGAACGGGATTCAAGAAGATAGAATATGGCGATTAACGTTGCATTTAAATTGTGTTAATCATTTCACCCCAAGCATGGCGTGAATGCCACTAGTACGCAGGGGGTTAAAGCGAGTGAAAGTGAGAGAAAAGACTGAGTATAGGCAGGATTGAGGAAAGGATAAAAGATGAACGGGATTCAATAAGATAGAATATGGCGATTAACGTTGCATTTAAATTGTGTTAATCATTTCACCCCAAGCAAGGCGGGAATGCCACTAGTACGCAGGGGGTTAAAGCGAGTGAAAGTGAGCGAAAAGACTGAGTATAGGCAGGATTGAGGAAAGGATAAAAGATGAACGGGATTCAATAAGATAGAATATGGCGATTAACGTTGCATTTAAATTGTGTTAATCATTTCACCCCAAGCAAGGCGGGAATGCCACTAGTACGCAGGGGGTTAAAGCGAGTGAAAGTGAGAGAAAAGACTGAGTATAGGCAGGATTGAGGAAAGGATAAAAGATGAACGGGATTCAAGAAGATAGAATATGGCGATTAACGTTGCATTTAAATTGTGTTAATCATTTCACCCCAAGCAAGGCGGGAATGCCACTAGTACGCAGGGGGTTAAAGCGAGTGAAAGTGAGAGAAAAGACTGAGTATAGGGAGGATTGAGGAAAGGATAAAAGATGAACGGGATTCAAGAAGATAGAATATGGCGATTAACGTTGCATTTAAATTGTGTTAATCATTTCACCCCAAGCAAGGCAGGAATGCCACTAGTACGCAGGGGGTTAAAGCGAGTGAAAGTGAGAGAAAAGACTGAGTATAGGCAGGATTGAGGAAAGGATAAAAGATGAACGGGATTCAATGAGATAGAATATGGCGATTAACGTTGCATTTAAATTGTGTTAATCATTTCACCCCAAGCAAGGCGGGAATGCCACTAGTACGCAGGGGGTTAAAGCGAGTGAAAGTGAGAGAAAAGACTGAGTATAGGCAGGATTGAGGAAAGGATAAAAGATGAACGGGATTCAATGAGATAGAATATGGCGATTAACGTTGCATTTAAATTGTGTTAATCATTTCACCCCAAGCAAGGCGGGAATGCCACTAGTACGCAGGGGGTTAAAGCGAGTGAAAGTGAGCGAAAAGACTGAGTATAGGCAGGATTGAGGAAAGGATAAAAGATGAACGGGATTCAAGAAGATAGAAGATGGCGATTAACGTTGCATTTAAATTGTGTTAATCATTTCACCCCAAGCAAGGCGGGAATGCCACTAGTACGCAGGGGGTTAAAGCGAGTGAAAGTGAGAGAAAAGACTGAGTATAGGGAGGATTGAGGAAAGGATAAAAGATGAACGGGATTCAAGAAGATAGAAGATGGCGATTAACGTTGCATTTAAATTGTGTTAATCATTTCACCCCAAGCAAGGCGGGAATGCCACTAGTACGCAGGGGGTTAAAGCGAGTGAAAGTGAGAGAAAAGACTGAGTATAGGGAGGATTGAGGAAAGGATAAAAGATGAACGGGATTCAAGAAGATAGAATATGGCGATTAACGTTGCATTTAAATTGTGTTAATCATTTCACCCCAAGCAAGGCAGGAATGCCACTAGTACGCAGGGGGTTAAAGCGAGTGAAAGTGAGAGAAAAGACTGAGTATAGGCAGGATTGAGGAAAGGATAAAAGATGAACGGGATTCAAGAAGATAGAATATGGCGATTAACGTTGCATTTAAATTGTGTTAATCATTTCACCCCAAGCAAGGCGGGAATGCCACTAGTACGCAGGGGGTTAAAGCGAGTGAAAGTGAGAGAAAAGACTGAGTATAGGCAGGATTGAGGAAAGGATAAAAGATGAACGGGATTCAATGAGATAGAATATGGCGATTAACGTTGCATTTAAATTGTGTTAATCATTTCACCCCAAGCAAGGCGGGAATGCCACTAGTACGCAGGGGGTTAAAGCGAGTGAAAGTGAGAGAAAAGACTGAGTATAGGCAGGATTGAGGAAAGGATAAAAGATGAACGGGATTCAATGAGATAGAATATGGCGATTAACGTTGCATTTAAATTGTGTTAATCATTTCACCCCAAGCAAGGCGGGAATGCCACTAGTACGCAGGGGGTTAAAGCGAGTGAAAGTGAGCGAAAAGACTGAGTATAGGCAGGATTGAGGAAAGGATAAAAGATGAACGGGATTCAATAAGATAGAATATGGCGATTAACGTTGCATTTAAATTGTGTTAATCATTTCACCCCAAGCAAGGCGGGAATGCCACTAGTACGCAGGGGGTTAAAGCGAGTGAAAGTGAGAGAAAAGACTGAGTATAGGCAGTATTGAGGAAAGGATAAAAGATGAACGGGATTCAATGAGATAGAATATGGCGATTAACGTTGCATTTAAATTGTGTTAATCATTTCACCCCAAGCAAGGCGGGAATGCCACTAGTACGCAGGGGGTTAAAGCGAGTGAAAGTGAGAGAAAAGACTGAGTATAGGGAGGATTGAGGAAAGGATAAAAGATGAACGGGATTCAATGAGATAGAATATGGCGATTAACGTTGCATTTAAATTGTGTTAATCATTTCACCCCAAGCAAGGCGGGAATGCCACTAGTACGCAGGGGGTTAAAGCGAGTGAAAGTGAGAGAAAAGACTGAGTATAGGGAGGATTGAGGAAAGGATAAAAGATGAACGGGATTCAATGAGATAGAATATGGCGATTAACGTTGCATTTAAATTGTGTTAATCATTTCACCCCAAGCAAGGCGGGAATGCCACTAGTACGCAGGGGGTTAAAGCGAGTGAAAGTGAGAGAAAAGACTGAGTATAGGGAGGATTGAGGAAAGGATAAAAGATGAACGGGATTCAAGAAGATAGAATATGGCGATTAACGTTGCATTTAAATTGTGTTAATCATTTCACCCCAAGCAAGGCGGGAATGCCACTAGTACGCAGGGGGTTAAAGCGAGTGAAAGTGAGAGAAAAGACTGAGTATAGGCAGGATTGAGGAAAGGATAAAAGATGAACGGGATTCAAGAAGATAGAATATGGCGATTAACGTTGCATTTAAATTGTGTTAATCATTTCACCCCAAGCAAGGCGGGAATGCCACTAGTACGCAGGGGGTTAAAGCGAGTGAAAGTGAGAGAAAAGACTGAGTATAGGCAGGATTGAGGAAAGGATAAAAGATGAACGGGATTCAAGAAGATAGAATATGGCGATTAACGTTGCATTTAAATTGTGTTAATCATTTCACCCCAAGCAAGGCGGGAATGCCACTAGTACGCAGGGGGTTAAAGCGAGTGAAAGTGAGAGAAAAGACTGAGTATAGGCAGGATTGAGGAAAGGATAAAAGATGAACGGGATTCAATGAGATAGAATATGGCGATTAACGTTGCATTTAAATTGTGTTAATCATTTCACCCCAAGCAAGGCGGGAATGCCACTAGTACGCAGGGGGTTAAAGCGAGTGAAAGTGAGAGAAAAGACTGAGTATAGGCAGGATTGAGGAAAGGATAAAAGATGAACGGGATTCAAGAAGATAGAATATGGCGATTAACGTTGCATTTAAATTGTGTTAATCATTTCACCCCAAGCAAGGCGGGAATGCCACTAGTACGCAGGGGGTTAAAGCGAGTGAAAGTGAGAGAAAAGACTGAGTATAGGCAGGATTGAGGAAAGGATAAAAGATGAACGGGATTCAAGAAGATAGAATATGGCGATTAACGTTGCATTTAAATTGTGTTAATCATTTCACCCCAAGCAAGGCGGGAATGCCACTAGTACGCAGGGGGTTAAAGCGAGTGAAAGTGAGAGAAAAGACTGAGTATAGGAAGGATTGAGGAAAGGATAAAAGATGAACGGGATTCAAGAAGATAGAATATGGCGATTAACGTTGCATTTAAATTGTGTTAATCATTTCACCCCAAGCAAGGCGGGAATGCCACTAGTACGCAGGGAGTTAAAGCGAGTGAAAGTGAGAGAAAAGACTGAGTATAGGGAGGATTGAGGAAAGGATAAAAGATGAACGGGATTCAAGAAGATAGAATATGGCGATTAACGTTGCATTTAAATTGTGTTAATCATTTCACCCCAAGCAAGGCGGGAATGCCACTAGTACGCAGTGGGTTAAAGCGAGTGAAAGTGAGAGAAAAGACTGAGTATAGGCAGGATTGAGGAAAGGATAAAAGATGAACGGGATTCAATGAGATAGAAAATGGCGATTAACGTTGCATTTAAATTGTGTTAATCATTTCACCCCAAGCAAGGCGGGAATGCCACTAGTACGCAGGGGGTTAAAGCGAGTGAAAGTGAGAGAAAAGACTGAGTATAGGCAGGATTGAGGAAAGGATAAAAGATTAACGGGATTCAATGAGATAGAATATGGCGATTAACGTTGCATTTAAATTGTGTTAATCATTTCACCCCAAGCAAGGCGGGAATGCCACTAGTACGCAGGGGGTTAAAGCGAGTGAAAGTGAGCGAAAAGACTGAGTATAGGCAGGATTGAGGAAAGGATAAAAGATGAACGGGATTCAATGAGATAGAAGATGGCGATTAACGTTGCATTTAAATTGTGTTAATCATTTCACCCCAAGCAAGGCGGGAATGCCACTAGTACGCAGGGGGTTAAAGCGAGTGAAAGTGAGCGAAAAGACTGAGTATAGGCAGGATTGAGGAAAGGATAAAAGATGAACGGGATTCAATGAGATAGAATATGGCGATTAACGTTGCATTTAAATTGTGTTAATCATTTCACCCCAAGCAAGGCGGGAATGCCACTAGTACGCAGGGGGTTAAAGGGAGTGAAAGTGAGCGAAAAGACTGAGTATAGGCAGGATTGAGGAAAGGATAAAAGATGAACGGGATTCAAGAAGATAGAATATGGCGATTAACGTTGCATTTAAATTGTGTTAATCATTTCACCCCAAGCAAGGCGGGAATGCCACTAGTACGCAGGGGGTTAAAGCGAGTGAAAGTGAGAGAAAAGACTGAGTATAGGGAGGATTGAGGAAAGGATAAAAGATTAACGGGATTCAAGAAGATAGAAAATGGCGATTAACGTTGCATTTAAATTATGTTAATCATTTCACCCCAAGCAAGGCGGGAATGCCACTAGTACGCAGGGGGTTAAAGCGAGTGAAAGTGAGCGAAAAGACTGAGTATAGGGAGGATTGAGGAAAGGATAAAAGATGAACGGGATTCAAGAAGATAGAATATGGCGATTAACGTTGCATTTAAATTGTGTTAATCATTTCACCCCAAGCAAGGCGGGAATGCCACTAGTACGCAGGGGGTTAAAGCGAGTGAAAGTGAGCGAAAAGACTGAGTATAGGCAGGATTGAGGAAAGGATAAAAGATGAACGGGATTCAAGAAGATAGAATATGGCGATTAACGTTGCATTTAAATTGTGTTAATCATTTCACCCCAAGCAAGGCGGGAATGCCACTAGTACGCAGGGGGTTAAAGCGAGTGAAAGTGAGAGAAAAGACTGAGTATAGGGAGGATTGAGGAAAGGATAAAAGATTAACGGGATTCAAGAAGATAGAAAATGGCGATTAACGTTGCATTTAAATTATGTTAATCATTTCACCCCAAGCAAGGCGGGAATGCCACTAGTACGCAGGGGGTTAAAGCGAGTGAAAGTCAGAGAAAAGACTGAGTATAGGGAGGATTGAGGAAAGGATAAAAGATGAACGGGATTCAAGAAGATAGAATATGGCGATTAACGTTGCATTTAAATTGTGTTAATCATTTCACCCCAAGCAAGGCGGGAATGCCACTAGTACGCAGGGGGTTAAAGCGAGTGAAAGTGAGCGAAAAGACTGAGTATAGGCAGGATTGAGGAAAGGATAAAAGATGAACGGGATTCAAGAAGATAGAAAATGGCGATTAACGTTGCATTTAAATTATGTTAATCATTTCACCCCAAGCAAGGCGGGAATGCCACTAGTACGCAGGGGGTTAAAGCGAGTGAAAGTGAGAGAAAAGACTGAGTATAGGGAGGATTGAGGAAAGGATAAAAGATGAACGGGATTCAAGAAGATAGAAAATGGCGATTAACGTTGCATTTAAATTATGTTAATCATTTCACCCCAAGCAAGGCGGGAATGCCACTAGTACGCAGGGGGTTAAAGCGAGTGAAAGTGAGCGAAAAGACTGAGTATAGGGAGGATTGAGGAAAGGATAAAAGATGAACGGGATTCAAGAAGATAGAAAATGGCGATTAACGTTGCATTTAAATTATGTTAATCATTTCACCCCAAGCAAGGCGGGAATGCCACTAGTACGCAGGGGGTTAAAGCGAGTGAAAGTGAGAGAAAAGACTGAGTATAGGGAGGATTGAGGAAAGGATAAAAGATGAACGGGATTCAAGAAGATAGAAAATGGCGATTAACGTTGCATTTAAATTATGTTAATCATTTCACCCCAAGCAAGGCGGGAATGCCACTAGTACGCAGGGGGTTAAAGCGAGTGAAAGTGAGAGAAAAGACTGAGTATAGGGAGGATTGAGGAAAGGATAAAAGATGAACGGGATTCAAGAAGATAGAAAATGGCGATTAACGTTGCATTCAAATTATGTTAATCATTTCACCCCAAGCAAGGCGGGAATGCCACTAGTACGCAGGGGGTTAAAGCGAGTGAAAGTGAGAGAAAAGACTGAGTATAGGGAGGATTGAGGAAAGGATAAAAGATGAACGGGATTCAAGAAGATAGAAAATGGCGATTAACGTTGCATTTAAATTGTGTTAATCATTTCACCCCAAGCAAGGCGGGAATGCCACTAGTACGCAGGGGGTTAAAGCGAGTGAAAGTGAGCGAAAAGACTGAGTATAGGGAGGATTGAGGAAAGGATAAAAGATGAACGGGATTCAAGAAGATAGAAAATGGCGATTAACGTTGCATTTAAATTATGTTAATCATTTCACCCCAAGCAAGGCGGGAATGCCACTAGTACGCAGGGGGTTAAAGCGAGTGAAAGTGAGAGAAAAGACTGAGTATAGGCAGGATTGAGGAAAGGATAAAAGATGAACGGGATTCAAGAAGATAGAAAATGGCGATTAACGTTGCATTTAAATTATGTTAATCATTTCACCCCAAGCAAGGCGGGAATGCCACTAGTACGCAGGGGGTTAAAGCGAGTGAAAGTGAGCGAAAAGACTGAGTATAGGGAGGATTGAGGAAAGGATAAAAGATTAACGGGATTCAAGGAGATAGAAAATGGCGATTAACGTTGCATTTAAATTGTGTTAATCATTTCACCCCAAGCAAGGCGGGAATGCCACTAGTACGCAGGGGGTTAAAGCGAGTGAAAGTGAGAGAAAAGACTGAGTATAGGGAGGATTGAGGAAAGGATAAAAGATGAACGGGATTCAAGAAGATACAAGATGGCGATTAACGTTGCATTTAAATTGTGTTAATCATTTCACCCCAAGCAAGGCGGGAATGCCACTAGTACGCAGGGGGTTAAAGCGAGTGAAAGTGAGCGAAAAGACTGAGTATAGGCAGGATTGAGGAAAGGATAAAAGATGAACGGGATTCAAGGAGATAGAAAATGGCGATTAACGTTGCATTTAAATTGTGTTAATCATTTCACCCCAAGCAAGGCGGGAATGCCACTAGTACGCAGGGGGTTAAAGCGAGTGAAAGTGAGCGAAAAGACTGAGTATAGGCAGGATTGAGGTAAGGATAAAAGATGAACGGGATTCAAGAAGATAGAAAATGGCGATTAACGTTGCATTTAAATTATGTTAATCATTTCACCCCAAGCAAGGCGGGAATGCCACTAGTACGCAGGGGGTTAAAGCGAGTGAAAGTGAGCGAAAAGACTGAGTATAGGGAGGATTGAGGAAAGGATAAAAGATGAACGGGATTCAAGAAGATAGAATATGGCGATTAACGTTGCATTTAAATTGTGTTAATCATTTCACCCCAAGCAAGGCGGGAATGCCACTAGTACGCAGGGGGTTAAAGCGAGTGAAAGTGAGCGAAAAGACTGAGTATAGGCAGGATTGAGGAAAGGATAAAAGATTAACGGGATTCAAGGAGATAGAAAATGGCGATTAACGTTGCATTTAAATTGTGTTAATCATTTCACCCCAAGCAAGGCGGGAATGCCACTAGTACGCAGGGGGTTAAAGCGAGTGAAAGTGAGCGAAAAGACTGAGTATAGGGAGGATTGAGGAAAGGATAAAAGATTAACGGGATTCAAGGAGATAGAAAATGGCGATTAACGTTGCATTTAAATTGTGTTAATCATTTCACCCCAAGCAAGGCGTGAATGCCACTAGTACGCAGGGGGTTAAAGCGAGTGAAAGTGAGCGAAAAGACTGAGTATAGGGAGGATTGAGGAAAGGATAAAAGATGAACGGGATTCAAGAAGATAGAATATGGCGATTAACGTTGCATTTAAATTGTGTTAATCATTTCACCCCAAGGAAGGCGGGAATGCCACTAGTACGCAGGGGGTTAAAGCGAGTGAAAGTGAGAGAAAAGACTGAGTATAGGCAGGATTGAGGAAAGGATAAAAGATGAACGGGATTCAAGAAGATAGAAAATGGCGATTAACGTTGCATTTAAATTATGTTAATCATTTCACCCCAAGCAAGGCGGGAATGCCACTAGTACGCAGGGGGTTAAAGCGAGTGAAAGTGAGCGAAAAGACTGAGTATAGGGAGGATTGAGGAAAGGATAAAAGATGAACGGGATTCAAGAAGATAGAATATGGCGATTAACGTTGCATTTAAATTGTGTTAATCATTTCACCCCAAGCAAGGCGGGAATGCCACTAGTACGCAGGGGGTTAAAGCGAGTGAAAGTGAGCGAAAAGACTGAGTATAGGCAGGATTGAGGAAAGGATAAAAGATGAACGGGATTCAATAAGATAGAATATGGCGATTAACGTTGCATTTAAATTGTGTTAATCATTTCACCCCAAGCAAGGCGTGAATGCCACTAGTACGCAGGGGGTTAAAGCGAGTGAAAGTGAGAGAAAAGACTGAGTATAGGGAGGATTGAGGAAAGGATAAAAGATGAACGGGATTCAAGAAGATAGAATATGGCGATTAACGTTGCATTTAAATTGTGTTAATCATTTCACCCCAAGCAAGGCTGGAATGCCACTAGTACGCAGGGGGTTAAAGCGAGTGAAAGTGAGAGAAAAGACTGAGTATAGGGAGGATTGAGGAAAGGATAAAAGATGAACGGGATTCAAGAAGATAGAATATGGCGATTAACGTTGCATTTAAATTGTGTTAATCATTTCACCCCAAGCAAGGCGTGAATGCCACTAGTACGCAGGGGGTTAAAGCGAGTGAAAGTGATCGAAAAGACTGAGTATAGGAAGGATTGAGGAAAGGATAAAAGATGAACGGGATTCAAGAAAATAGAAGATGGCGATTAACGTTGCATTTAAATTATGTTAATCATTTCACCCCAAGCAAGGCGTGAATGCCACTAGTACGCAGGGGGTTAAAGCGAGTGAAAGTGAGAGAAAAGACTGAGTATAGGGAGGATTGAGGAAAGGATAAAAGATGAACGGGATTCAAGAAGATAGAATATGGCGATTAACGTTGCATTTAAATTATGTTAATCATTTCACCCCAAGCAAGGCGGGAATGCCACTAGTACGCAGGGGGTTAAAGCGAGTGAAAGTGATCGAAAAGACTGAGTATAGGAAGGATTGAGGAAAGGATAAAAGATGAACGGGATTCAAGAAAATAGAAGATGGCGATTAACGTTGCATTTAAATTATGTTAATCATTTCACCCCAAGCAAGGCGGGAATGCCACTAGTACGCAGGGTTTAAAGCGAGTGAAAGTGAGAGAAAAGACTGAGTATAGGGAGGATTGAGGAAAGGATAAAAGATGAACGGGATTCAATAAGATAGAAAATGGCGATTAACGTTGCATTTAAATTGTGTTAATCATTTCACCCCAAGCAAGGCGGGAATGCCACTAGTACGCAGGGGGTTAAAGCGAGTGAAAGTGAGAGAAAAGACTGAGTATAGGCAGGATTGAGGAAAGGATAAAAGATGAACGGGATTCAATAAGATAGAATATGGCGATTAACGTTGCATTTAAATTGTGTTAATCATTTCACCCCAAGCAAGGCGTGAATGCCACTAGTACGCAGGGGGTTAAAGCGAGTGAAAGTGAGAGAAAAGACTGAGTATAGGGAGGATTGAGGAAAGGATAAAAGATGAACGGGATTCAATAAGATAGAAAATGGCGATTAACGTTGCATTTAAATTGTGTTAATCATTTCACCCCAAGCAAGGCGGGAATGCCACTAGTACGCAGGGGGTTAAAGCGAGTGAAAGTGAGAGAAAAGACTGAGTATAGGCAGGATTGAGGAAAGGATAAAAGATGAACGGGATTCAATAAGATAGAATATGGCGATTAACGTTGCATTTAAATTGTGTTAATCATTTCACCCCAAGCAAGGCGTGAATGCCACTAGTACGCAGGGGGTTAAAGCGAGTGAAAGTGAGAGAAAAGACTGAGTATAGGGAGGATTGAGGAAAGGATAAAAGATGAACGGGATTCAATAAGATAGAAAATGGCGATTAACGTTGCATTTAAATTGTGTTAATCATTTCACCCCAAGCAAGGCGGGAATGCCACTAGTACGCAGGGGGTTAAAGCGAGTGAAAGTGAGAGAAAAGACTGAGTATAGGGAGGATTGAGGAAAGGATAAAAGATGAACGGGATTCAATAAGATAGAAAATGGCGATTAACGTTGCATTTAAATTGTGTTAATCATTTCACCCCAAGCAAGGCGGGAATGCCACTAGTACGCAGGGGGTTAAAGCGAGTGAAAGTGAGAGAAAAGACTGAGTATAGGCAGGATTGAGGAAAGGATAAAAGATGAACGGGATTCAATAAGATAGAATATGGCGATTAACGTTGCATTTAAATTGTGTTAATCATTTCACCCCAAGCAAGGCGTGAATGCCACTAGTACGCAGGGGGTTAAAGCGAGTGAAAGTGAGAGAAAAGACTGAGTATAGGGAGGATTGAGGAAAGGATAAAAGATGAACGGGATTCAATAAGATAGAAAATGGCGATTAACGTTGCATTTAAATTGTGTTAATCATTTCACCCCAAGCAAGGCGTGAATGCCACTAGTACGCAGGGGGTTAAAGCGAGTGAAAGTGAGAGAAAAGACTGAGTATAGGGAGGATTGGGGAAAGGATAAAAGATGAACGGGATTCAATAAGATAGAAAATGGCGATTAACGTTGCATTTAAATTGTGTTAATCATTTCACCCCAAGCAAGGCGTGAATGCCACTAGTACGCAGGGGGTTAAAGCGAGTGAAAGTGAGCGAAAAGACTGAGTATAGGCAGGATTGAGGAAAGGATAAAAGATGAACGGGATTCAAGAAGATAGAAAATGGCGATTAACGTTGCATTTAAATTATGTTAATCATTTCACCCCAAGCAAGGCGGGAATGCCACTAGTACGCAGGGGGTTAAAGCGAGTGAAAGTGAGAGAAAAGACTGAGTATAGGGAGGATTGAGGAAAGGATAAAAGATGAACGGGATTCAATAAGATAGAATATGGCGATTAACGTTGCATTTAAATTGTGTTAATCATTTCACCCCAAGCAAGGCGTGAATGCCACTAGTACGCAGGGGGTTAAAGCGAGTGAAAGTGAGAGAAAAGACTGAGTATAGGGAGGATTGAGGAAAGGATAAAAGATGAACGGGATTCAATAAGATAGAAAATGGCGATTAACGTTGCATTTAAATTGTGTTAATCATTTCACCCCAAGCAAGGCGTGAATGCCACTAGTACGCAGGGGGTTAAAGCGAGTGAAAGTGAGAGAAAAGACTGAGTATAGGGAGGATTGAGGAAAGGATAAAAGATGAACGGGATTCAATAAGATAGAAAATGGCGATTAACGTTGCATTTAAATTGTGTTAATCATTTCACCCCAAGCAAGGCGTGAATGCCACTAGTACGCAGGGGGTTAAAGCGAGTGAAAGTGAGCGAAAAGACTGAGTATAGGCAGGATTGAGGAAAGGATAAAAGATGAACGGGATTCAATAAGATAGAAAATGGCGATTAACGTTGCATTTAAATTGTGTTAATCATTTCACCCCAAGCAAGGCGTGAATGCCACTAGTACGCAGGGGGTTAAAGCGAGTGAAAGTGAGAGAAAAGACTGAGTATAGGAAGGATTGAGGAAAGGATAAAAGATGAACGGGATTCAAGAAGATAGAAAATGGTGATTAACGTTGCATTTAAATTGTGTTAATCATTTCACCCCAAGCAAGGCGTGAATGCCACTAGTACGATGGGGGTTAAAGCGAGTGAAAGTGAGAGAAAAGACTGAGTATAGGCAGGATTGAGGAAAGGATAAAAGATGAACGGGATTCAAGAAGATAGAAAATGGCGATTAACGTTGCATTTAAATTGTGTTAATCATTTCACCCCAAGCAAGGCGTGAATGCCACCAGTACGCAGGGGGTTAAAGCGAGTGAAAGTGAGAGAAAAGACTGAGTATAGGCAGGATTGAGGAAAGGATAAAAGATGAACGGGATTCAAGAAGATAGAAAATGGCGATTAACGTTGCATTTAAATTGTGTTAATCATTTCACCCCAAGCAAGGCGTGAATGCCACTAGTACGCAGGGGGTTAAAGCGAGTGAAAGTGAGCGAAAAGACTGAGTATAGGCAGGATTAAGGAAAGGATAAAAGATGAACGGGATTCAAGAAGATAGAAAATGGCGATTAACGTTGCATTTAAATTGTGTTAATCATTTCACCCCAAGCAAGGCGTGAATGCCACTAGTACGCAGGGGGTTAAAGCGAGTGAAAGTGAGAGAAAAGACTGAGTATAGGAAGGATTGAGGAAAGGATAAAAGATGAACGGGATTCAAGAAGATAGAAAATGGCGATTAACGTTGCATTTAAATTGTGTTAATCATTTCACCCCAAGCAAGGCGTGAATGCCACTAGTACGCAGGGGGTTAAAGCGAGTGAAAGTGAGAGAAAAGACTGAGTATAGGCAGGATTGAGGAAAGGATAAAAGATGAACGGGATTCAATAAGATAGAAAATGGCGATTAACGTTGCATTTAAATTGTGTTAATCATTTCACCCCAAGCAAGGCGGGAATGCCACTAGTACGCAGGGGGTTAAAGCGAGTGAAAGTGAGAGAAAAGACTGAGTATAGGCAGGATTGAGGAAAGGATAAAAGATGAACGGGATTCAATAAGATAGAAAATGGCGATTAACGTTGCATTTAAATTGTGTTAATCATTTCACCCCAAGCAAGGCGTGAATGCCACTAGTACGCAGGGGGTTAAAGCGAGTGAAAGTGAGAGAAAAGACTGAGTATAGGAAGGATTGAGGAAAGGATAAAAGATGAACGGGATTCAAGAAGATAGAAAATGGCGATTAACGTTGCATTTAAATTGTGTTAATCATTTCACCCCAAGCAAGGCGTGAATGCCACCAGTACGCAGGGGGTTAAAGCGAGTGAAAGTGAGAGAAAAGACTGAGTATAGGCAGGATTGAGGAAAGGATAAAAGATGAACGGGATTCAATAAGATAGAAAATGGCGATTAACGTTGCATTTAAATTGTGTTAATCATTTCACCCCAAGCAAGGCGGGAATGCCACTAGTACGCAGGGGGTTAAAGCGAGTGAAAGTGAGAGAAAAGACTGAGTATAGGCAGGATTGAGGAAAGGATAAAAGATGAACGGGATTCAATAAGATAGAAAATGGCGATTAACGTTGCATTTAAATTGTGTTAATCATTTCACCCCAAGCAAGGCGTGAATGCCACTAGTACGCAGGGGGTTAAAGCGAGTGAAAGTGAGAGAAAAGACTGAGTATAGGAAGGATTGAGGAAAGGATAAAAGATGAACGGGATTCAAGAAGATAGAAAATGGCGATTAACGTTGCATTTAAATTGTGTTAATCATTTCACCCCAAGCAAGGCGTGAATGCCACCAGTACGCAGGGGGTTAAAGCGAGTGAAAGTGAGAGAAAAGACTGAGTATAGGCAGGATTGAGGAAAGGATAAAAGATGAACGGGATTCAATAAGATAGAAAATGGCGATTAACGTTGCATTTAAATTGTGTTAATCATTTCACCCCAAGCAAGGCGTGAATGCCACCAGTACGCAGGGGGTTAAAGCGAGTGAAAGTGAGAGAAAAGACTGAGTATAGGAAGGATTGAGGAAAGGATAAAAGATGAACGGGTTTCAATAAGATAGAAAATGGCGATTAACGTTGCATTTAAATTGTGTTAATCATTTCACCCCAAGCAAGGCGTGAATGCCACCAGTACGCAGGGGGTTAAAGCGAGTGAAAGTGAGAGAAAAGACTGAGTATAGGAAGGATTGAGGAAAGGATAAAAGATGAACGGGATTCAATAAGATAGAAAATGGCGATTAACGTTGCATTTAAATTGTGTTAATCATTTCACCCCAAGCAAGGCGTGAATGCCACCAGTACGCAGGGGGTTAAAGCGAGTGAAAGTGAGAGAAAAGACTGAGTATAGGAAGGATTGAGGAAAGGATAAAAGATGAACGGGATTCAATAAGATAGAAAATGGCGATTAACGTTGCATTTAAATTGTGTTAATCATTTCACCCCAAGCAAGGCGTGAATGCCACCAGTACGCAGGGGGTTAAAGCGAGTGAAAGTGAGAGAAAAGACTGAGTATAGGAAGGATTGAGGAAAGGATAAAAGATGAACGGGATTCAATAAGATAGAAAATGGCGATTAACGTTGCATTTAAATTGTGTTAATCATTTCACCCCAAGCAAGGCGGGAATGCCACTAGTACGCAGGGGGTTAAAGCGAGTGAAAGTGAGAGAAAAGACTGAGTATAGGCAGGATTGAGGAAAGGATAAAAGATGAACGGGATTCAATAAGATAGAAAATGGCGATTAACGTTGCATTTAAATTGTGTTAATCATTTCACCCCAAGCAAGGCGGGAATGCCACTAGTACGCAGGGGGTTAAAGCGAGTGAAAGTGAGAGAAAAGACTGAGTATAGGCAGGATTGAGGAAAGGATAAAAGATGAACGGGATTCAATAAGATAGAAAATGGCGATTAACGTTGCATTTAAATTGTGTTAATCATTTCACCCCAAGCAAGGCGGGAATGCCACTAGTACGCAGGGGGTTAAAGCGAGTGAAAGTGAGCGAAAAGACTGAGTATAGGGAGGATTGAGGAAAGGATAAAAGATGAACGGGATTCAATAAGATAGAAAATGGCGATTAACGTTGCATTTAAATTGTGTTAATCATTTCACCCCAAGCAAGGCGTGAATGCCACTAGTACGCAGGGGGTTAAAGCGAGTGAAAGTGAGAGAAAAGACTGAGTATAGGAAGGATTGAGGAAAGGATAAAAGATGAACGGGATTCAATAAGATAGAAAATGGCGATTAACGTTGCATTTAAATTGTGTTAATCATTTCACCCCAAGCAAGGCGTGAATGCCACCAGTACGCAGGGGGTTAAAGCGAGTGAAAGTGAGAGAAAAGACTGAGTATAGGAAGGATTGAGGAAAGGATAAAAGATGAACGGGATTCAATAAGATAGAAAATGGCGATTAACGTTGCATTTAAATTGTGTTAATCATTTCACCCCAAGCAAGGCGTGAATGCCACTAGTACGCAGGGGGTTAAAGCGAGTGAAAGTGAGAGAAAAGACTGAGTATAGGAAGGATTGAGGAAAGGATAAAAGATGAACGGGATTCAATAAGATAGAAAATGGCGATTAACGTTGCATTTAAATTGTGTTAATCATTTCACCCCAAGCAAGGCGGGAATGCCACTAGTACGCAGGGGGTTAAAGCGAGTGAAAGTGAGCGAAAAGACTGAGTATAGGCAGGATTGAGGAAAGGATAAAAGATGAACGGGATTCAATAAGATAGAAAATGGCGATTAACGTTGCATTTAAATTGTGTTAATCATTTCACCCCAAGCAAGGCGGGAATGCCACTAGTACGCAGGGGGTTAAAGCGAGTGAAAGTGAGAGAAAAGACTGAGTATAGGCAGGATTGAGGAAAGGATAAAAGATGAACGGGATTCAATAAGATAGAAAATGGCGATTAACGTTGCATTTAAATTGTGTTAATCATTTCACCCCAAGCAAGGCGTGAATGCCACTAGTACGCAGGGGGTTAAAGCGAGTGAAAGTGAGAGAAAAGACTGAGTATAGGGAGGATTGAGGAAAGGATAAAAGATGAACGGGATTCAATAAGATAGAATATGGCGATTAACGTTGCATTTAAATTGTGTTAATCATTTCACCCCAAGCAAGGCGTGAATGCCACTAGTACGCAGGGGGTTAAAGCGAGTGAAAGTGAGAGAAAAGACTGAGTATAGGGAGGATTGAGGAAAGGATAAAAGATGAACGGGATTCAATAAGATAGAATATGGCGATTAACGTTGCATTTAAATTGTGTTAATCATTTCACCCCAAGCAAGGCGTGAATGCCACTAGTACGCAGGGGGTTAAAGCGAGTGAAAGTGAGAGAAAAGACTGAGTATAGGGAGGATTGAGGAAAGGATAAAAGATGAACGGGATTCAAGAAGATAGAATATGGCGATTAACGTTGCATTTAAATTGTGTTAATCATTTCACCCCAAGCAAGGCGGGAATGCCACTAGTACGCAGGGGGTTAAAGCGAGTGAAAGTGAGAGAAAAGACTGAGTATAGGGAGGATTGAGGAAAGGATAAAAGATGAACGGGATTCAAGAAGATAGAAGATGGCGATTAACGTTGCATTTAAATTGTGTTAATCATTTCACCCCAAGCAAGGCGGGAATGCCACTAATACGCAGTGGGTTAAAACGAGTGAAAGTGAGAGAAAAGACTGAGTATAGGGAGGATTGAGGAATGGAAAAAAGTTTAACGGGATTCAAGAAGATAGAATATGGCGATTAACATTGCATTTAAATTGTTTTAATCATTTCACCCCAAGCAAGGCGGGAATGCCACTAGTACGCAGGGGGTTAAAGCGAGTGAAAGTGAGTGAAAAGACTGAGTATAGGGAGGATTGAGGAAAGGATAAAAGATGAACGGGATTCAAGAAGATAGACTATGGCGATTAACGTTGCATTTAAATTGTGTTAATCATTTCACCCAAAGCAAGGCAGGAATGCCACTAGTACGCAGGGGGCTAAAGCGAGTGAAAGTGAGTGAAAAGACTGAGTATAGGGAGGATAGAGGAAAGGATAAAAGATTAACGGGATTCAAGAAGATAGAATATGGCGATTAACGTTGCATTTAAATTGTGTTAATCATTTCACCCCAAGCAAGGCGGGTATGCTACTAGTACGCGGGGGATTAAAGCGAGTGAAAGTGAGAGAAAAGACTTACTATAGGGAGGATTGAAGAAAGGATAAAAGATTAACGGGATTCAAGAAGATAGAAGATGGCGATTAACGTTGCATTTAAATTGTGTTAATCTTTTCACCCAAAGCAAGGCGGGAATACCACTAGTACGCAGGGGGTTAAAGCGAGTGAAAGTGAGAGAAAAGACTGAGTATAGGGAGGATTGAGGAAAGGATAAAAGATTAACGGGATTCAAGAAGATAGAAGATGGCGATTAACGTTGCATTTAAATTGTGTTAATCATTTCACCCCAAGCAAGGCGTGAATGCCACTAATACGCAGGTGTTTAAAGTGAGCGAAAAGACTGAGTATAGGGAGGATTGAGGAAAGGATAAAAGATTAACGGGATTCAAGAAGATAGAAAATGGCGATTAAGGTTGCATTTAAATTGTGTTAATCATTTCACCCCAAGCAAGGCGGGAATGCCACTAGTACGCAGGGGGTTAAAGCGAGTGAAAGTGAGCGAAAAGACTGAGTATAGGGAGGATTGAGGAAAGGATAAAAGATTAACGGGATTCAAGAAGATAGAAAATGGCGATTAACGTTGCATTTAAATTGTGTTAATCATTTCACCCCAAGCAAGGCGTGAATGCCACTAGTACGCAGGGGGTTAAAGCGAGTGAAAGTGAGAGAAAAGACTGAGTATAGGGAGGATTGAGGAAAGGATAAAAGATGAACGGGATTCAATAAGATAGAAAATGGCGATTAACGTTGCATTTAAATTGTGTTAATCATTTCACCCCAAGCAAGGCGGGAATGCCACTAGTACGCAGGGGTTTAAAGCGAGTGAAAGTGAGAGAAAAGACTGAGTATAGGCAGGATTGAGGAAAGGATAAAAGATGAACGGGATTCAAGAAGATAGAAAATGGCGATTAACGTTGCATTTAAATTGTGTTAATCATTTCACCCCAAGCAAGGCGGGAATGCCACTAGTACGCAGGGGGTTAAAGCGAGTGAAAGTGAGAGAAAAGACTGAGTATAGGGAGGATTGAGGAAAGGATAAAAGATGAACGGGATTCAATAAGATAGAAAATGGCGATTAACGTTGCATTTAAATTGTGTTAATCATTTCACCCCAAGCAAGGCGTGAATGCCACTAGTACGCAGGGGGTTAAAGCGAGTGAAAGTGAGCGAAAAGACTGAGTATAGGCAGGATTGAGGAAAGGATAAAAGATGAACGGGATTCAATAAGATAGAAAATGGCGATTAACGTTGCATTTAAATTGTGTTAATCATTTCACCCCAAGCAAGGCGTGAATGCCACTAGTACGCAGGGGGTTAAAGCGAGTGAAAGTGAGAGAAAAGACTGAGTATAGGGAGGATTGAGGAAAGGATAAAAGATGAACGGGATTCAATGAGATAGAAAATGGCGATTAACGTTGCATTTAAATTGTGTTAATCATTTCACCCCAAGCAAGGCGTGAATGCCACTAGTACGCAGGGGGTTAAAGCGAGTGAAAGTGAGAGAAAAGACTGAGTATAGGGAGGATTGAGGAAAGGATAAAAGATGAACGGGATTCAATAAGATAGAATATGGCGATTAACGTTGCATTTAAATTGTGTTAATCATTTCACCCCAAGCAAGGCGTGAATGCCACTAGTACGCAGGGCGTTAAAGCGAGTGAAAGTGAGAGAAAAGACTGAGTATAGGGAGGATTGAGGAAAGGATAAAAGATGAACGGGATTCAAGAAGATAGAAAATGGCGATTAACGTTGCATTTAAATTGTGTTAATCATTTCACCCCAAGCAAGGCGGGAATGCCACTAGTACGCAGGGGTTTAAAGCGAGTGAAAGTGAGCGAAAAGACTGAGTATAGGCAGGATTGAGGAAAGGATAAAAGATGAACGGGATTCAAGAAGATAGAAAATGGCGATTAACGTTGCATTTAAATTGTGTTAATCATTTCACCCCAAGCAAGGCGGGAATGCCACTAGTACGCAGGGGGTTAAAGCGAGTGAAAGTGAGAGAAAAGACTGAGTATAGGGAGGATTGAGGAAAGGATAAAAGATGAACGGGATTCAATAAGATAGAAAATGGCGATTAACGTTGCATTTAAATTGTGTTAATCATTTCACCCCAAGCAAGGCGTGAATGCCACTAGTACGCAGGGGGTTAAAGCGAGTGAAAGTGAGCGAAAAGACTGAGTATAGGCAGGATTGAGGAAAGGATAAAAGATGAACGGGATTCAATAAGATAGAAAATGGCGATTAACGTTGCATTTAAATTGTGTTAATCATTTCACCCCAAGCAAGGCGGGAATGCCACTAGTACGCAGGGGGTTAAAGCGAGTGAAAGTGAGAGAAAAGACTGAGTATAGGGAGGATTGAGGAATGGAAAAAAGTTTAACGGGATTCAAGAAGATAGAATATGGCGATTAACATTGCATTTAAATTGTTTTAATCATTTCACCCCAAGCAAGGCGGGAATGCCACTAGTACGCATGGGGTTAAAGCGAGTGAAAGTGAGTGAAAAGACTGAGTATAGGGAGGATTGAGGAAAGGATAAAAGATGAACGGGATTCAAGAAGATAGACTATGGCGATTAACGTTGCATTTAAATTGTGTTAATCATTTCACCCAAAGCAAGGCAGGAATGCCACTAGTACGCAGGGGGCTAAAGCGAGTGAAAGTGAGTGAAAAGACTGAGTATAGGGAGGATAGAGGAAAGGATAAAAGATTAACGGGATTCAAGAAGATAGAATATGGCGATTAACGTTGCATTTAAATTGTGTTAATCATTTCACCCCAAGCAAGGCGGGTATGCTACTAGTACGCGGGGGATTAAAGCGAGTGAAAGTGAGAGAAAAGACTTACTATAGGGAGGATTGAAGAAAGGATAAAAGATTAACGGGATTCAAGAAGATAGAAGATGGCGATTAACGTTGCATTTAAATTGTGTTAATCTTTTCACCCAAAGCAAGGCGGGAATACCACTAGTACGCAGGGGGTTAAAGCGAGTGAAAGTGAGAGAAAAGACTGAGTATAGGGAGGATTGAGGAAAGGATAAAAGATTAACGGGATTCAAGAAGATAGAAGATGGCGATTAACGTTGCATTTAAATTGTGTTAATCATTTCACCCCAAGCAAGGCGTGAATGCCACTAATACGCAGGTGTTTAAAGTGAGCGAAAAGACTGAGTATAGGGAGGATTGAGGAAAGGATAAAAGATTAACGGGATTCAAGAAGATAGAAAATGGCGATTAAGGTTGCATTTAAATTGTGTTAATCATTTCACCCCAAGCAAGGCGGGAATGCCACTAGTACGCAGGGGGTTAAAGCGAGTGAAAGTGAGCGAAAAGACTGAGTATAAGGAGGATTGAGGAAAGGATAAATGATGAACGTGATTCAAGAAGATAGAATATGGCGATTAACGTTGCATTTAAATTGTGTTAATCATTTCACCCCAAGCAAGGCGGGAATGCCACTAGTACGCAGGGGTTAAAGCGAGTGAAAGTGAGAGAAAAGACTGAGTATAGGGAGGATTGAGGAAAGGATAAAAGATTAACGGGATTCAAGAAGATAGAATATGGCGATTAACGTTGCATTTAAATTGTGTTAATCATTTCACCCCAAGCAAGGCGGGTATGCCACTAGTACGCAGGGGGTTAAAGCGAGTGAAAGTGAGAGAAAAGACTGAGTATAGGGAGGATTGAGGAAAGGATAAAAGATTAACGGGATTCAAGAAGATAGAAGATGGCGATTAACGTTTCATTTAAATTGTGTTAATCATTTCACCCCAAGCAAGGCGGGAATGCCACTAGTACGCAGGGGGTTAAAGCGAGTGAAAGTGAGAGAAAAGACTGAGTATAGGGAGGATTGAGGAAAGGATAAAAGATTAACGGGATTCAAGAAGATAGAAGATGGCGATTAACGTTTCATTTAAATTGTGTTAATCATTTCACCCCAAGCAAGGCGGGAATGCCACTAGTACGCAGGGGGTTAAAGCGAGTGAAAGTGAGAGAAAAGACTGAGTATAGGGAGGATTGAGGAAAGGATAAAAGATGAACGGGATTCAAGAAGATAGAAGATGGCGATTAACGTTGCATTTAAATAGTGTTAATCATTTCACCCCAAGCAAGGCGGGAATGCCACTAGTAAGCAGGGGGTTAAAGCGAGTGAAAGTCAAAGAAAAGACTGAGTATAGGGAGGATTGAGGAAAGGATAAAAGATTAACGGGATTCAAGAAGATAGAATATGGCGATTAACGTTGCATTTAAATTGTGTTAATCATTTCACCCCAAGCAAGGCGGAATGCCACTAATACGCAGGGGGTTAAAGCGAGTGAAAGTGAGCGAAAAGACTGAGTATAGGGAGGATTGAGGAAAGGATAAAAGATGAACGCGATTCAAGAAGATAGAAGATGGCGTTTAACGTTGCATTTAAATTGTGTTAATCATTTCACCCCAAGCAAGGCGGGAATGCCACTAATACGCAGGGGGTTAAAGCGAGTGAAAGTGAGATAAAAGACTGAGTATAGGGAGGATTGAGGAAAGGATAAAAGATGAACCGGATTCAAGAAGATAGAAAATGGCGATTAACGTTGCATTTAAATTGTGTTAATCATTTCACCCCAAGCAAGGCGGGAATGCCACTAATACGCAGGGGTTTAAAGCGAGTGAAAGTGAGAGAAAAGACTGAGTATAGGGAGGATTGAGGAAAGGATAAAAGATGAATGGGATTCAAGAAGATAGAAAATGGCGATTAACGTTGCATTTAAATTGTGTTAATCATTTCACCCCAAGCAAGGCGGGAATGCCACTAGTACGCAGGGGGTTAAAGCGAGTGAAAGTGAGAGAAAAGACTGAGTATAGGGAGGATTGAGGAAAGGATAAAAGATGAACGGGATTCAAGAAGATAGAAAATGGCGATTAACGTTGCATTTAAATTGTGTTAATCATTTCACCCCAAGCAAGGCGGGAATGCCACTAGTACGCAGGGGGTTAAAGCGAGTGAAAGTGAGAGAAAAGACAGAGTATACGGAGGATTGAGGAAAGGATAAAAGATGAACGGGATTCAAGAAGATAGAAGATGGCGATTAACGTTGCATTTAAATTGTGTTAATCATTTCACCCCAAGCAAGGCGGGAATGCCACTAGTACGCAGGGGGTTAAAGCGAGTGAAAGTGAGAGAAAAGACTGAGTATAGGGAGGATTGAGGAAAGGATAAAAGATGAACGGGATTCAAGAAGATAGAAAATGGCGATTAACGTTGCATTTAAATTGTGTTAATCATTTCACCCCAAGCAAGGCGGGAATGCCACTAGTACGCAGGGGGTTAAAGCGAGTGAAAGTGAGAGAAAAGACTGAGTATAGGGAGGATTGAGGAAAGGATAAAAGATGAACGGGATTCAAGAAGATAGAAAATGGCGATTAACGTTGCATTTAAATTGTGTTAATCATTTCACCCCAAGCAAGGCGGGAATGCCACTAATACGCAGTGGGTTAAAGTGAGTGAAAGTGAGAGAAAAGACTGAGTATAGGGAGGATTGAGGAAAGGATAAAAGATTAACGGGATTCAAGAAGATAGAAGATGGCGATTAAAGTTGCATTTCAATTTTGTTAATTTATTTCACCCCAAGCAAGGCGGGAATGCCACTAGTACGCAGGGGGTTAAAGCGAGTGAAAGTGAGAGAAAAGACTGAGTATAGGGAGGATTGAGGAAAGGAAAAAAGATTAACGGGATTCAAGAAGATAGGAAATGGCGATTAACGTTGCATTTAAATTGTGTTAATCATTTCACCCCAAGCAAGGCGGGAATGCCACTAGTACGCAGGGGGTTAAAGCGAGTGAAAGTGAGAGAAAAGACTGAGTATTGGGAGGATTGAGGAAAGGATAAAAGATTAACGGGATTCAAGAAGATAGAAGATGGCGATTAACGTTGCATTTAAATTGTGTTAATGTTTTCACCCCAAGCAAGGCGGGAATGCCACTAGTACGCAGGGGGTTAAAGCGAGTGAAAGTGAGAGAAAAGACTGAGTATAGGCAGGATTGAGGAAAGGATAAAAGATTAACGGGATTCAAGAAGATAGAAGATGGCGATTAACGTTGCATTTAAATTGTGTTAATCATTTCACCCCAAGCAAGGCGGGAATGCCACTAGTACGCAGGGGGTTAAAGCGAGTGAAAGTGAGAGAAAAGACTGAGTATAGGGAGGATTGAGGAAAGGATAAAAGATGAACGTGATTCAAGAAGATAGAAGATGGCGATTAACGTTGCATTTAAATTGTGTTAATCATTTCACCCCAAGCAAGGCGGGAATGCCACTAGTACGCAGGGGGTTAAAGCGAGTGAAAGTGAGAGAAAAGACTGAGTATAGGGAGGATTGAGGAAAGGATAAAAGATTAACGGGATTCAAGAAGATAGAAGATGGCGATTAACGTTGCATTTAAATTGTGTTAATCATTTCACCCCAAGCAAGGCGGGAATGCCACTAGTACGCAGGGGGTTAAAGCGAGTGAAAGTGAGAGAAAAGACTGAGTATAGGGAGGATTGAGGAAAGGATAAAAGATTAACGGGATTCAAGAAGATAGAAGATGGCGATTAACGTTGCATTTAAATTGTGTTAATCATTTCACCCCAAGCAAGGCGGGAATGCCACTAGTACGCAGGGGGTTAAAGCGAGTGAAAGTGAGAGAAAAGACTGAGTATAGGGAGGATTGAGGAAAGGATAAAAGATGAACGTGATTCAAGAAGATAGAAGATGGCGATTAACGTTGCATTTAAATTGTGTTAATCATTTCACCCCAAGCAAGGCGGGAATGCCACTAGTACGCAGGGGGTTAAAGCGAGTGAAAGTGAGAGAAAAGACTGAGTATAGGGAGGATTGAGGAAAGGATAAAAGATTAACGGGATTCAAGAAGATAGAAGATGGCGATTAACGTTGCATTTAAATTGTGTTAATCATTTCACCCCAAGCAAGGCGGGAATGCCACTAGTACGCAGGGGGTTAAAGCGAGTGAAAGTGAGAGAAAAGACTGAGTATAGGGAGGATTGAGGAAAGGATAAAAGATGAACGTGATTCAAGAAGATAGAAGATGGCGATTAACGTTGCATTTAAATTGTGTTAATCATTTCACCCCAAGCAAGGCGGGAATGCCACTAGTACGCAGGGGGTTAAAGCGAGTGAAAGTGAGAGAAAAGACTGAGTATAGGGAGGATTGAGGAAAGGATAAAAGATTAACGGGATTCAAGAAGATAGAAGATGGCGATTAACGTTGCATTTAAATTGTGTTAATCATTTCACCCCAAGCAAGGCGGGAATGCCACTAGTACGCAGGGGGTTAAAGCGAGTGAAAGTGAGAGAAAAGACTGAGTATAGGGAGGATTGAGGAAAGGATAAAAGATGAACGTGATTCAAGAAGATAGAAGATGGCGATTAACGTTGCATTTAAATTGTGTTAATCATTTCACCCCAAGCAAGGCGGGAATGCCACTAGTACGCAGGGGGTTAAAGCGAGTGAAAGTGAGAGAAAAGACTGAGTATAGGGAGGATTGAGGAAAGGATAAAAGATGAACGTGATTCAAGAAGATAGAAGATGGCGATTAACGTTGCATTTAAATTGTGTTAATCATTTCACCCCAAGCAAGGCGGGAATGCCACTAGTACGCAGGGGGTTAAAGCGAGTGAAAGTGAGAGAAAAGACTGAGTATAGGGAGGATTGAGGAAAGGAAAAAAGATTAACGGGATTCAAGAAGATAGGAAATGGCGATTAACGTTGCATTTAAATTGTGTTAATCATTTCACCCCAAGCAAGGCGGGAATGCCACTAGTACGCAGGGGGTTAAAGCGAGTGAAAGTGAGAGAAAAGACTGAGTATAGGGAGGATTGAGGAAAGGATAAAAGATGAACGTGATTCAAGAAGATAGAAGATGGCGATTAACGTTGCATTTAAATTGTGTTAATCATTTCACCCCAAGCAAGGCGGGAATGCCACTAGTACGCAGGGGGTTAAAGCGAGTGAAAGTGAGAGAAAAGACTGAGTATAGGGAGGATTGAGGAAAGGATAAAAGATGAACGTGATTCAAGAAGATAGAAGATGGCGATTAACGTTGCATTTAAATTGTGTTAATCATTTCACCCCAAGCAAGGCGGGAATGCCACTAGTACGCAGGGGGTTAAAGCGAGTGAAAGTGAGAGAAAAGACTGAGTATAGGGAGGATTGAGGAAAGGATAAAAGATGAACGTGATTCAAGAAGATAGAAGATGGCGATTAACGTTGCATTTAAATTGTGTTAATCATTTCACCCCAAGCAAGGCGGGAATGCCACTAGTACGCAGGGGGTTAAAGCGAGTGAAAGTGAGAGAAAAGACTGAGTATAGGGAGGATTGAGGAAAGGATAAAAGATGAACGTGATTCAAGAAGATAGAAGATGGCGATTAACGTTGCATTTAAATTGTGTTAATCATTTCACCCCAAGCAAGGCGGGAATGCCACTAGTACGCAGGGGGTTAAAGCGAGTGAAAGTGAGAGAAAAGACTGAGTATAGGGAGGATTGAGGAAAGGAAAAAAGATTAACGGGATTCAAGAAGATAGGAAATGGCGATTAACGTTGCATTTAAATTGTGTTAATCATTTCACCCCAAGCAAGGCGGGAATGCCACTAGTACGCAGGGGGTTAAAGCGAGTGAAAGTGAGAGAAAAGACTGAGTATAGGGAGGATTGAGGAAAGGATAAAAGATGAACGTGATTCAAGAAGATAGAAGATGGCGATTAACGTTGCATTTAAATTGTGTTAATCATTTCACCCCAAGCAAGGCGGGAATGCCACTAGTACGCAGGGGGTTAAAGCGAGTGAAAGTGAGAGAAAAGACTGAGTATAGGGAGGATTGAGGAAAGGATAAAAGATTAACGGGATTCAAGAAGATAGAAGATGGCGATTAACGTTGCATTTAAATTGTGTTAATCATTTCACCCCAAGCAAGGCGGGAATGCCACTAGTACGCAGGGGGTTAAAGCGAGTGAAAGTGAGAGAAAAGACTGAGTATAGGGAGGATTGAGGAAAGGATAAAAGATGAACGTGATTCAAGAAGATAGAAGATGGCGATTAACGTTGCATTTAAATTGTGTTAATCATTTCACCCCAAGCAAGGCGGGAATGCCACTAGTACGCAGGGGGTTAAAGCGAGTGAAAGTGAGAGAAAAGACTGAGTATAGGGAGGATTGAGGAAAGGATAAAAGATGAACGGGATTCAAGAAGATAGAAAATGGCGATTAACGTTGCATTTAAATTGTGTTAATCATTTCACCCCAAGCAAGGCGGGAATGCCACTAATACGCAGTGGGTTAAAGCGAGTGAAAGTGAGAGAAAAGACTGAGTATAGGGAGGATTGAGGAAAGGATAAAAGATTAACGGGATTCAAGAAGATAGAAGATGGCGATTAACGTTGCATTTAAATTGTGTTAATCATTTCACCCCAAGCAAGGCGGGAATGCCACTAGTACGCAGGGGGTTAAAGCGAGTGAAAGTGAGAGAAAAGACTGAGTATAGGGAGGATTGAGGAAAGGATAAAAGATGAACGTGATTCAAGAAGATAGAAGATGGCGATTAACGTTGCATTTAAATTGTGTTAATCATTTCACCCCAAGCAAGGCGGGAATGCCACTAGTACGCAGGGGGTTAAAGCGAGTGAAAGTGAGAGAAAAGACTGAGTATAGGGAGGATTGAGGAAAGGATAAAAGATGAACGTGATTCAAGAAGATAGAAGATGGCGATTAACGTTGCATTTAAATTGTGTTAATCATTTCACCCCAAGCAAGGCGGGAATGCCACTAGTACGCAGGGGGTTAAAGCGAGTGAAAGTGAGAGAAAAGACTGAGTATAGGGAGGATTGAGGAAAGGATAAAAGATTAACGGGATTCAAGAAGATAGAAGATGGCGATTAACGTTGCATTTAAATTGTGTTAATCATTTCACCCCAAGCAAGGCGGGAATGCCACTAGTACGCAGGGGGTTAAAGCGAGTGAAAGTGAGAGAAAAGACTGAGTATAGGGAGGATTGAGGAAAGGATAAAAGATTAACGGGATTCAAGAAGATAGAAGATGGCGATTAACGTTGCATTTAAATTGTGTTAATCATTTCACCCCAAGCAAGGCGGGAATGCCACTAGTACGCAGGGGGTTAAAGCGAGTGAAAGTGAGAGAAAAGACTGAGTATAGGGAGGATTGAGGAAAGGATAAAAGATTAACGGGATTCAAGAAGATAGAAGATGGCGATTAACGTTGCATTTAAATTGTGTTAATCATTTCACCCCAAGCAAGGCGGGAATGCCACTAGTACGCAGGGGGTTAAAGCGAGTGAAAGTGAGAGAAAAGACTGAGTATAGGGAGGATTGAGGAAAGGATAAAAGATTAACGGGATTCAAGAAGATAGAAGATGGCGATTAACGTTGCATTTAAATTGTGTTAATCATTTCACCCCAAGCAAGGCGGGAATGCCACTAGTACGCAGGGGGTTAAAGCGAGTGAAAGTGAGAGAAAAGACTGAGTATAGGGAGGATTGAGGAAAGGATAAAAGATTAACGGGATTCAAGAAGATAGAAGATGGCGATTAACGTTGCATTTAAATTGTGTTAATCATTTCACCCCAAGCAAGGCGGGAATGCCACTAGTACGCAGGGGGTTAAAGCGAGTGAAAGTGAGAGAAAAGACTGAGTATAGGGAGGATTGAGGAAAGGATAAAAGATTAACGGGATTCAAGAAGATAGAAGATGGCGATTAACGTTGCATTTAAATTGTGTTAATCATTTCACCCCAAGCAAGGCGGGAATGCCACTAGTACGCAGGGGGTTAAAGCGAGTGAAAGTGAGAGAAAAGACTGAGTATAGGGAGGATTGAGGAAAGGATAAAAGATTAACGGGATTCAAGAAGATAGAAGATGGCGATTAACGTTGCATTTAAATTGTGTTAATCATTTCACCCCAAGCAAGGCGGGAATGCCACTAGTACGCAGGGGGTTAAAGCGAGTGAAAGTGAGAGAAAAGACTGAGTATAGGGAGGATTGAGGAAAGGATAAAAGATTAACGGGATTCAAGAAGATAGAAGATGGCGATTAACGTTGCATTTAAATTGTGTTAATCATTTCACCCCAAGCAAGGCGGGAATGCCACTAGTACGCAGGGGGTTAAAGCGAGTGAAAGTGAGAGAAAAGACTGAGTATAGGGAGGATTGAGGAAAGGATAAAAGATTAACGGGATTCAAGAAGATAGAAGATGGCGATTAACGTTGCATTTAAATTGTGTTAATCATTTCACCCCAAGCAAGGCGGGAATGCCACTAGTACGCAGGGGGTTAAAGCGAGTGAAAGTGAGAGAAAAGACTGAGTATAGGGAGGATTGAGGAAAGGATAAAAGATTAACGGGATTCAAGAAGATAGAAGATGGCGATTAACGTTGCATTTAAATTGTGTTAATCATTTCACCCCAAGCAAGGCGGGAATGCCACTAGTACGCAGGGGGTTAAAGCGAGTGAAAGTGAGAGAAAAGACTGAGTATAGGGAGGATTGAGGAAAGGATAAAAGATTAACGGGATTCAAGAAGATAGAAGATGGCGATTAACGTTGCATTTAAATTGTGTTAATCATTTCACCCCAAGCAAGGCGGGAATGCCACTAGTACGCAGGGGGTTAAAGCGAGTGAAAGTGAGAGAAAAGACTGAGTATAGGGAGGATTGAGGAAAGGATAAAAGATTAACGGGATTCAAGAAGATAGAAGATGGCGATTAACGTTGCATTTAAATTGTGTTAATCATTTCACCCCAAGCAAGGCGGGAATGCCACTAGTACGCAGGGGGTTAAAGCGAGTGAAAGTGAGAGAAAAGACTGAGTATAGGGAGGATTGAGGAAAGGATAAAAGATTAACGGGATTCAAGAAGATAGAAGATGGCGATTAACGTTGCATTTAAATTATGTTAATCATTTCACCCCAAGCAAGGCGGGAATGCCACTAGTACGCAGGGGGTTAAAGCGAGTGAAAGTGAGAGAAAAGACTGAGTATAGGGAGGATTGAGGAAAGGATAAAAGATGAACGGGATTCAAGAAGATAGAAAATGGCGATTAACGTTGCATTTAAATTGTGTTAATCATTTCACCCCAAGCAAGGCGGGAATGCCACTAATACGCAGTGGGTTAAAGCGAGTGAAAGTGAGAGAAAAGACTGAGTATAGGGAGGATTGAGGAAAGGATAAAAGATTAACGGGATTCAAGAAGATAGAAGATGGCGATTAACGTTGCATTTAAATTGTGTTAATCATTTCACCCCAAGCAAGGCGGGAATGCCACTAGTACGCAGGGGGTTAAAGCGAGTGAAAGTGAGAGAAAAGACTGAGTATAGGCAGGATTGAGGAAAGGTTAAAAGATGAACGGGATTCAAGAAGATAGAAGATGGCGATTAACGTTGCATTTAAATTGTGTTAATCATTTCACCCCAAGCAAGGCGGGAATGCCACTAGTACGCAGGGGGTTAAAGCGAGTGAAAGTGAGAGAAAAGACTGAGTATAGGGAGGATTGAGGAAAGGATAAAAGATGAACGTGATTCAAGAAGATAGAAGATGGCGATTAACGTTGCATTTAAATTGTGTTAATCATTTCACCCCAAGCAAGGCGGGAATGCCACTAATACGCAGTGGGTTAAAGCGAGTGAAAGTGAGAGAAAAGACTGAGTATAGGGAGGATTGAGGAAAGGATAAAAGATTAACGGGATTCAAGAAGATAGAAGATGGCGATTAACGTTGCATTTAAATTGTGTTAATCATTTCACCCCAAGCAAGGCGGGATAGCTACTAGTACGCAGGGGGTTAAAGCGAGTGAAAGTGAGAGAAAAGACTGAGTATAGGGAGGATTGAGGAAAGGATAAAAGATGAACGGGATTCAAGAAGATAGAAGATGGCGATTAACGTTGCATTTAAATTGTGTTAATCATTTCACCCCAAGCAAGGCGGGAATGCCACTAGTACTCAGGGGGTTAAAGCGAGTGAAAGTGAGAGAAAAGACTGAGTATAGGGAGGATTGAGGAAAGGATAAAAGATGAACGTGATTCAAGAAGATAGAAGATGGCGATTAACGTTGCATTTAAATTGTGTTAATCATTTCACCCCAAGCAAGGCGGGAATGCCACTAGTACGCAGGGGGTTAAAGCGAGTGAAAGTGAGAGAAAAGACTGAGTATAGGGAGGATTGAGGAAAGGATGAAAGATGAACGGGATTCAAGAAGATAGAAGATGCCGATTGATGTTGTATTTAAATTGTGTTAATCATTTCACCACAATCAAGGCGGGAATGCCACTAGTACGCAGGGGGTTAAAGCGAGTGAAAGTGAGAGAAAAGACTGAGTATAGGGAGGATTGAGGAAAGGATAAAAGATGAACGGGATTCAAGAAGATAGAAGATGCCGATTGATGTTGTATTTAAATTGTGTTAATCATTTCACCACAATCAAGGCGGGAATGCCACTAGTACGCAGGGGGTTAAAGCGAGTGAAAGTGAGAGAAAAGACTGAGTATAGGGAGGATTGAGGAAAGGATAAAAGATTAACGGGATTCAAGAAGATAGAAGATGGCGATTAACGTTGCATTCAAATTGTGTTAATCATTTCACCCCAAACAAGGCGGGAATGCCACTAGTACGCAGGGGGTTAAAGCGAGTGAAAGTGAGAGAAAAGACTGAGTATAGGGAGGATTGAGGAAAGGTTAAAAGATGAACGGGATTCAAGAAGATAGAAGATGGCGATTAACGTTGCATTTAAATTGTGTTAATCATTTCACCCCAAGCAAGGCGGGAATGCCACTAGTACGCAGGGGGTTAAAGCGAGTGAAAGTGAGAGAAAAGACTGAGTATAGGGAGGATTGAGGAAAGGATAAAAGATGAACGTGATTCAAGAAGATAGAAGATGGCGATTAACGTTGCATTTAAATTGTGTTAATCATTTCACCCCAAGCAAGGCGGGAATGCCACTAGTACGCAGGGGGTTAAAGCGAGTGAAAGTGAGAGAAAAGACTGAGTATAGGGAGGATTGAGGAAAGGATAAAAGATGAACGTGATTCAAGAAGATAGAAGATGGCGATTAACGTTGCATTTAAATTGTGTTAATCATTTCACCCCAAGCAAGGCGGGAATGCCACTAGTACGCAGGGGGTTAAAGCGAGTGAAAGTGAGAGAAAAGACTGAGTATAGGGAGGATTGAGGAAAGGTTAAAAGATGAACGGGATTCAAGAAGATAGAAGATGGCGATTAACGTTGCATTTAAATTGTGTTAATCATTTCACCCCAAGCAAGGCGGGAATGCCACTAGTACGCAGGGGGTTAAAGCGAGTGAAAGTGAGAGAAAAGACTGAGTATAGGGAGGATTGAGGAAAGGATAAAAGATGAACGTGATTCAAGAAGATAGAAGATGGCGATTAACGTTGCATTTAAATTGTGTTAATCATTTCACCCCAAGCAAGGCGGGAATGCCACTAGTACGCAGGGGGTTAAAGCGAGTGAAAGTGAGAGAAAAGACTGAGTATAGGGAGGATTGAGGAAAGGATAAAAGATGAACGTGATTCAAGAAGATAGAAGATGGCGATTAACGTTGCATTTAAATTGTGTTAATCATTTCACCCCAAGCAGGGCGGGAATGCCACTAGTACGCAGGGGGTTAAAGCGAGTGAAAGTGAGAGAAAAGACTGAGTATAGGGAGGATTGAGGAAAGGTTAAAAGATGAACGGGATTCAAGAAGATAGAAGATGGCGATTAACGTTGCATTTAAATTGTGTTAATCATTTCACCCCAAGCAAGGCGGGAATGCCACTAGTACGCAGGGGGTTAAAGCGAGTGAAAGTGAGAGAAAAGACTGAGTATAGGGAGGATTGAGGAAAGGATAAAAGATGAACGTGATTCAAGAAGATAGAAGATGGCGATTAACGTTGCATTTAAATTGTGTTAATCATTTCACCCCAAGCAGGGCGGGAATGCCACTAGTACGCAGGGGGTTAAAGCGAGTGAAAGTGAGAGAAAAGACTGAGTATAGGGAGGATTGAGGAAAGGTTAAAAGATGAACGGGATTCAAGAAGATAGAAGATGGCGATTAACGTTGCATTTAAATTGTGTTAATCATTTCACCCCAAGCAAGGCGGGAATGCCACTAGTACGCAGGGGGTTAAAGCGAGTGAAAGTGAGAGAAAAGACTGAGTATAGGGAGGATTGAGGAAAGGATAAAAGATGAACGTGATTCAAGAAGATAGAAGATGGCGATTAACGTTGCATTTAAATTGTGTTAATCATTTCACCCCAAGCAGGGCGGGAATGCCACTAGTACGCAGGGGGTTAAAGCGAGTGAAAGTGAGAGAAAAGACTGAGTATAGGGAGGATTGAGGAAAGGTTAAAAGATGAACGGGATTCAAGAAGATAGAAGATGGCGATTAACGTTGCATTTAAATTGTGTTAATCATTTCACCCCAAGCAAGGCGGGAATGCCACTAGTACGCAGGGGGTTAAAGCGAGTGAAAGTGAGAGAAAAGACTGAGTATAGGGAGGATTGAGGAAAGGATAAAAGATGAACGTGATTCAAGAAGATAGAAGATGGCGATTAACGTTGCATTTAAATTGTGTTAATCATTTCACCCCAAGCAGGGCGGGAATGCCACTAGTACGCAGGGGGTTAAAGCGAGTGAAAGTGAGAGAAAAGACTGAGTATAGGGAGGATTGAGGAAAGGTTAAAAGATGAACGGGATTCAAGAAGATAGAAGATGGCGATTAACGTTGCATTTAAATTGTGTTAATCATTTCACCCCAAGCAAGGCGGGAATGCCACTAGTACGCAGGGGGTTAAAGCGAGTGAAAGTGAGAGAAAAGACTGAGTATAGGGAGGATTGAGGAAAGGATAAAAGATGAACGTGATTCAAGAAGATAGAAGATGGCGATTAACGTTGCATTTAAATTGTGTTAATCATTTCACCCCAAGCAGGGCGGGAATGCCACTAGTACGCAGGGGGTTAAAGCGAGTGAAAGTGAGAGAAAAGACTGAGTATAGGGAGGATTGAGGAAAGGTTAAAAGATGAACGGGATTCAAGAAGATAGAAGATGGCGATTAACGTTGCATTTAAATTGTGTTAATCATTTCACCCCAAGCAAGGCGGGAATGCCACTAGTACGCAGGGGGTTAAAGCGAGTGAAAGTGAGAGAAAAGACTGAGTATAGGGAGGATTGAGGAAAGGATAAAAGATGAACGTGATTCAAGAAGATAGAAGATGGCGATTAACGTTGCATTTAAATTGTGTTAATCATTTCACCCCAAGCAAGGCGGGAATGCCACTAGTACGCAGGGGGTTAAAGCGAGTGAAAGTGAGAGAAAAGACTGAGTATAGGGAGGATTGAGGAAAGGATAAAAGATTAACGGGATTCAAGAAGATAGAAGATGGCGATTAACGTTGCATTTAAATTGTGTTAATCATTTCACCCCAAGCAAGGCGGGAATGCCACTAGTACGCAGGGGGTTAAAGCGAGTGAAAGTGAGAGAAAAGACTGAGTATAGGGAGGATTGAGGAAAGGATAAAAGATGAACGTGATTCAAGAAGATAGAAGATGGCGATTAACGTTGCATTTAAATTGTGTTAATCATTTCACCCCAAGCAAGGCGGGAATGCCACTAGTACGCAGGGGGTTAAAGCGAGTGAAAGTGAGAGAAAAGACTGAGTATAGGGAGGATTGAGGAAAGGATAAAAGATGAACGGGATTCAAGAAGATAGAAAATGGCGATTAACGTTGCATTTAAATTGTGTTAATCATTTCACCCCAAGCAAGGCGGGAATGCCACTAATACGCAGTGGGTTAAAGCGAGTGAAAGTGAGAGAAAAGACTGAGTATAGGGAGGATTGAGGAAAGGATAAAAGATTAACGGGATTCAAGAAGATAGAAGATGGCGATTAACGTTGCATTTAAATTGTGTTAATCATTTCACCCCAAGCAAGGCGGGAATGCCACTAGTACGCAGGGGGTTAAAGCGAGTGAAAGTGAGAGAAAAGACTGAGTATAGGGAGGATTGAGGAAAGGTTAAAAGATGAACGGGATTCAAGAAGATAGAAGATGGCGATTAACGTTGCATTTAAATTGTGTTAATCATTTCACCCCAAGCAAGGCGGGAATGCCACTAGTACGCAGGGGGTTAAAGCGAGTGAAAGTGAGAGAAAAGACTGAGTATAGGGAGGATTGAGGAAAGGATAAAAGATGAACGTGATTCAAGAAGATAGAAGATGGCGATTAACGTTGCATTTAAATTGTGTTAATCATTTCACCCCAAGCAAGGCGGGAATGCCACTAGTACGCAGGGGGTTAAAGCGAGTGAAAGTGAGAGAAAAGACTGAGTATAGGGAGGATTGAGGAAAGGATGAAAGATGAACGGGATTCAAGAAGATAGAAGATGGCGATTGATGTTGTATTTAAATTGTGTTAATCATTTCACCACAATCAACGCGGGATAGCTACTAGTACGCAGGGGGTTAAAGCGAGTGAAAGTGAGAGAAAAGACTGAGTATAGGCAGGATTGAGGAAAGGATGAAAGATGAACGGGATTCAAGAAGATAGAAGATGGCGATTAACGTTGCATTTAAATTGTGTTAATCATTTCACCCCAAGCAAGGCGGGAATGCCACTAGTACGCAGGGGGTTAAAGCGAGTGAAAGTGAGAGAAAAGACTGAGTATAGGGAGGATTGAGGAAAGGATAAAAGATGAACGGGATTCAAGAAGATAGAAGATGGCGATTAACGTTGCATTTAAATTGTGTTAATCATTTCACCACAAGCAAGGCGGGAATGCCACTAGTACGCAGGGGGTTAAAGCGAGTGAAAGTGAGAGAAAAGACTGAGTATAGGCAGGATTGAGGAAAGGATAAAAGATGAACGGGATTCAAGAAGATAGAAGATGGCGATTAACGTTGCATTTAAATTGTGTTAATCATTTCACCACAAGCAAGGCGGGAATGCCACTAGTACGCAGGGGGTTAAAGCGAGTGAAAGTGAGAGAAAAGACTGAGTATAGGCAGGATTGAGGAAAGGATAAAAGATGAACGGGATTCAAGAAGATAGAAGATGGCGATTAACGTTGCATTTAAATTGTGTTAATCATTTCACCACAAGCAAGGCGGGAATGCCACTAGTACGCAGGGGGTTAAAGCGAGTGAAAGTGAGAGAAAAGACTGAGTATAGGCAGGATTGAGGAAAGGATAAAAGATGAACGGGATTCAAGAAGATAGAAGATGGCGATTAACGTTGCATTTAAATTGTGTTAATCATTTCACCCCAAGCAAGGCGGGAATGCCACTAGTACGCAGGGGGTTAAAGCGAGTGAAAGTGAGAGAAAAGACTGAGTATAGGGAGGATTGAGGAAAGGATAAAAGATGAACGTGATTCAAGAAGATAGAAGATGGCGATTAACGTTGCATTTAAATTGTGTTAATCATTTCACCCCAAGCAAGGCGGGAATGCCACTAGTACGCAGGGGGTTAAAGCGAGTGAAAGTGAGAGAAAAGACTGAGTATAGGCAGGATTGAGGAAAGGATAAAAGATGAACGGGATTCAAGAAGATAGAAGATGGCGATTAACGTTGCATTTAAATTGTGTTAATCATTTCACCACAAGCAAGGCGGGAATGCCACTAGTACGCAGGGGGTTAAAGCGAGTGAAAGTGAGAGAAAAGACTGAGTATAGGGAGGATTGAGGAAAGGATAAAAGATGAACGGGATTCAAGAAGATAGAAGATGGCGATTAACGTTGCATTTAAATTGTGTTAATCATTTCACCCCAAGCAAGGCGGGAATGCCACTAGTACGCAGGGGGTTAAAGCGAGTGAAAGTGAGAGAAAAGACTGAGTATAGGGAGGATTGAGGAAAGGATAAAAGATGAACGTGATTCAAGAAGATAGAAGATGGCGATTAACGTTGCATTTAAATTGTGTTAATCATTTCACCCCAAGCAAGGCGGGAATGCCACTAGTACGCAGGGGGTTAAAGCGAGTGAAAGTGAGAGAAAAGACTGAGTATAGGGAGGATTGAGGAAAGGATAAAAGATGAACGGGATTCAAGAAGATAGAAGATGGCGATTAACGTTGCATTTAAATTGTGTTAATCATTTCACCCCAAGCAAGGCGGGAATGCCACTAGTACGCAGGGGGTTAAAGCGAGTGAAAGTGAGAGAAAAGACTGAGTATAGGGAGGATTGAGGAAAGGATAAAAGATGAACGTGATTCAAGAAGATAGAAGATGGCGATTAACGTTGCATTTAAATTGTGTTAATCATTTCACCCCAAGCAAGGCGGGAATGCCACTAGTACGCAGGGGGTTAAAGCGAGTGAAAGTGAGAGAAAAGACTGAGTATAGGGAGGATTGAGGAAAGGATAAAAGATGAACGTGATTCAAGAAGATAGAAGATGGCGATTAACGTTGCATTTAAATTGTGTTAATCATTTCACCCCAAGCAAGGCGGGAATGCCACTAGTACGCAGGGGGTTAAAGCGAGTGAAAGTGAGAGAAAAGACTGAGTATAGGGAGGATTGAGGAAAGGATAAAAGATGAACGTGATTCAAGAAGATAGAAGATGGCGATTAACGTTGCATTTAAATTGTGTTAATCATTTCACCCCAAGCAAGGCGGGAATGCCACTAGTACGCAGGGGGTTAAAGCGAGTGAAAGTGAGAGAAAAGACTGAGTATAGGGAGGATTGAGGAAAGGATGAAAGATGAACGGGATTCAAGAAGATAGAAGATGCCGATTGATATTGTATTTAAATTGTGTTAATCATTTCCCCACAATCAAGGCGGGATAGCTACTAGTACGCAGGGGGTCAAAGCGAGTGAAAGTGAAAGATAAAACTGGGTATACGGAGGATTGAGGAAAGGATAAAAGATTAACGGGATTTAAGAAGATAGAAGATAGCGATTGTCGTTGCATTTAACTTTTTTCAAGATTGTATTTATCAGGAAAGCAAGGAAATGAAAGTGAGTGCCCCTCTTAGGAAGTGCGAGAAAGAAACTGTTGGTGTAGAAGTGGCGGTTATATTTAACTATTGCAACAGGAAAAGTGTGGGACCTAAATGCCACTCTTGTAGAACGGTCGAATTCCTGTAGTCGGGGCACCAGAGAAAAAAGCTCTGCAGAGCAGAGGTTGTCATGAAAATATTTGTAGAAAAGACAGAGGGAAGCCACGTCAGTCTCTGAGAAGGTGAGTGAAGTCGACATGTCAAGTCAGGATCAATTACATTGCAGATCCTTCTTTGGATTTTGTCGAGAATCTCGAGAGGAATAGCAGGAGCACCAGACCAGATATGGCAGCAGTATTCAATGCACGGGCGAATGGTGGGTTTGTAAATGTGGATGAATAGACCGTTGCGTTCTTGCCATTTGCATCTTTTGGATATTTGCGTCCCTAGACAAATGCATCCCTGGAGAATTGCGGACCTCTGATAATTTTTTTAAGTTAACATTTTTTAGAGAGTTGTTTGATATAGAAATTTGCACACCAATACATTTAATTACTCTAAACAAGCAGAAATGTATTTACCATAAAGAAAAGAAGAGAGGAATTTTTCTTTTTTAAAGCAAGAGAACATTAAACTAGCAGTTTTAGTTCATACCACAAACAATATAACAGATTCCGGATTTTATAGAATATATTTTTATTTAGAACCCATGGCTAAGTTCCGAAAATTAAACACTGGTGAAAAAATATTTGTGGCCGGGGAAAATTACAGCTGCCACTATCATAAGAAAAACGCCGATAAAACAAAAACTAGAGCAGGGAATGTCTGGCTAATTTTAACGACTTCAAAATGAATCTGCTCTCTATCAATCATCTTATCTGCTTTCCATTAGCATGGCTGATGCTAACCTCCACGACAGTGACTCATTGTGCCATCTTGGGATAACATTTTCCACTGACATAAAGTAGGAATATTATACTGAATCAGTTGCTAAGTCCGCAGGTTATGTGTTGTTTCCCTCTCTCCTTCTTGCCTTCAATCTGTCCTGTGAGGATCAGATTTTCCAAACCCTCTTTCTTCAATATGTGCTCAAGAAACTTCAACAATCTCTTCCTGCGTGCAAATGTTCTTTTTGTTGCTATTTTCTCTAGAATTTCTTTCTTGCTCATATATCCGATCCCTGGTATGCTCAGCATCCTTCTGTAGAACTACATTTCTGTTGCTTTAAGTCTTTTCTTCATCTGTGAGGAGAGTGTCCAGTATTCACTGCCATATAAGAGGACTTATAATACATCACAGTTCAGTACTCTTTTCTTTGTTTTTCACAACATTCTTCTGTTTCTTAATACTTTGCTTAGCATTTGGAAGGCATGTTTCGTTATCCCAAAAAGCTTTCGGATTTCAGTGTTGCACTTTGCGCCCTCTGTTAAAACACTTCCCAGATTGTTAAATTGTTGCACTTGCTTGATTTCCGCAAACTCACTTTGTAATTTGCATATCACCATGCATTCTGTCTTCTCAAAATTGATGCTTACTCCTTTCTTCTCTCTTTCCTTGTCTGCTATCATCATTGTGTCATCTGCATATTTTATATTGTTAACATTGTGGCCGCCAATATTGAATCATGGAAGGACTTCTAGTTCTTTCAGAATCGCCTCACTGTTACAAGACAAAAATACACATAATGATTTTTTAAAATCGAATTTACCGCAAGCAAGGGAATAAAGTTACTAAGATAAAAGGGGTTAACGGGTTGAAAGATTAGGAAAACAGAAAGCATTATGAGGCAGATGGAACAATAGAAAAGTTATCAGGAAAATAGTAGATAACGATTGACATTGCATTTAAATTTTTGGAGGTCAGGGTTGGCAGGTAAGTATGTAGGTGGAAGAGAGTTTCACAAATGAGAAGTGCGAGAAAAGAAACTCTTAGCATAGAACTTACGGTTTGTAAGTTGATGAGTCCTTATTGCTAGTCTGGTGCTGTGCCAAAATTCATACAAACTAGCAGAAAATTTGCCCGAACAATTCCCATGAAAGTATTTCTAGAAAAGACACAGGGAGGCAACTTTACATCGGAAAGTGACTGAAGCCGTGAAGCCAGATCAGGACCAATAATATTGCTGATTCTTCTTTGGATTTTATCAAAGAGCTCTAAATAAATAGCAGGAGTACCGGACCGTATATGGCAGCAATATTCAAAGCCTGGGCGAATGGTAGACATTATAGCTATGTAAGATAGATTGTATTACTATAAAGGTTGTATTTATTGGGGTAAACGAGCCATTTGAATTGACATCTCCACGTTTATTTAATCAGAGATGCAGAAAATCAATGAAAGAAAATGCGAGTCCTGGACGGAATCGAACTCTCTTAGTCCATCCGGGAAACCACTTTCAAGCTGTGTGTCCTGCCAATTAGGCCACGTGAAAGCATCACGATAAAGCAAGGTTCGATGACCTATTTATGAAGTCCTCATCTCACGTTGTGACTTCTCGAAGGTCTCAACACGAGATGTTCTAACGATTTATGGATAACATCTGTTCTCAAACATATCGATTTTACACAAAGAAATCAATATTACATAATGTTAATAGTAATGTCTGTTGTGGTGTGTAATAGATATATGCTCGGATTGCAAAATCGGTGAGCCGAGTTTGATTTCCAGTGAGGGTTCCTTTTATTCACTTACGCACAAACAGCCTTGGGAAAGGTTTGAATCCATCTTCTCTCTCTCAGCTATGGGTTGAATAGCAGACCGTGTTCTTTAGGTTTGGTTGGCAACCAGTTTTCCGTTGAAATAAGCTACCGCCTACTGCAGGAATATCTCCTGCCTAGTCAGTCATAAATCGAAAGACATATGATCACTCAACCGTATATCACGTATGGGACTTAATTGACTGAATGGTAATATTAGACGTTTCCCTATAAGGAAACATTAGGCATTCATTGACCAAGCAGCCAGCACTGCCTTTGGTTGGAATTTATAAAATCGTAATTTTTTCAGTAAAATAGGCTTTTCGAGTCCAGTATCTGTTATCGCTCTTTCCAGTATCGATGGGGTGTTTCCTTGCTAGCCTTTTGTTCAAAGTATCGTAGAACGATAAAATATATAGATCATGTCATTATTTTCTCTTCAAGTTACATGTGCTATCCATTTTAGTTGTTGCCGCTGTTGAAAGTCCTCTAGTGATGTGGTTTCTGTTATTTGGCACAGTTCTTTGTTTGTGATTCTGTTAAAAAAAGAATGGTCTTTGCCAAGACACATAGGCTTTACATGTTCGATGCCTTTTTTAAATTATTGTGATTCGAAAGCAGTTGTATGCAGTTGGCAGTTTAGATATTTCTGAACGAGTTGATGTCAGGCAAAGTATGATGTCTCCATCTGACGAAACTATTTAAGAACATGACTCGAGTTTTAGGTAAAGTTTTGGTTGTGTAGAAATTTGCCGTATTGGGTGAAACTACCTCTGACACGGCCTTTTCTATATTCAATTTCTTTTTCACCTACACTTAATTTGTTATAACTGGTCCATATACCGAGGTATCTGATGATGGAGTTTTGGGGTACCTTACTTACTAGTGAGCCAACCAAAATGAGCTGACTTATTTTATAGTTCACCAATAGAAGGAAGGGACTTCTGTTGGTAGAATCGTTTGCGATGTGGGGTATGGAATTCTGAAATGATCCCTGTCGTGTCCAGCTCTTCATAAAGTCTCAATAGAAGTGTCATTTCTTACCCGGTAATATGTTTTGCTTTTTGTATTGTTCTTAATGTAATCCTCTACCTCGAGTGCCCCGGGCCTTGTACAGGGTGAACCTCACCTTAAAAAATGTAACGTTATAATTGTGCTTTACAAGCAGGGGACAAAATCTCTCCTTCATACGTAACTGTTTATTTCACAGCGGACTTTAAAGATCTAAGTTAGCTCCGGGGGTATTTTACATAATTCTGTCTGATAAATAATAGATATAAAATGCCCTAAGAAAGGAAGACAAAATACGTGAAAACCAGTTGGATGCTAATTTTTTTTATTTTCTTATTGACGTTCCATTCCTTTTACGTGAGCATTATCAAAACATTTCTGAAAATAATCTAAGGAAATGTCGTTAGCATGAAAACCATGATACTTAAAGAAAAACTGGTTCTTTTTTTTTTAATTTTAAGAGTTGATAAAATTTAAATATATATCCGTGTATAAATCAATGAGAATTCCAGGGAACAGCAGAAATACGCCCCACACGTTGATTGTCACTTATATGGTGCTAGAAAATTTATCCATGGGGCAATTGGCGCTTCATCTAGCAAATATCGTACCTGTTTTCCAAATACTATCAGTTACCATCATTGCTTAGACCGGTGCACACTGTGCATTTACTGTCGAAGCGATTTGTTTAAAGAATGGTAAACCTGAAAAACAGACAGCTTTTCGAGCTCATTTCATATTACGTATATTCTTGGTGTGCCGTGTCCTCTCAGGGCGTTAGCGATCATGGCATCCTGTTCTTAGTAGCTATTAATAAAATATGCCTTTTTGTTATTTTTTTGTTCCGTCATCTATTTACTCAAGCTCATTAAATAGGCTATGTATTGTTTTCCTCTGTCCCTCTTGCCTTCAATCTGCCCTGTGAGTATCAGATTTTCCAAGCCCTCATTCCTCATTATGTGTTCTAGAAAATTCAACTTTCTCTTCCTGTTATTAAGTATAAGTTTCCTTTTTGTTTCTCTCTTCTCTAAAACTTCGTCTTTGCTCACATATTCGGTCCATGGTATCCCCAGCATCCTTCTGTAGAACGTTTCTGTTACTTCAAGTCTCTTCTTCATCTTTGAGAAGCTTGTTCAGCACTCACTACTAGAGAGGAGGAGAGAGATCCCATAACAAACGAAATTTTTCTCATGTCTTTATACTCTGCCTAGGTTTTGGAAGGCATCTTTGGCTATCCCAATGCAACTTCGAATTTCACTGTAGCACTTTCCGTCCTCTGTTAAAACACTTTTCCAAGATATTTAATTTTTCACACTTGTTTGATTTTGGTATTTCCGATTTGCAATTCGCACTTTGGTCTGATCCTTTCACTAAGGACCATGCATTCTGTCTTCTTGCAGTTGATGTTTAAACCTTTCTTCTCGCCTTCCTTCACGACCAACAGCAGGAGATTTTGGAGCTTTTCTTTCCGTGATCGCTATCAACAAACGACTCGGATGGTCGCCTCATGTCTCCTTGAATTTGGAACGCCACAACTTATACCAATGTCGGTTCAAAAGAGACGAATACATGTGAAACGTGATTAATCAATAAAAATCAAACAACACAAAAGTAAAAATACGAGAATTTCTTTCTTCTGTTTCACTATATCTCATTCTCTGATGAAGCTTGAATAAAAGCGAAGCATGTTAGATTGATAAACATTTCCTATTTGTTCTTTATCTTATCACTCACACATATATGTATCAACCAGACAATTTCTTCTTTCTCTCTATATCTCATTCTCTGATGAAGCTTGAATGAAAGCGAAACATGTTAGATTGATAAACATTTCCTATTTGTTCTTTATCTTATCACCCACACATATATGTATCAAGCAGACAATTTCTTCTTTCTCTCTATATCTCATTCTCTGATGAAGCTTGAATAAAAGCGAAACATGTCAGATTGATAAACATTTCCTATTTGTTCTTAATCTTACCATTCTGTCGGATTCCGATCCATATGCACTCATGCTAGTTTCTTAAGGCCGCACCTGGATTAATTTCACACAAAGGTGGGTCGCGCCTGACAGAGGATTTGTCAGAATGGTTGGCTGAAACAGATTAGCGAAGTTTATTACAGGCCAGAAGAAACTGGAAGCATGTTTTTATCCTACAGTATCCTATCATATATATATATATGTGTGTGTGTGTGTGTGTGTGTGTGTGTGTGAGAGAGAGAGAGAGAGAGAGAGAGAGAGAGTTAATTAAAAACCAGGTTGGCAGTGACTGGCCACTACTATCAGTTTCATGTGCATGCACACAATCTTCAGGTAGCCTGATATATATATATATATATATATATATATATAAAGTTAATTAGGTCTGCTCTACTTATTGTATTGAGCACTTTATTTAGTTAGTTGCGTGCTCGTATCGTTTTTTTTCTTTGGGCTTTGGACCTGCATTCCGAATGATTGTTTTCGACAGGCGTTCATCTTCTCGGCTCTTTCTTTTTTTATACCTATTTTTCTTTCGATATTGATTTTGAAGGTTTTCCGAAACGAGTGTTGTTACTTATATTTATAAGATTACTACTACTACTACTAATATTATATATATATATATATATATATATATATATGTGTGTGTGTGTGTGTGTGTGTGTGTGTGTGTGTGTGTGTGTGTGTGTGTGTGTTCTTTATCGCATCACATATCTGAATCTTAGATCAAACAGCAGACAAATTTTGTCATAAATCTATACATAGATAAGTATATTTTTAATATATTATACTTGTTAAACAAAGGCTAGTATGATTTATGACATTCCAAATATAAGGAGAGTACCAAAAAATTGAAATCAAATGAAACCTGATTAACCAATGAAAATCAAACAACACAGAATTAAAATATCTGATTCTCTGATGAAGCTTTATTAAAAGAGAAACATGTTAGATTGATAAACATTTCCTATTTGTTCTTTATCTTATCATTCTGCCAGATTCCCATTCATATTTGATCCCAACACATATATAAATATATATTGAAGTACAGGCTATGAGGACTTCCTTAGTAGGTGTTGTGGGTCAGACCCCTTTTACACAAGACGGACTCGTCCAAAGTATACTTATACTGACAGAGAGAATACCTGCGGGTTGAGATACGTTGAGTCAGGGTGAGAGATACGGAGACAGTACACAAGGTGTTCACAGAGAATTATACGAGAGTCCAGCGACAGAGATAATTACGGCTTCACTTACAGAGACTTTTACATATACTTTCTACTAACCCGCATTCCTGGACTACTAATATTCACTTCAAGTCTTACGTTTAATACACTTATTTTTCTATCTCAATTACTGGCGTTGTTTATTTATTTGTGCAGGATTCCATTCCCGGAATCCACAACAGTAGGACGAGACTTGAAATAAATACATTATAGTAGCCGTTAATCAAGAAGGAAGGACAAGTGGCAAGTCTTCAACCGCAGCAGCAACATTAATAAGCAGGTAAGTTAGGTTTATGGTTCCAAGTCCAATGCAGAAAATGTCCTAGTGGATTAAAGCGTTTGTTGGTGAATTTGGTGACATAATGGTTGTGAGTTCAATCCCTGTGTCGGGCATTGTGTACTTGAATTCAACAGAAACAGATGAGCAATAACTGAGCAGTTCTAAAAATAAGAACTTGAACGAGATTTCCCGAGACGTGGGTAATGAAACGAGGACAGTCTATCCGACCGTAGATTAAATAAAGGGTTCAATTCAGATTTCCCTGTAGGTTATCCAGATCAATATACACCTGACGAAGGCTACAGGGCACAACGCCTGAAACATTGTGAAAACAACAAAAAGATAAGGACAACAGACCGATTATAAACAGTGTAAATAATGATAACTCCTTGTCTCAGAAATTCCAATAAAATCCCAGGTGTCTACTTGAAGAGCAGGTGTTAGCAAACTTACTTTGCAGCCCATGATTACCACAAATTAGACACTGGACTTCGACCAGAACGTCCTGGGTATGACGATAAACTACATCAGGCAGCAAGTCCTCTGATCGGGAGGTTTTGAGGAGCGTGGAACCACCTCTTAATTGTTGTTGTCCCTTGGTCCACCTTGGCCCGGGGTGGTAGAACTTATTACTGTCCCAGCGAAAATAGTGAACACCCAAACTGGGGTGAAAAACTGTGAAAGAATAAAAATGGATTTTTATAGTAAAAATACCAGCAATACATTTTTGAAGAAAAAAATATTACCAGCAATATAGTTTTGCAAAAAAATAAAACAATATTACCAGCAATAGATTTCACTCTTGACAAAATTCCTCTTTACAAAAAAAAATGTCAATGAAACCTGGTCTACAAACTGATTTCTTACAAAGAATACATATTCCATTCATAGGAACATACCTAAAAAAATCTTTTCAGTATTAAATAACCCATTGAGGTGTTGATATGCCGTAAAACAAAATAAACCATAAACCAAATTCCGACCAGAATTCGTTAACCTTAGAAAATTACCGAAATCGCATTATTATGAAGTTCGTTCGATCCTCACTGGGTGCCCCGTACGTTCGGCCTTGTACCACACATCTAAGCTACGTTTGGAAAATCACTATAAAATTCTCTACCAAAAAAATGTGAATATCTATGATTAAACATAATTTATGTTTATGAATTATTTAACTATTAAGGAATTAAAAAAAACAATTAAAATCTTAGGACGTTTAACTTAATATCTATTTTAATGTTATTTTTCTTTAACTATTATCTTAATCAGAAAAGATAATATATTATAAAAGCCTACTTTTTGCTTAATCAAACTGAATATTAATATGGCGGATTCAATCATTCTTCTGGATGATTTTTGATGAATAGATTTAATAATGTAGGCGTTTTTAATTATATCTACGAAATTTTAAAATATTATGTAACAAAGCTATGTTTCTTTTACTGCAAATGAATGTTATTTTATCAGATTTTAATTTCTGTCACTTCTCCGATGACCTTTTACGACTAGCGATGTGCTGCCATCTGTTTCCTGTCGACTTATGAATCGATCGATCGATTGTATGCGTCGTATTTGGTTACGTCACCCTGCATTAGATTTTAAAACGGGACATAAAAAAATGGCTGATGATCTGTAATATTTGCAGCAGTTTTTCACCCCTCAAAAGTTGTGCTTCTTTGTTCAAATCGATCAGTTTTAATTATTCTATTAAAACGAATAAAGAATAATAAAAAAAAAACGGTTATTTTTAAAAATCAATTTCTTTCTTTTTTTTTTTACAAATCCTCAATAAATCTGTCTGTGTATCTTATCAGATATAATCAACCGACTTTTTCTTTCAATAAACTTTGCGATACTTTGTAGAGTCTAACTTCTACATTTCAGTGGATCACACCTAATTTTCATAATGCTGTTATTTTAATGCTGAGTGGACAATAAATATTAAAAATGTATTTTGTGTATCTTCACGAACAAAGTTCTAAAATCTTGTGCAAAAAAAAAACATAGAGGCTACAAACCAAGTTTCAGTAACTGACTTATTCTGATTGGTCCATTAATACCAAGGTCATATATACGCCTATGCACAAGTGTTCAAACCATAGAACCGCCAAAATTAAGAGAACGTGTTCTCGAGCCTATCACGTGATTAACAAATAAATATGCTACATCATCCAAACTCGCCAGTGAGTATTTTGACTTCAAACTATTTGCTACACGAACCTATGTCAGTTCATTTGAAATTTCCAAAGTTACTTGCGAACATATAACAACTTCCAGAAATTTCACTCCCTCATCAATCCATTCACCCAGCAGCTCGTAATCATTCCCGCTAGTAAATAAACATTTCAATTTCATTCAAACAAAACAAAGAACTTTTCAACAACGAAATCATCTTCCAGGGAGCATCGTGACAGCAACGCAATCGCCGAGTAAAAACTACATCACACATTCTGAAGCTAAAAGTTAACCATTAACATAATCTCAGCTTTTAGAACATTGGCTCACTCAAGTCTTTCACACAGCAGCTTTCGTTCATTCTTGCAAGTGAATTAACATCTAAGTTCTTAACTACAGAACGTTATTATTACACAGTAACGTTCTTAACCACAGAACATTGTTATTTCATAGCAAATGTTCTTAATTACGGAACATTATTTCATCCAGAATTTATTTACCTCTTGACAACATTATGGTCAAAGGAAGACAACTCTAGAACAACTAAGTTTTTTCCAATTTACACTGGAAATTTATATTTCATTAAAACTGTTTAATTACCTCATAAACAGAATTATTCTTCCACTAACTCTTTGAAACTTACATCACCACAATTACGACAAATATTTCTTCAAGTAAACTTCCATACCATAACTGCAGACACCAAAATAAGAGGTTGCACACATAATTAAAATAACAGACATCACAAAGATTTCACTTACAAATCTGTACTCATTTCAGCAAAATGCATCTCTATCTTTTACGAACTATAATTCAAAATATTGTTTGTTATTCAAAAACTGTTTTTGTATTATTTCTATTGTTGTTTATTGTATCTTGGCACATTTGTTGAAAGTAAAAATAATAGGGATTGAATTTAAGATGTTCAAGTCTCTACGCTTTCATATGAATGCCATGCATAGTGACAATCTCGTTCAGAAAAATGTAAGTTTTATATAAGCGCTTTCTAAGATCAATGATTAAAAATGGCTTCCATTGAATGAAGCTTGTAGGTCTCAGCGAAGACCATACTTTTCGAAGTTCATGGACTGGCGATACAGAATCACAAACAAACAACTGTACCAAATAACAGAAAGCGAATCACTTGAGAAATTCCAACAACAGCAACAGCTAAAATGGATAGCACACGTAATTTAAAGAGAAAGTGCTGACATAATCAACATGTTGATGTTCCACTCAAAACAAAAAGACAATATCTGTCTATATTTCTGAGATGAGGTATTATGTACATTATTTACATTATTCGGACTATTGTCCTCATCTTTGTCGCCATATTTATTACAACGTTTCGGCCTTTCAGTATCTGTCTATATTTCTGAGATAAGGTTATCATGTACATTATTTACATTATTCGGACTATTGTCCTCATCTTTGTCGCCATATTTATTACAACGTTTCGGCCTTTCAGTATCTGTCTATATATCTGAGATGAGGTATTATGTACATTATTTACATTATTCGGACTATTGTCCTCATCTTTGTCGCCATATTTATTACAACGTTTTGGCCTTTCAGTATCTGTCTATATTTCTGAGATGAGGTATTATATTCACTATTTACATTATTCGGACTATTGTCCTCATCTTTGTCGCCATATTTATTACAACGTTTTGGCCTTTCAGTATCTGTCTATATTTCTGAGATGAGGTATTATATTCACTATTTACATTATTCGGACTATTGTCCTCATCTTTGTCGCCATATTTATTACAACGTTTTGGCCTTTCAGTATCTGTCTATATTTCTGAGATAAGGTTATCATGTACATTATTTACATTATTCGGACTATTGTCCTCATCTTTGTCGCCATGTTTATTACAACGTTTCGGCCTTTCAGTATCTGTCTATATTTCTGAGATGAGGTATTATGTAAACTATTTACATTATTCGGACTATTGTCCTCATCTTTGTCGCCATATTATCACAACGTTTCGGCCGTTCAGTATCTGTCTATATTTCTGAGATGAGGTATTATATTCACTATTTACATTATTCGGACTATTGTCCTAATCTTTGTCGCCATATTTATTACAACGTTTCTTCTGGTGTACGCTTCGGCCTTCTTCAGTGGATAAAGGCGTTAGTTAGATCCAGTGACAGGACACAGAGAGTGTGAGTTCAATATCCGCTTAAGGCAGTGGAGAACTTGGAGAGTGGAATTAACAGGAGATAACTTATAACTGACATCCATTAGACATGGCACGTGGAACTAGAACAGCCCACCCCAGTGTGCGAAATAAAGGGTTCAGTCCGACATTCTAACCACCTGAAGAAGGCCGGAGCGTACAACGGCCGAAACGTTTTAATAAATATGGTGACAAAGATGAGGACAATAGTCCGAATAATGTAAATAATGTAAAAAAAAACACTAAATGAACATCCGTCGATACTGGAAAGAGAAATAACAGCTACTGGACGGGAAAAACCTATTTTCCTGAAAACTCTCTTGAACAGAAAGATTTTATACATTTCAATGGCTGCTCGGTCAATGATTACTGAAGGTTTCTTTATAAGAAAACGGTTACTTGTATTACCATGGCATTTCTGTCAGATTCTTTCATAGGCCCTCTCCCTTTAGCGATCATGGCTCTCCACAACTTCCAATCATTTGTAGCTCTAAAAATATTTGGAGGACAAGTTAAATGAAACATTAATAAACATAAAAGGACTCCTTTTTATGTACTGTATCACATCAGGGTGTAGACGATTATGGCTCTTCACCACTTCCTATCATTTGTAGCTCTATCAATATTCGTAGAAAAAGTGAAGTGGGCCATTAAGAAATGTAAAAATAACTCCTTTTTATTCGTTGTGTCCCTTCAGAGTGTGGACGATTATGGCACTCCACTACTTCCTATCATTTGTAGCTCTAATCAATATTTGTATTGCAAGTGAAGTGGGCTATTAATAAATGTAAAAAGCACTCCTTTTTATTCGTTGTGTCCCTTCAGAGTGTGGACGATTGTGGCACTCCACTACTTCCTATCCATTGTAGCTTTATGATTGTGCCTTTACATAAATTCGTTAAGTCGGGAACTCGTTGATTTAATCTATCCTTCCTGCCTTCAGTATGTCCTGTCAGTGTCAACTACTCCAAGCCTTCTTTCCTCGCTATGTGTCCTAGAAATGTCAACTCTCATTTTCGGATTGTAAGTATTAATGACTTTTTTAACGGACAAAACGCATTACATTTTTTTAATATTGTCATTTAATTTCACTTTATATGGTAATTGTAGTATTAGCCGTTTTCTTATAAGGAAACACTCAGCATTTATTGACCGCACCCAGTACTATGGTCAGTTGAAATTTGTAAAATCTTTCTGCAAAATTATTTTCAGGAAAACAGGTTTGTCAAATTCAATAACTGTTATCGCTCTTTTCAATACTGATGGAAGTTTGTGAGTGAAATACATTGAAATTCGGTGAAATCCGGAACGCTTTGGGAGTCGTCGGTGGTTGCGCTAGCACGAAGTCAGAAGTCATCATGACCGAGGGTTTGAGTGTGCTGACCTTGTTCAGATTGTTGGTCAGGCCAGATAACACGTTTCTCTCCCAAAAACTGTAACTATATATTATATATATATATATATATATATATGAAGAAATATAGTCTTAAGATGTGCTATATTTATGGGATAAAGTGCTCAATATCAGAGATAGAGCGTGTGCAAATATAAAAGTATAATATAAATATCCCATAAATATAGCACATCTTAAGACTATATATATATATATATACGAGGGTCATTCAATAAATAAGTTGAATTTTTCGGTATAAGGACTTCAAATGCAAATAGAAGCTTACTCTTTTTTATTTTTTGGTTTTTTGTTTTACTTCTTTTTCACATGGATTTAATTTCTTTTGCAGATTAAAAAAAAGTTTGAGAGTTTTGGCGATTAACAAAGATGTCCAACCAAGAAGCATGCTCCAGGATTGAACAGTGGTCAGTTATCAAGTTTTTGGTTGCTGAAGGGTGCAAACCAGTTGAAATTCATAGGAGAATGTCAACTGTGCATGGTGCCACATGTTTCACCCCAAAAAATGTCTACAAGTGGGCTAAATTGTTTAAAGAAGGACGGAGCAGTGTTGAGGATGAAGACAGGCCTGGGAGGCCTACAGAAGTGAGGTCTCCTGAGGTGATCGATTCAGTCAATAACCTCATTCAGTCTGACAGAAGGGTGACAGTGGATGACATTGCAAGGACTTTGAGCTTATCTGTTGAGACAAACGCAGAGGTTATCAGTCAGAAGGAGTCATCTTGCATCATGATAACGCAAGGCCTCACACAGCAGCCCACACGGTGCAGACCATCAACGAGCTAGGCTGGGAACTGCTCCCTCATCCCCCTTACAGCCCAGACGTTGCCCTTTCAGACTTTCACCTGTTTGGTCCCTTGAAAGCGTTCACGAGAGGCACGAAGTTTAAAAGTGACGATGAAGTCAAAAGTGTTGTGAGCGACTGGCTGAGACATCAGTCCAAAGATTTTTACTCTGAGGGAATACGGAAGATTGTGCAAAGATCGGAAAAGTGTGTGACAGTGCTGGGAGACTACGTTGAAAAAAAAGTAAGCTTCTATCTGTATTAGAAGTCCTTATACCGAAAAATTCACCTTATTTATTGAATGATCCTTGTGTGTGTGTGTATATATATATATATATCATCCCTATATATATGATATATATATATATATGTACATATATATATATATATATATATATATATATATATATATATATATATATATATATATATATATATATCATCCCTATATATATGATACATATATCATATATATATATATATATATATATATATATATATATATATATATATAGAGAGAGAGAGAGAGAGAGAGAGAGGCCAATAAAGGACACCATGAAGCGTCCATGTTATAAAGTGAATGTAAATTTAATCATGACAAAGACATGTGTAGTTATATTATCATTAAATCATTTCTTTTTCTTTCCAATTTCTGCTTCTTTTTTTTTCAGAAAGTATTTATGCACTGTTAATTGTTTTTCCCTAACCACAAAATGCTTGCGGCGAAAGAATTCGATACCACGGAAGTTGTCAAAGCCAGTCGCTTATCACCATATTGCCGACGGCTTAATAGGACTCCGTGCCAAATGAACCAATCAGGACGACAGATTTCATCCTCGTGTTCCCATTTGCATATCATTAACGCAGCATAAATTTAAAGAAAGGATATTGGCTAAAATAAAAGAAAAAAGAAAAGAAAAAAAGGAATTATCGCCGAATAATAAAAAACAAATTCAGAATAAAAAAAAAGACAAAGAATCTGAAGACAAACAAAAAAACAATATGAAACAAACAAAAGCTTATTTACATTGTTAGAACGGTTGTCCTCATCTTTGTTGCCATATTCACGACGTTTCGACCGTTATGCGTTCCGACCATTTTCCGGTGATTGAAACTGAACCCTTTATTTCGTCCACCGGTGGAGATTGTTCTAGCTCCACGTGCGATGCCTCTTCTGGATGCCTCACCACTGTAGTAACCAGGAGTTGAACTCACAACACTTTCGGTCAAGTCCCTGGATCCAAACAACGTTTTTATCCACTGCACCGAGTGTTCTTAATACAGCCATTACTTCATTTGACGGCTTTTTAACGAGACCTCTCGTTTCATATCCATTTAGTCTTAGGTCTGAGATTAAACTATATCCGTCGCCTCTGGTCAACGAAGTTAAGCAAACGTCAAACCTGGTCAGTACCTAGATGGGGGACCACTTGGCAATACAAGGTTCTGTAAACTTGGATGTGCGGGTGGTGTAATGGTGAATTGCTCGGAATTTTTAATCGGAGAACCGAGTTCTAATTGCATTTTGGTTTGCTGTATTCACTTACACACAAATACGACCTTGACAAAGAATCCAGCGTTTCTCACCCTAGCTATGGGTTAATAAATAAAATTTACATAACTAAATCGTTATTATATCCTTGTCCTAGGTATGAAGATAAACTACATCCACCAACAAGGCCTCTGTTTTGGAGATTAGAGGTTTTCAAGAATCATCTCTTAATTGTTGTTGTTCCCAGATCCACTCTGACTCGGGCTGGTAGCACCTGTTAGGGTCCCAGCTTTGGGAAAATATTGAAACCTTCCACACAAAAGCAGAACACTATGAGAGTTTCAAAATACAGATTTAGAGCAAAATTGTCAGCAATGAATTTTATAATAGAATTACCAAAAATACATTTTATAGCAAAATGGCCAACAATATATTTTATCGCAAAATAGCCAAAAATATATTTTATAGCAAAATGACCAACAATACATTTATAGCAAAATAGTCAACATTAGCAAAATGGCCAACAATATATTTTATAGCAAAATGGCCAACAATACCTTTATAGCAAAGTGGACAACAATGCATTTCATAGCAAAATGGCCAACAATATATTTTATAGCAAACTGCCATTTATAGCAAAATGCCCAACAATATTTTTTATTGCAAAATTGTCAACAATACATTTATAGCAAAATGGTCAACATTAGAAAAATGGCCAACAATATATTTCAAGAAAAAGTGCCAACAATATATATCATAGCAAAATGGAAAGCAATATATTTTATAGCAAATTGGCCAACAATACATTGATAGCAAAATGGCCAAAAATACATTTATTGAAAAATGGACAATATATACATTTTATAGCAAAGTGCCAACAATATATTTTATAGTAAAATGGCCAAAAATATATTTTATAGTAAAATGGCCAAAAATATATTTTATAGTAAAATGACCAACAATATATTAAAGCAAAATGGCCAACAATATATTTTATAGCAAAATGGCCAACAATATATTAAAGCAAAATGGCCAACAATATATTTTATAGCAACATGGCCGACAATATATTTTATAGCAAAATGGCCAACAATATATTAAAGCAAAATGGCCAACAATATATTTTATAGCAACATGGCCGACAATATATTAAAGCAAAATGGCCAACAATATATTTTATAGCAAACTGCCAACAATACATTTATAGAAAAATGGCCAACAATATATTTTATAGGAAAAGGGCCAACAATACATTTATATCAAAATGGTCAACATTAGCAAAATGACCAACAATACATTTTATAGGAAAAAAGCAAAGATTATATATTATAGGAAAATGGCCAGCAATATATTTTATAGCAAAATGACCAACAATACATTTATTGAAAATGGCCAACAATACATTTAGAGCAAAATGTCTAACAATACATTTTATAGCAAAATAGACAATACATTTTTTAGCAAAATGGCCAACAATATATTTTATACCAAAATGGCCAACAATACATTTTGACCTGTGAGGTCAGATACAGGAAAACAAAGGAAGTCGTTTCTGATTGGTTAAAACTAACGTGGGAATGTTAGATAGAAAGTGTTTTCAGGGACTTAAGTTTTTATATGCCATACGCAGTATACGTAGTTATTTCGTATCTCGGAGAATTTGCTCCTCGGTGGGTGTGATAGAGCGCCCCCCCCCACTGGCTAGTTAAAAATATACACGTCGACGTGTTTAATAAAACAGATGAGTTTAAAAGCTTTTTTGTTGAAGTTCTCTTTTATCTCCGAACAAAACAACCGGCGATCAACGGCCGAGAAAGAAGAAGGCAATTGTTATGAGCGAATCAGGACCGTCGAGCAAGACCTCCCCAGAACGCGAGGGCTATGCAACAATACCTGCTGACTGCAGTATAACAGCAAAGCAAATAGAAAAGATTAGCAACGACCATGATGAGAATGTTGACATTGCCAGATTCCGAAAATCGTCTAAACATTGAGAGTTGCCTGTATTTTTCAAAATGAATTTACCAGCTCATTTCCGGCCAGACGGATCTTCTCTTCCTAAAGCCTCTTAATATATCTTCAATAATCACGCAATATAATAATTATCGATGTCTATTTATATATTTCTTGTCCCACAAGTAAGGGAGGTAAATCAACTAACTTGTGAGTGATTACTTCCCTTGGTCAATAATCAATAATTTTTTAAATCATTTTTACTTCAAGCAAGGTAATAATGCCACTAACACGCAAGGGTTTACAGGGAGTGAAAGATATTGAGAAATATTAGCGAGGAAAGGAAATAAATGAACAGACCAGGAAACAGGAGATGGGTACTGACATTGCATTTAATTTTTTAAAGATTACAGATGGCAGGGAAGCATGAAATAGGGAGGGAGTTCCATAGATGAGAAAGGATACTGTTAGAATAAAAGTTGCGGTTGCATCTGGCTAGTTCAACAGTAAAACGGTGGGACCTAGTTGCCAATCTAGTACCGCCCTTAAATTAATGAAGTCGAGACACTAGGAAAAAAAAGCTTCTAAATAAAATATTTATCTGCATTTAGACAAAATTATTTCGCGAGTAGAATGAACCGTTTAATTAATTATTCGCTTTACGTGTACGTTCTTTAGATTGCAGTCTTATTTGTTCAAGTCTTTCATGAGAGGCATTCAGGTATCTTTGTCTTAAGTATTCATCTTGCTTTAACTTGGCTCTTTGTTGTTCTGTTGCTGATCTTTTTCTCCTGAGAGATATTTCCAATAGATTTTATATAATACCAGGAGTAATCAATGAAACATAGATGTCACTGAACGTCTAAATATATAAAGGGAACAGGTTAGTTAAACGGCTCATTAACCTCCATTTCAGTTGTAAATTCTTTATCTACGCTTTATTGAATCTCAATACATCCTTTCAAGATTTTTGCTTCATTGATTCTCACTTTCTAACGAGTGATGATATATATCAGCACAATATTGGGTCATTGGATAACGAAATCGGAGAAAATCTTAGCAACGCCTTTCAACTAGTAAAAGGTCTTCAACAGACTAAAATAATGTACTTATTCATGAAATATATGTAGAGACAAAGTTCAACACAGAGAGAACCATATCTTGATGACTAACCGGCATCAATGTGCCACTCCAAGTCAGCCCCTTCCACTCGACACAAACGCGCAAGATTCACTCCGATAGCTATAATCTCCAACTATTCAAATGTAATGTCAATCGACATCTCCAGATGCCTAGATCTATTCCCTGTCCTTCTCTTCATCCTTTTCTCTATCACACCTCTTTACTCTCGCTCCCACTCTCTGTAAACACTTGCATACTAGTGGCATCCTGCCTTGCTTGGGGTGAAATGCTTAAAAAAACCTTTTGCCAAATTCAGATGAAGGCAGCCGCCGCTTTTCCGTCCTAATCTTGACTTTGAGCTGATGCTTAAGGTACAAGGTCAATTGGGAAGAAGTGAACTTCTCGCCCCCATAGGATCCCTTCGGACGTGTCGTCCAAATTACGACTCTCATAACCCCTAGCACGCAAAAGAACACACTCAGTCAACGGTGGTACCACATTGCTAGACAGAACTGGTCTCAAGAGCTTTCCCCGCAGCATGCGAACCATGATGCTATCAACAAACTTGCACAACGGCACTACGACCCTGCAATGAAAGAAGGCGTGACCCAGGGTCTTGACCTCTCCATCACAGTAAATGCAGTTTGGTGATTTCTCCAAGCCCGCCGAACAAAGTTTTTTGCCGACTTAGATGGCCCTGCGAATCAGCAGCCAGGTGAGTGGTGTCTCGTCGTTATTGAGGCATTTCAACCCGGGCGCCTAAGGCCATATTGAGCGAGCCTCCTGCTTCGTAAGACCGACCTCGTCAATCAGCTCATCACGTACGGACACTCTAACTGACACATGATATAACGTCATCCAACCCCACATAAGAGCAGTTTCAGAGCAATACGACATTCATGATAGAAGGAGCACTCGCCTCGGTGTAAACGGTGAGCCTCCTCCGTACATCCGATTCGCGACACATTCGATCTAGGAACGCGATGCGAAGCGTATGCTGACGAATCTTAACGATAGACATACCCAGACCGCTTTCAGAAGGGTGAAGGTAACAGATTTCCCAGAGTACCTTAGAGGCGTTGCCTCCACACAAGAAGAACAAGAGCCTTATTAATGACATTAGTGTGGTAGACGGAAGTGGAAGCCAATCAGACTGAAAATACAACCGGCGTAATACAGCCTCCTTCTATCATGAATTTTCATAGCAATTGTTCTGATGAACCTACCCCTTTGGTATATCAATTTCATGAATTGTTCTAGATTAGTAGCTAGATCTCATAAGTTTAATGCAAATATTGCTAGTTCGAACCGTAAGTTCTATTCTAAATGTTTCTTCTCTCTACCCCGCAGAACACACTTTACAGCTTCTTGCTTCAAAACTTTAACTGCAGCGTTAATCTTCATCTACTGACTTTCCGAATCCTGTTCTTCATTTGTCCTTTCTTCTTAATAACATTGTCATAGTTTCTTCCGCCCTCCCTTGCATCTTAGTGGCTTTATCACCTTTCTAGGGATTAAATAATTTAAAAATAAACCATTTTTAACTTTTTTTTAACGAACTGTGATGAGTCCCTAAGAACGACGTTCATATATAGTAATAATTTCCATGCACGGATTGCCAGAAATCACCGTTGAGACCAGAGATGTAAGTTGAAAATAACTTCTGACAAGAGAAAAGACTGTTTTCAGAGAGCGTCTTTTTATCGTGGTCTCTGATCAATGGGGGGTTAAATTAAGACCGACAGGATAAAGGAAAAGGAACGGTATTTTCTGAACACTTGCAGAATCAAAATTTCTGAAGAACTGAAATCAACCATTCTTTGGGAGCTGTTTGAAACTGCAAATGTAGTCAACGTAAAAAAAAACAATACGCCCGCCATTTTTATGATGTTGCTTTTTCAGATGAAACTGGTTTCCCTGGAGGCTATTTTGATTCCAAAATATGATATTTTGCTTTTTTAACAATTCGAGCGCGCAATTCACCGACGCATTAATGAATATAAAAATATGTTTTTCGGCCATTCGTGTTCACTCTTTCTCATTTTCTCTCTTTCCTTTTCTCCCCTTTCTCCCTCTCACCCTTTATATCACTTTCCCTTTCTCTCTAGCCCTTCTCACTCTATCTATCTATCTATCTATCTATCTATCTAACTATCTATCTATCTATCTATCTATCTATCTATCTATTTGTCTGTTTAGTATCTATCAATCTATCTCGGTCTGTTAACTATCTATCTATCTATCTATCTATCAGTCTGTTCAGTATCTATCTCTCTGTCTATCAGTCTGTTCAACATCTATCTATCCATCTATCTATCAGTCTATACACTATATATATATATATATATATATATATATATATATATATATATATATATATATATATATATATATATATATATATATCAGTCTCTTCAATATCTATCTATCTATCAGTCTGTTCAGTATCTAACTATCTAACTCAGTCCGTTCAGTATCTATCTAACGGGGTCTGTTCAGTATCTATCTATCTATCCATATATATATATATATATATATATATATATATATATATATATATATATATATATATATATCAATCTCTTCAATATCTGTCTATCTATCTATCAGTCTGTTCAGTATCTATCTCTGGATCTATCTATCATTCTGTTCACCATCTATCATTTTGTACACTATCAATCTATCTATCTATGTATCTATGATTCTGTGCACTATCAGATTGTTCACTATATCTATCTATCTATCTATCTATCTATCTATCTATCTATCCCAGTCTTCTCAGTATCTTTCTATCATTCTGTTTTCTATCTATCTCTCTATCTATCAGTCTGTTCACCATGTATCTATCCATCTATCCATATGTCTGTACACTATCTATCTATCTATCTATCTATCTATCTATCTATCTATCTATCTATCTATCTATCTATTCCAGTCTGTTCAGTGTCTATCTATCTATCTATATATGTATTCTGGACTTTATCTATTCAGCAGGTTGCATACCGAATGATCAATTGATGTCTAAGACAGTAACGAATCTCTCTCCGGTGACTGCGGTCATGAAAACCGAATATTTTAAAGCAAGCCTATCTCCTTGCCACACACACCCACACGCGCAATCACAAACGCACATCTCTCTCTCGCTCTTCTCTCTCTGACTCTCTCTCTCTCTACTACTACTACTATTACTACAGTGCAACAGGACACGTGCTACATTCAGAAATGGCTGCAATCATTGCAAAAGTCTTTTAGAAAATACAAAGTATGGCTAAGCATATGCAAGGTCGAAAACAACTTTGGATCCTGGATGCGCTGTAAGATGCCCAACCAAATTCTGAATAAAGGCAAAGCGTCAACGTCTAGCATAATAAATGACCCCGAGGTCAGATAAGGCAAAGCTCTTCGCCACGATCTTTGACTCTGACCGAACGTTAGATGACAAAGAGATTCCCCTTCACCACTTGCCCTGTTTCACTGTGCACACTCTCAGTATTATTTTATTACAGCCCGAGAAATCTCAATACATATCAAAAGTCTAAACTCTAAGAAGGGTACTGGTCCAGATAAAATAAACAATGGTTGTCCTTAAGAATATTAACCTGGATCTCCGATCTTAGAGAAATTATTTACCCGCTGCTTGAAGGAGAAATCCTTCCCAAGTCTGTGTAAGGTGTCAAATATATGCTCTCTTTTCAAGAATGAGGGTCAGTGCTCATCCCCGTTACAGTAGACTCATTAACCCTTTTAGTATCATTATCCAGCTTTTTGAAGTTAGAACCAACAAGAAGGTTGTTGATAATCTCAATAGCGACATCTTCTTGAACGACAAACAGTACCGGTTTCGATCGGCTCAGTCCACTGCTGATATCCTAACTACCATTACTCACTAAATCAGTGAAGCACTAGACAACAAATACATCTAAACGATGATCGCATTAGATATTCGAAAGACCTTTTGGCAAGATGTGGCATAAAGGACTGCTGTATAAGCTCTATAGCTATGGAATCACTGGAAGAGTCTTTTCAATAATAAAGTCTTTCCTAACGGGGAGGTCCCTGAACGTAGTTGTTAACAGCCAATGTTCCGAGATCCAAGTTATCAACGTAGGCGTCCCCCAATGTTCGCTAATCGGTCAAAGCCTCTTTCTACTTCAAATGATCTGCCGAAGAATATACTCCGATCAATTGTGAATATCTATGTTCATGATAAAACGGTGTGTGGGTCAGAGCTCTAGATTTGCAGCTGATCTCTCCTCTGAGCTAGCTCTAACAGCTCACTGCAAAAGAACAAACAAACAACTGATTTGTCATATTCAATGTCTCGACGACTAAACTAATGTAGTTCCATCATCGCCGAGTGGACCCAGAACTTTCACGGATCACGATGAATGGTGTTCCCTGAGGGAGGCCTCGCGCCTTGAATACCTATAGGGACATGAACTCAACTCAGACTTCAAGTGGAACTCGTATATACGATCTATCACTAAAGATACTGGGAAAATGGTCAGTTCCTTGTACCGCTCCAGTAAGCACCTGACTCCCCCTGCTATCCTCTACTTTTCCAAGAGCCAGATATGATCGAAAAGGGAGTAATGCTGCCATATATGCACCGGAGTGGCCAATCTTCACTCCCAGTCTTGATAGAACCCAGTAGGGTCTCTGGGTCCCTGTAGGTGATGATTTTCCACCCTACAACTCCTCTCCGACGGACGAGATGTCGCAAGCCGCTCACTGCTGTATCGCTATTTTTATGAAAAGTGTTCAAATTCCACCAGTTCTAGCCTTCAGCGGCTAGGACCCGCCATGCCACGCACATTGTAGCCAACCATCCTTCGTATTCCATTGGGGATGTTCACTCGAGTACCTTTTCCCCCACAAACCGCTGCTTTGTGGAACCGACTCCCAAGAGGATACTTCACTGATCATTAAAATCTTAGCGTGTTGCTCTGTAACCCTCTACCTCGAGTGTTTCTCGGGCCTTGTACAGAGTGAACATTATTGTAATATATATATATATATATATATATATATATATATATATATATATATATATTCAAGTATGTTTGGTTAAATAATTTACACGTATTATGTCTGTTTATTTTATTTTGAATCCTTTCAAGTCCATGAATTAATTTCTTGGTGGCTGTAGAAAATTGATTAAGAAAAATTCAAACATTTTCTTTCAAATAATTTTTATTTTCCCATGTACTTTAAATCTCGTATGAGACCATCTTCAGGGTTGTATATCTATGGATGTGTTTGTGTTAACCGTTAAATTTATATACACCGGCATATAGATTGAAAGTCTTATCAAACAAAACGTACTGTTCGACAGGAATCGAACTCGTGTTCCTTTATGTGTGTGTGTGTGTGTGTGTGTGTTTGTGTGCAGAGAGAGAGAGAGAGAGAGTAAAAGAAGAAGGACTAAGAAGAAAAAGAGTGAAATAATTCGATAAAAAACATTTCCTACGGAAATGGCTAGTTTTGAACTCTGACCTTTTCAGTTGACAGCCCGTATGTGTGTTAGGCAGTTTGACTTTTTTTTCGCAATGCTTTTAATGTCTTTCAAGTTTTCCATTCAATTGATAAAATAAACATATTTGCCGATATCACTGTTGGTTGTGACGCTATCATTTTTGGAGGTCTGTTATCTGGTGATTTACAATTCATTTTATTCGCATAACTAAATTTTAAAATGAATCGATACTTTTAACGTCTGTGATTCTTTCACATTATATATATTAAGACCTTGAATAAGTTCTCGCTGATTTTTCATGAAAAGTAATCTTTTATTTACAAGAATTAGTAAGAAACATGTCACTGAAATTATTGTCCATCGCTGGCCACTACTTTTTTCCCGTCTTTCTGGCAGGATTTGAATTCCACGTCGGAAAAACGACACGTCTTTTGAAGCTAACCACGAATCCACCCATTTTGGGGCATCTTCATAAGAATGAAAGTGCTGATCAGCCAGGCCATGTGCCATCGATCGGAACATGTGATAATCGGACGGGACAATGTCTGGTGAATACAGCGGGTGGGGTAGGACTTTCCATTTAAACGTTTCCAAGTAGGTTTTCACTCGTTTTGCAACATGTAGCCTAGCGTTGTCATGTTGCAAAATCACTTTATCGTGTCTCTGCTTGTATAGCGGCCGTTTTTTCATCAATGCTCGGTTCAAAGGCATCAACTGTAGTCGATAGCGATCTACCGTGATGGTTTCGGTCGGTTTGAAGAACTCATAATAAACTATCCTCAGCTGATCCCACCAAATGCAGAGCAGAGACTTCGAACCATGGATATTCGGTTTTGCCGCCGATGTTGATGCATGGCCGGGCTTCTACGCTTAGGGTTATCATAGTGTATCCACTTTTCATCGCCGGTCACGATACGATGCAAAAAAAAAACGTTCCTATTCTGCTGTTGAAGCAGCTGTTCACACGTGACAAGATACCGTTCGATGTCTCTCGGCTTCAACTTGTACGGCACCCAATGTCCATGCTCTTGAATCATTCCTAGTGCTTTCAAACGTTTCGAAACTGTTGTGGGATCAACTCCTAATGATTCTGTAAGTTCAGATTGCGGTTGGCATGAGTATTCATGAAGTAATGCCTCCAATTCTTCGTCTTCAAAGCGTTCTTTATCTTCAACATCAAAATCATTATGTTTGAAACATCTAAGCCAATCTCTGAATGTTGTTTCCGACAGAGCATAGTCGCCGTAAGTCTCAACAAGAATTCTGTATGCTTCAGCTGTAGATTTCTTTTGGGTGAAGTCGTGCAGTAAAATTCCCCGGAAATACACTACACTTGTTTGCACTTCGGCGAAATGACATGCACAGAATTTTAAGTTTGCTTATAGTACTTACTTATAGAAGATTACCATCTGAAACTACACGCACGCAGTTCTGTGATACAGCGACAACTTATTCAAGGTCCTAATATATACATACATACATACATATATATATATATAGTTGCCTGACGATTGCATCTAGCATGAAACAGACTGTCGCCTCTAAGTGTTGACTTCTATGTTCACTTTTATATTTACACACGCTCCATCTCTGATATTGAGCACTTTATCCCATAAATATAGCACACTTTAAGACTATATTTCTTCATATATATATATATATATATATATATATATATATAATTTATCGAATGCCTTTGTGTAGTCTAAAAAACACAGGTGCATGTCCTTCTGCATTTCTATTGCTCTTTCTGCTAACATTTTGAGCATGAATATCGTCTTCCTTGTTCCGGTGTTTTTAATGAACACACACTGTTCTTGTCCTATCTCTGGCCAGATTCTGCTCTGCACTCTATTCATCAGAATACAGATGATGAGTTTTGTTATGTGGCTGATTGTTTGGTAGAGTTCACAAGTGCTTGTGCCTGGTTTCTTAGGTAGTGCTATGAAAATAGATCTGCTTAGATATTCAAGTATATCGCCACTGTTGTAGATTTCATTTATTATTTCCGTAATCTTCTTTATACCAAAATCATCTAAAGCTGTCAGTATCCCTGTTGCAATTCTGTCTGGCCCTACTGCCTTGTTTCTGTTCAATTTGGCCAGTGCAGCTTCTATTTCAGTTCTCAGAATTTCAAGCCAATTGGTAATTCTGTGTATTGCCGGTTGTTCTCTTTTGTCATTGAAGAGTTCTCCAATATATTTGTTCCAGTGCTGAAGAATTTTTTCCTTTTCTAATATGAGTGTTCCATCCTTGGATTTTATGCAGCCTGTTGACGAGCAAGTCTTCTGTCCTGTCAGTTGCCTTATTTGTTTATGCAGATCTCCTTTGTTGGTGAGACTCAATCTCTCTATTTCTGAACATTTTTCATTTAGCGACTCTTCTTTAGCCTGCTTGCATTTGCTCCTTATTTTTTTGTCTAGTTTTCTGTATTCCATTCTGTATCTTAGCAAAGTTTTCTGTCTCCTTTGCATCATGTTGAGAATCTCAACCCATGATCCATTCGGCTTTTTTCTTCTTTGCCCATTCTCTTTTGGGATGATATTGTTTGCTGATATCACTAAAGCTTCTTAGTGTGTGCTATTTTGAGTTTCCATTTTGTCCCTCATATCTTCTTTTGACACTGTCCATATATTTTTCCTTCAGGTTTGGGTCACTCAGCAGTTTGTTGTATTGTAATTTGGGTGCTGTGTTAGGCTTCTTCAGTTTCTATAGTTTCACTCTTAGTTTACATATAACAGGATGATGGTCGCTTCCACAGTTGGCACTTGGGTAGTTTTTGCAGTGAACCATTCTTATTTAGCCTGCCTGCATTTATTCCTTATTTCATTGTGTAGTTTTCTGTATTCCCTGCCATGTCTTGGCATTGTTTTCTGTCTCCTTTGCATCATATCGAGAATCTCATTTGTGATCTATACTTAAAAATGAAAATCAGCATCTGTCTATATTTTCGAAGTCCGGAGCGCACAACAGCTGAAACGTCGTGAATATGACAATAAAATCAGGACAATAGTCAGACTAATTTAAATACTGCAAATAATGTTAATCGGGAAACGAACTTTTGGATTGATCACACACACACACACACACACACACACACACACACACACACACACACACACACACACACACACATGAATATACACATAGACACACATACACACACAAACATAAACACACATACACACACACATACGCACACACACATTTTTTAGTTCCGAAACATAGTAAATTCTGTGTCGCGATTTTAAAAAAATAATATTATGCTCTATTTTGGAGCAAATTTAAAAAAATAAATGCTGAAGAACTGTGGATTATTAATCTAATCGTTCTTCCTTTTATTTTGATATATACATATATATATATATATATATATATATATATATATATATATATATATATATGTGTGTGTGTGTGCGTGTGTGTGTGTGTGTGTGTGAGAGAGAGAGAGAGAGTATTCATGACAAAGTAAAAAAAGCTTTCATGTGACACGTTTCATCCTTTAGGAAATAATCGGAATAAATGCGCATGCGCACAAACGGGGATGCTGAGAATTTGAAATTTTGAATAGTTTTTTTTTTTTTTTGTTGAAATGTTTTGTTTTTTTGTCTATAATCTAACCAATTTCATTTAGATTCTTTTTCTTTTTGTTTTCCTCAATTTTGTTCGAATGTTACCCCATTGTGTGAGAATAAAAGATTCTCTGAGAAATGTTTCAAGACAGGACAACTCACTACCAACCTACTTAGCACAAAGTCATCTCAACGCTGGCGGCGAATTCATAGCTTCTAACCGGCTGTGTTGGCTGTCTTAGTGTGCACATCTCTTAAATCGGCTTTGAGCTGTAGAGATTTTGAAAGTTTGGCTATTTCACTTAGTGATTTATTAGTTACTCTTGTGGTGTCCTCCCTCCAAAGAGTCTATGTTGGAATCTTCCACCTACTATAAAATTAGTAGGAGAGAAGGCCTTGGGGAAACAGTCGAAAAAGATGTTGTGACCAAGTAAATGGTTAAAGAAATAACAAAACAAGTGTTGCAGATATATCATATATTAAACAGTAAGTACAACAGAAGAGTATTACATGACTAGTGAGTCTGTGTCGGTTGACCCAGCGTTCAATCTATTCGAATGTTATATTTAACAGTCCCCCACGAGGGATGCATGTGGCACAAGGCCGATTTTAGCGTGGGTTCTCCGATCCCGTACACTCGGCCAAAAATATTCCCTTAGAACCCGCATAAACGAATTCAGGGCCTGTCTACCTCCCCGGACGAAACTTTGCCCTTCGGCAAAGCCTCGTCCGGGTTCCTCTCTGCTCGAGGCAGAGAGAGAGTTTGACAGATGAACAATCTGGTCGACTGTTCCTCCAAGGCCTTCTCTCCTACTAATCTTATAGTAGGCGGAATAATTCAACATAGACTCTTTAGAGGGAGGCCACTACAACAGTTACAAAAGCCTATTTGGCTGACTGGTTTTTAATTTTCAAGATCGGACAAATAACCATGCTGAGGCAAATAGAAGACTGCACACAAAGCTGGGGATAGAGCAGCCCACAATATAAAGATTCCTTACGGAGCTACAAAAGGTGCAAAGAAACCTAGGTACATTTTACGGGCAATTAATTGGGGGTCATGCCCTTCTCCTTAAATTGAAGAAGTCTATGCAAGCAGGTGAAAGAATCTTGAAGATTGTTTCTTCTTTTCCACAACGAAACGCAACTGAATATTTGAGAGGAATTGCATATAATTTTCAATACATTTTTTTAAATTAAAAATGATGGCATGTATTAAAAAACGTTCCTTAATAAATTACTTTTATTTGTTTTTAAAAATACGACTAAAGATGTCATAGTTTGCATGTCGCTGAGTAGCCTGCTGGTGAGATGTCCTTGAGTTGATTGGACTGGATCTAACCAACGCCTTTATCCACTGTGCCATGTGTCCTCAAGGTTAGATCCAGTGACAGGACCCAAAGAGTGTGAGTTCAATACCCGGTTAAGGCAGTGGAGAACTTTCAGAGGGGAATTAACAAGAGATAACTGATAACTGACATCCATTAAACATGGCATGTGGAACTAGAACAGTCTACCCCAGTGAGTGAAATAAAGGGTTCAGTTCGACATTCCAACCACCTGAAGAAGGCCGGAGCGTACAACAGCCGAAACATTGTAATAAATATGGCGACTAAGATGTTAACAATAGTCCGAATAATGTAAATAATGAAGAAATAAACGATATCCCTAGACATAGGTAAATCGCAGCTTAGAGAACATGGTATTACCAAGCGGCCACCCATGTAGGTACTGACCAGACTCGACGTTGCTTAACTTCGCTGATCGTACGAGCACCTGCGTTACCGAGAATGAAATAAATTTAACCAGTCAGAATAAGACAAATTTTTGAAGAACTGAATTGAGAGCAAGAAGCCGGAAGTGATTTCCTCTGGCGAGAAGTGCGAGAGAAGAAACTGTTGGCATAGAACTTGCGGTTGCATCTAAGCATTTAAACTGTAAAATAATGAAAGTTTGATACCAATCTAGTACTGCACTGAAATTCGTAAAGTCTGGGTACCATAGAGGAATACTCATCAGAACAATTACCATGAAAGTATTTATAGAAAATGCAGAGGAAGGCAACAATTGGCTGAAGCTTTTTCTTAATTTCGGTGATCGTACGGGAACCGGTGTTTTAGCGTGATATGGCCGTAAATAAATAACTGATTATTTTGTCGAATCTTAAATAAACAGCTACATCTCAGATTCATAAATAGTTTGCCTGATTTAGGTTAACCTTCTAACGACTGAGTATTACAAATACATTCCTGGATGTTTTTTTTTGTTTTTGAATTATCTGCGCGTTAAATAATTGTTTGCGAAGAATTGAAATTGCGTAATGTCGACAACTGTTTGCGCCCGGTAATGGGAAGCCGTCTGCGTCGATCCAATTTTCGCTTCGACTAAACAACTTCATCATTTCACAAGTGTTCTCATGAAGCAATCTAAATCTTCTTCCATTTCAACTTCCATTGTATGTCTTCACCGTGAACGGACGGTGTGACGATGAAGATAATGGCGGCTGTTGGCCCAGGTTCAAACAAATACGCAATCATTGAAACCTTAGCAAAGGCTTTCATGTTCAATGATAAACACAAGTCTGTCACTATAAGCAATAAATAATAAAAGATAATCTATAGGCCAAGCAAAAGGTAAAATTAATAATAATAAGCCAAACTCCCGCCATTTGGCTAGCGTATTACCATTGCAAGCAGCACATCGACCATTCCTTATGGCGCAACTCAGAAATGTGGCTTTCTGCCAAAACCGGCTTCTTATTATCAAATCTAGACGAAGAGTACGCAGGATTTTAAATGCCATTTTTGTTGTTCTTTATAGGATTTGGAATCGTCGAAGACACGATGGAGAAGGGAAATCAGTTTTTCAATTACAGATGCAAAAATGACTTAAAAAACAATTGAGGAATAACACCAATCAGTAATAATGTTATTAATAACACCAATCAGTGATAACGTTATTAATTCAGAAATTTTGGCATTCAATTTTTTCAAGAATGTAGAGAATGCCAACACTAAATTTATTTCCAATGCATTTTCCTAATAAAAATCATTTCGAATGCATTTTCATAATAAAAATCATTTCCAATGCATTTTCCTAACAAAAATCATTTCCAATGCATTTTCCTAATAAAAATCATTTCCAATGCATTTTTCTAATAAAAATCATTTCCAGTGCATTTTCATAATAAAAATCATTTCCAATGCATTTTCCTAATAAAAATTATTTCCAATGCATTTTCATAATAAAAATCATTTCCTATGCATTTACATCATAAAAATCATTTCCAATGCATTTTCCTAATAAAAATCATTTCCAGTGCATTTTCATAATAAAAATCATTTCCAATGCATTTTCCTAATAAAAATCATTTTCAATGCATTTTCCTAATAAAAATCATTTCCAATGGATTTTCCTAATAAAAATCATTTCCAGTGCATTTTCCTAATAAAAATCATTTCCAGTGCATTTTCATAATAAAAATCATTTCCAATGCATTTTCATAAAATCATTTCCAATGCATTTTCATAATGAAAATCATTTCCAATGCATTTTCCTAATAAAAATCATTTCCAATGCATTTTCTTAAGAAAAATCATTTCCAATACATTTTCATAATAAAAATCATTTCAAATGCATTTTCATAATAAATATCATTTCCAATACATTTTCATAATAAATATCATTTCCAATGCATTTTCCTAATAAAAATCATTTCCAATGCATTTTCCTAATAAAAATTATTTCCAATACATTTTCATAATAAAAATCATTTCCAATGCATTTACATCATAAAAATAATTTCCAATGCATTTTTCTAATAAAAATCATTTCCAATGCATTTTCATAATAAATATCATTTCCAATACATTTTCCTAATAAAAATCATTTCCAATGCATTTTCCTAATAAAAATCATTTCCAATGCATTTTCATAATAAATATCATTTCAAATACATTTTCATAATAAATATCATTTCCAATGCATTTTCCTAATAAAAATCATTTCCAATGCATTTTCCTAATAAATATCATTTCCAATGCATTTTCATAATAAATATCATTTCCAATACATTTTCCTAATAAAAATCATTTCCAATGCATTTTCCTAATAAAAATCATTTCCAATGCATTTTCCTAATAAAAATAATTTCCAATGCATTTTCCTAATAAAAATCATTTCCAATGCATTTTCCTAAGAAAAATCATTTCCAATACATTTTCCTAATAAAAATCATTTCCAATGCATTTTCATAATAAATATCATTTCCAATACATTTTCCTAATAAATATCATTTCCAATGCATTTTCCTAATAAAAATCATTTCCAATGCATTTTCCTAATAAAAATCATTTCCAATGCATTTTCCTAATAATAATCATTTCCAATGCATTTTCCTAATAAAAATCATTTCCAATGCATTTTCCTAATAAAAATCATTTCCAATGCATTTTCATAATAAATATCATTTCCAATGCATTTTCATAATAAATATCATTTCCAATACATTTTCATAATAAATATCATTTCCAATGCATTTTCATAATAAAAATCATTTCCAATGCATTCTCCTAATAAAAATCATTTTATTTATTTATTTTCATAATAAATATCATTTCCAATACATTTTCATAATAAATATCATTTCCAATGCATTTTCCTAATAAAAATCATTTCCAATGCATTTTCCTAATAAAAATCATTTCCAATGCATTTTCCTAATAAAAATCATTTCCAATGCATTTTCCTAATAAAAATCATTTCCAATGCATTTTCCTAATAAAAATCATTTCCAATGCATTTTCCTAAGAAAAATCATTTCCAATGCATTTTCCTAATAAAAATCATTTCCAATGCATTTTCATAATAAATATCATTTCCAATGCATTTTCCTAAGAAAAATCATTTCCAATGCATTTTCCTAATAAAAATTATTTCCAATGCATTTTCCTAAGAAAAATCATTTCCAATGCATTTTCCTAATAAAAATCATTTCCAATGCATTTTAATAATAAATATCATTTCCAATGCATTTTCCTAATAAAAATTATTTCCAATGCATTTTCATCATAAAAATCATTTCCAATGCATTTACATCATAAAAATCATTTCCAATGCATTTTCCTAATAAAAATCATTTCCAATGCATTTTCATAATAAATATCATTTTCAATACATTTTCCTAATAAATATCATTTCCAATACATTTTCCTAATAAAAATCATTTCCAATGCATTTTCCTAATAAAAATCATTTCCAATGCATTTTCCTAATACAAATCATTTCCAATGCATTTTCATCATAAAAATCATTTCTAGTGCATTTTCCTAATAAAAATCATTTCTAGTGCATTATCATAATAAAAATCATTTCCAGTGCATTTTCCTAATAAAAATCATTTCCAATGCATTTTCATAAAATCATTTCCAATGCATTTTCCTAATAAAAATCATTTCCAATGCATTTTCCTAATAAAAATCATTTCCAATACATTTTCCTAATAAAAATCATTTCAAATGCATTTTCATAATAAATATCATTTCCAATTCATTTTCCTAATAAAAATTATTTCCAATGCATTTTCATAATAAAAATCATTTCCAATGCATTTACATCATAAAAATCATTTCTAATGCATTTTCCTAATAAAAATCATTTCCAATGCATTTTCATAATAAATATCATTTCCAATACATTTTCCTAATAAAAACCATTTCCAATGCATTTTCCTAATAAAAATCATTTCCAATGCATTTTCCTAATAAAAATCATTTCCAATGCATTTTCATAATAAATATCATTTCGAATACATTTTCATAATAAAAATCATATCCAATGCATTTTCCTAATAAAAATCATTTCCAATGCATTTTCCTAATAAAAATCATTTCCAATGCATTTTCATAATAAATATCATGTCGAATACATTTTCCTAATAAAAATCATTTCCAATGCATTTTCCTAATAAAAATCATTTCCAATGCATTTTCCTAATAAAAATCATTTCCAATGCATTTTCCTAAGAAAAATCATTTCCAATACATTTTCCTAATAAAAATCATTTCAAATGCATTTTCATAATAAATATCATTTCCAATGCATTTTCCTAATAAAAATCATTTCCAATGCATTTACATCATAAAAATCATTTCCAATGCATTTTCCTAATAAAAATCATTTCCAATGCATTTTCATAATAAATATCATTTCCAATACATTTTCCTAATAAAAATCATTTACAATGCATTTTCCTAATAAAAATCATTCCCAATGCATTTTCCTAATAAAAATCATTTCCAATGCATTTTCATAATAAATATCATTTCCATTAAATTTTACTAATAAAAATCATTTCCAATGCATTTTCCTGATAAAAATCATTTCCAATGCATTTTCCTAATAAAAATCATTTCCAATGCATTTTCCTAACAAAAATCATTTCTAGTGCATTTTCCTAATAAAAATCATTTCCAGTGCATTTTCCTAATAAAAATCATTTCCAATGCATTTTCATAAAATCATTTCCAATGCGTTTTCATAATAAAAATCAATTCCAATGCATTTTCCTAATAAAAATCATTTCCAATGCATTTTCATAATAAATATCATTTCCAATACATTTTCCTAATAAAAATCATTTACAATGCATTTTCCTAATAAAAATCATTCCCAATGCATTTTCCTAATAAAAATCATTTCCAATGCATTTTCCTAATAAAAATCATTTCCAATGCATTTTCCTAACAAAAATCATTTCTAGTGCATTTTCCTAATAAAAATCATTTCCAGTGCATTTTCCTAATAAAAATCATTTCCAATGCATTTTCATAAAATCATTTCCAATGCGTTTTCATAATAAAAATCATTTCCAATGCATTTTCCTAATAAAAATCATTTCCAATGCATTTTCATAATAAATATCATTTCCAATACATTTTCCTAATAAAAATCATTTACAATGCATTTTCCTAATAAAAATCATTCCCAATGCATTTTCCTAATAAAAATCATTTCCAATGCATTTTCATAATAAATATCATTTCCATTACATTTTCCTAATAAAAATCATTTCCAATGCATTTTCCTAATAAAAATCATTTCCAATGCATTTTCCTAATAAAAATCATTTCCAATACATTTTCCTAATAAAAATAATTTCAAATGCATTTTCATAATAAATATCATTTCCAATTCATTTTCATAATAAAAATCATTTCCAATTCATTTACATCATAAAAATCATTTGAATGCATTTTCCTAATAAAAATCATTTCCAATGCATTTTCATAATAAATATCATTTCCAATACATTTTCCTAATAAAAATAATTTCCAATGCATTTTCCTAATAAAAATCATTTCCAATGCATTTTCCTAATAAAAATCATTTCTAGTGCATTTTCCTAATAAAAATCATTTCCAGTGCATTTTCCTAATAAAAAATCATTTCCAATGCATTTTCATAAAATCATTTCCAATGCATTTTCATAATAAAAATCATTTCCAATGCATTTTCCTAATAAAAATCATTTCCAATGCATTTTCCTAATAAAAATCCTTTCTAGTGCATTATCCTAATAAAAATCAATTCCAATGCATTTTCATAATAAATATCATTTACAATGCATTTTCCTAATAAAAATCATTTCCAATGCATTTTCCTAATAAAAATCATTTCCAATGCATTTTCCTAATAAAAATCATTTCTAGTGCATTTTCCTAATAAAAATCATTTCCAGTGCATTTTCCTAATAAAAATCATTTCCAATGCATTTTCATAAAATCATTTCCAATGCATTTTCATAATAAAAATCATTTCCAATGCATTTTCATAAAATCATTTCCAATGCATTTTCATAATAAAAATCATTTCCAATGCATTTTCATAAAATCATTTCCAATGCATTTTCATAATAAAAATCATTTCCAATGCATTTTCATAAAATCATTTCCAATGCATTTTCATAATAAAAATCATTTCCAATGCATTTTCATAAAATCATTTCCAATGCATTTTCATAATAAAAATCATTTCCAATGCATTTTCATAAAATCATTTCCAATGCATTTTCATAATAAAAATCATTTCCAATGCATTTTCATAAAATCATTTCCAATGCATTTTCATAATAAAAATCATTTCCAATGCATTTTCATAAAATCATTTCCAATGCATTTTCATAATAAAAATCATTTCCAATGCATTTTCATAAAATCATTTCCAATGCATTTTCATAATAAAAATCATTTCCAATGCATTTTCATAAAATCATTTCCAATGCATTTTCATAATAAAAATCATTTCCAATGCATTTTCATAAAATCATTTCCAATGCATTTTCATAATAAAAATCATTTCCAATGCATTTTCATAAAATCATTTCCAATGCATTTTCATAATAAAAATCATTTCCAATGCATTTTCATAAAATCATTTCCAATGCATTTTCATAATAAAAATCATTTCCAATGCATTTTCATAAAATCATTTCCAATGCATTTTCATAATAAAAATCATTTCCAATGCATTTTCATAAAATCATTTCCAATGCATTTTCATAATAAAAATCATTTCCAATGCATTTTCATAAAATCATTTCCAATGCATTTTCATAATAAAAATCATTTCCAATGCATTTTCATAAAATCATTTCCAATGCATTTTCATAATAAAAATCATTTCCAATGCATTTTCATAAAATCATTTCCAATGCATTTTCATAATAAAAATCATTTCCAATGCATTTTCATAAAATCATTTCCAATGCATTTTCATAATAAAAATCATTTCCAATGCATTTTCATAAAATCATTTCCAATGCATTTTCATAATAAAAATCATTTCCAATGCATTTTCCTAATAAAAATCATTTCCAATGCATTTTCATAATAAAAATCATTTCCAATGCATTTTCATAAAATCATTTCCAATGCATTTTCATAATAAAAATCATTTCCAATGCATTTTCATAAAATCATTTCCAATGCATTTTCATAATAAAAATCATTTCCAATGCATTTTCATAAAATCATTTCCAATGCATTTTCATAATAAAAATCATTTCCAATGCATTTTCATAAAATCATTTCCAATGCATTTTCATAATAAAAATCATTTCCAATGCATTTTCATAAAATCATTTCCAATGCATTTTCATAATAAAAATCATTTCCAATGCATTTTCATAAAATCATTTCCAATGCATTTTCATAATAAAAATCATTTCCAATGCATTTTCATAAAATCATTTCCAATGCATTTTCATAATAAAAATCATTTCCAATGCATTTTCATAAAATCATTTCCAATGCATTTTCATAATAAAAATCATTTCCAATGCATTTTCATAAAATCATTTCCAATGCATTTTCATAATAAAAATCATTTCCAATGCATTTTCATAAAATCATTTCCAATGCATTTTCATAATAAAAATCATTTCCAATGCATTTTCATAAAATCATTTCCAATGCATTTTCATAATAAAAATCATTTCCAATGCATTTTCATAAAATCATTTCCAATGCATTTTCATAATAAAAATCATTTCCAATGCATTTTCATAAAATCATTTCCAATGCATTTTCATAATAAAAATCATTTCCAATGCATTTTCATAAAATCATTTCCAATGCATTTTCATAATAAAAATCATTTTCAATGCATTTTCATAAAATCATTTCCAATGCATTTTCATAATAAAAATCATTTCCAATGCATTTTCATAAAATCATTTCCAATGCATTTTCATAATAAAAATCATTTCCAATGCATTTTCATAAAATCATTTCCAATGCATTTTCATAATAAAAATCATTTCCAATGCATTTTCATAAAATCATTTCCAATGCATTTTCATAATAAAAATCATTTCCAATGCATTTTCATAAAATCATTTCCAATGCATTTTCATAATAAAAATCATTTCCAATGCATTTTCATAAAATCATTTCCAATGCATTTTCATAATAAAAATCATTTCCAATGCATTTTCATAAAATCATTTCCAATGCATTTTCATAATAAAAATCATTTCCAATGCATTTTCATAAAATCATTTCCAATGCATTTTCATAATAAAAATCATTTCCAATGCATTTTCATAAAATCATTTCCAATGCATTTTCATAATAAAAATCATTTCCAATGCATTTTCATAAAATCATTTCCAATGCATTTTCATAATAAAAATCATTTCCAATGCATTTTCCTAATAAAAATCATTTCCAATGCATTTTCATAAAATCATTTCCAATGCATTTTCATAATAAAAATCATTTCCAATGCATTTTCCTAATAAAAATCATTTCCAATACATTTTCCTAATAAAAATCATTTCAAATGCATTTACATCATAAAAATCATTTCGAATGCATTTTCCTAATAAAAATCATTTCCAATGCATTTTCCTAATAAAAATCATTGCCAATGCATTTTCATAATAAATATCATTTCGAATACATTTTCCTAATAAAAATCATTTCAAATGCATTTTCATAATAAATATCATTTCCAATGCATTTTCATCATAAAAATCATTTCCAATGCATTTTCCTAATAAAAATCATTTCAAATGCATTTTCATAATAAATATCATTTCCAATGCATTTTCCTAATAAAAATTATTTCCAATGCATTTTCATAATAAAAATCATTTCCAATGCATTTTCCTAATAAAAATCATTTCCAATGCATTTTCCTAATAAAAATCATTTCCAATACATTTTCCTAATAAAAATCATTTCAAATGCATTTTCATAATAAATATCATTTCCAATGCATTTTCGTAACAATATATATTTATATATATATATATATATATATATATATATATATATATATATATATATATATATATATATATAATTATTTATTTAAATCTTATAACATAAATATATTATAAAATCACTACAAAAATAGCCATTTTGTTTCAACACTTCAGGGGTCTTATAAAGTGGTGATGTTGCATGTAGAATAAATGGTTTTAAAAGTTTCAAATTAATTAACGATCCTCCGCTAGAGGTAAACGCTGTTACATAAGCTAGAATTACCAATCAAAATACAAGTATATGAGAATTCAAAGAATTTCACAACGAATCAAGTTTATCATAGACATTAAAAGCTTTAAAGTTGGGGTTCTAGTAAAATAGAATATGTTAATATTAAAATTAAAAGTAAAAAATTACCTATTTAGAAATCTAAATCTAATCTCTATTAAGTTTAAAAGTATAGAATTACTGAGGAGAAAATAAAAAATACATATGTTATTTATTTTATTTTTTCATTGAAATTACGTTAAAAAGGATTTTGATAGCTCCAGACAAAAATGTAGACATTTTAATTCAACGAGTGTAACTATAATGATCACCTCTCACGTAAAACAATCCAAACACACTCAGGTTATAATACATAAGCGCCCAGACATATTTAGATATTTATACACACAAAAAAAAACATATTTAGATATTTATACACACAAAAAAAAAACATATTTAGATATTTAAACACACAAAAACGGTGACGAGACACGACTCTTGATAAAAAAAACGTACACACACACACACAAACGCATACACACAAACACACACACACACACACACCCAAACGTGCATGCACTTTCCTTACACATAGACATCGATAAACACATGCACATACATCCACATGCACATTGACCTAGACAATCAGACGCAATAGCCAAAACATATTCGGGGCTTAATATGTTATTAAACGAATTCTAACTACTTATTGAAATATAACTAATCTGGGCAAATATATATAGATAAAATTAGTAAAAAAAAAAAAAAAATTTTAAACAAATAAATATATATAAATATATATATTTTTTACCATATAGTTTTCCACACACTACATGAAAAAATAAATAACTACCTCCATATATAATCGTACATTCACACATATATACACACACACACACACACACACACACACATATATATATATATATATATATATATATACAAGGCTACACGTACCTACATACATATATATACGCATACAGATACGCATATACACACATACGCACATACACATATATATAAGCACGTATAAATATATCGACCCATACAGCAACGTAAAAAAGTAAATAAAGCAAGTAAAAATATATATACACAAAGATGCACATATATACAAATAAATACATACATACACATGCACATACATATTTACATATACTTACATACGCACGTATACATATATATATATAAAAACTAAACACATAAACATACATTTACAAATACATGCATATACATGAAAAACCAAACAAACGTAAATTAAAACTATATAAACATATATACGTATATACACACCCACATATACATATATACACATACATACGCATATATATATATATATATATATATATATATATATATATATATATATATATATATATATATATATATATAAAAACAAATAGACACACACAAATAAAAAGAAAGGAATATGTATAAAGAGACCCAAATATATTCTAACAATATTAACATATTGATGATAGAATACATTAAAAGTTTTTAATAATTTTTTAAAAGTAACAGACAGTCTATAAGCAATTAAAAACTCCTTATCAACCAAAAGTAATTTTGTTAGTATCTATGATACACTCAAGACACTAAGGTATACATACTAATACACATACTACGACATACGAACATACTTCCATATATACATAAATATATAATCATATATAAATACCCATATCAACACATCCAGATATACATATATATATATAAGTACACCCACATCCGAGCGTATACATATAAATACACACACACACATATATATACATATATACAAACACATATACATACATATATACATATATGAACGAATACATTTACACATACATACATACACACACACATATATATATATACATATACATACATATACACATATACACACATACATACACTCACATATACATATATATATATATATATATACACATTTACACACACACAAGTACACATACATATCCATATACACATACATATACTTACACACGTAGTAGTAGACACCTAACAAAGTTTACATCCCTACTCGTACACATAAACAGGTTAACGTATGATAGGTGTCAATATACACACATATACACCCTCATATAAAAAAAACCCAAAAACCCAAACCTACTAACATATATATACCCCTATATACGCACATACACATCCAACAGTACAAACACACATACATAACATACAAATATATACATACAAATACAGGCACGTATAACACTTTGTAAGTACACAATACATATTCATATCGACAAGATGACCATCATGTTATAAAGGTAATAGTCTATTAAATTTAACTGATCATTATCATTGAAAGTATATGATCTCAATACTAAGTTAAATTTAAAACGGTGTTTACAGTTAACTGTTAGTTCGTATCTTTGATTTAAAAGATCAGTCTTATTTTTAAATCTAATTATTTCAAATTTTTCGTTAAGGCATAGGTAACACGGGGCATATAGGGAGTTACATGTCCGGGATTTCTTAATCAATTTCCATTTAACCGTAGGTGTTTTATTCAATATATATATATATATATATATATATATATATATATATATATATATATATATATGCGTTTATATGTCTATATAGGGATATATACATATGAATACATGTGTATTTTTTGTTCCCAATAGAAAATGCTAAGTTTGTGTGGACAAGGTTTGAAAGTTTTGTAGGACACCAGAAACCTCTTCTCGCGACTGTCAAACGGAAAAAAATGGCGTGGTTTGGACACGTTACAAGGCACGACAGCTTTCGTGGATGGTGGGGGTGGATGCAGAAACCATATTGAATCTCCTTCAAAGGCAGCCATCAGCAATTCTGGTACAGTTATACCTGTCCATTGTTTGACATTGTCCAAGCGATGATGATAATGATGGTGATATATATATATATATATATATATATATATATATATATATATATATATATATATATATATATATATATATATATATGTTTGGATGAGTTTATATGCACACGCATTTGTACTTAATTGTATGTATTTGTGCCTACGTATTTACCTATGTGTATGTTTGTACATGTTTACGTATGGATTTGTGCATGCATAGGTACTGTTTTAACTGGTTTAGTAGGTATTGTTTGTATATTGGTCTGTGGTTGTTTTACTTGGGTTTTTATGTGCATACCTGTATATGTGCGTATGCGTGTGTAGCCATAATCATATCTGTGTGTGTGTGTTTGTGTGTGTGCGTGTATCCCTTTCTTTCGCCCCCGGCTACCTTGCCGGGCATTAGATTGTCGAACTAATGGTCAGTGCCCGCTGATATAGATATGGGGCGTAGACAGGTTTATTGGTAGACTTAACCTTTGCTTTCATCTTGATAGTTTATATTATGTTCCTTTAAGACCACAGAATACGATAAGCTTGCCACTTAGGTAACCTCTAAGTGTGATTCCAAATAAGTTGTACAGCCAACAGGAATCCAAGACGGAAGTTAATTAAGAAGTCATCATAGGTCCGATATCTGATTGGTTAATCGAGGTTGCCTCGTAGCATGTTAGAAATTTAGATTTTTTCCCCCTTCCCTCCTCCCTTAAAAGCAGCAATATTCTCACAGTTAGGAAGGAAGGAATACTTTTTGAAAGATAATTATATAGTGTTCTTTGTGTTTTTTGTAAATGAAGCGTTAAAGTGGTCATTTTGAAATTATCGCCAGACGAGACCGCCAGATCGAAACCGCGGTCGCGTATTTTAATGGACCTCCTGATTTTTAACCTAAAAGCTCTACATGTTATTATTATTTTTACTTATTTTTTCTCATGTGTATTGAGCACTTTCTAATGCTACTGTTCCCTGGTCTGATTCACCTGTGACCATTAACATATATATATATATATATATATATATATATATATATATATATATATATATATATATATATATATATATATTGGCATGTGTAGATGGTGAAATAGTTACAGTTAGAGATATCAAAGTAATTTTTGGAAACGGTGTTATCCCGAAAAGTCATAACACCAAATAGTTCCGTAATTTGATCTAGAAGGTAACGCAGACGGTAACGTCATAGCCACTAACGGCAAAATTGGGCCATGAAGGATGCCATTGGATGTACCAACATTAATAAGAGAGTTGTTGATATTGTCGAACTCAACTGATCTTACGATATATACACACAAGTCAACCGGATAACAGGAAGGTATATAAACACCCGACCTGAGAGGAAAAAAACAAAATCCTTCATAGACTTGCAAGAAGATCGAACGTTTGAAGAAAGCCAGAAAACTCTATACCCTGATGTTAATTTGCCGTAGTCCAAAAGCGAATAAACAATTATCTGACGTATGGAAAATTTAGTCTTATACTTTCCGGTCTTGAGTGAGTTCGAAAGCATTTACGTGGCTGCGTGGGTGATAAACTATACCCTCCCTAAGTCTCCTTTCTTTATCCGTTTTTTATTTTCACTCAGTCGGTTATTTCCCTAGAATTGTGACATTAAGGTAAAGACCGAGAGGTTAGGCCAGAGATTATGGCTGACGCAAATCTCAAATGCGCGTAGACTGACTAAACTTGAAGCGTTTTAAAATGTTATTTGATGAGATAAATGTTAAATTTCTATTAACATTAAGTAATTGCTCGTCCAGGTTCTTCAAGCACTTCGCCATTCTTTGGCAGATCTTCTCTTATCACAATGCGCGATACTTAATAACCAAAGTGTTGGAAGCATAAACAAAAAGAATAAGATACAAAACATATATTTAAAAAAAAAAAAAATTCCCAATGACCCCTGTCCGTGCGCATGCGTATTCGTATCAGCGTAAATATCACTTTAGTCCAAAGAAGTCGAAAGGACGAAATGCGTCACACGAAAGCTTTTTACGACTTTGTCATAGTTTTTACCCCAAAACGACTCAATAAAAATGACCAGAAATTAACTGTTACTAATAATTTCATATATAAATGACAATAATTTATCGAAACACGAATCAATCAATGATTACAGACCCAAATATAAACGACAAATATTTACCGATTCCAAGTAAATGCATATTGACACAAAGATAATTCACGAATATTTCCCTATCCCGGAACCAAGTAAATGTTTAAATAGAAAGTACCAATATATTACCTATCATTGTACCAATGATTTTCGTTTCACATAGAAACGACCAATATTTCCCTATACCTTGAGCAAGTAAATTCTTATAGACTCAAAAAGAAGCTACCAATATTCACCAATCCCCAAATCAAGAAAATGCATAAAATCTCAAATATGAACGAATTACCTATTCCAGAACAAGCTTATTCCCAATAGTTTCCAATATTTAAACGACCAATGTTTACCTCCCCCTCCCCGGACCAAGTAATTGTTTATAGTTTCAAATAAATAAAAAAAAACAATATTTATCTACCCCCTCCCCGTACCAAGTATATGTTTATGGTCTCAAATCCAAATGAGCAATATGTGCCTACCCCTTCCAGGACCTAGTAATTGTTTATAGTCTCAAATGCAGATGACCAATATTTATCTAATGGGACCAAGTAATTGGTTATAGTCTTAAATATAAACGGCCAATGCTTTCCTGTTCCTGAACCCAGTAAATGTAGATTCAATTTTAACCGATCAATATTTAGTTTCCCAAATCAAATGGATGTGATTATATGCTCGTATAGAAATCAAAATTGAAATATTTGCGGTTAGACTTGAGTACCGTTCCTTTTTTGCGAAATCAAATCTCGATGTTGATCTCAAGAAAATCGAAAGAAAATGCTTTCGGATGCGAATCTGAGCCGAGTTTTTATCCATGGTACATAGATAAATCCGTAAACGAAACGAAAGAGCTTTTCATTTACGGGAACCTTAAACATTTGTTAACTATAGGCTCAAGTAAAAATCTGTTAATTATAGACTGAAGTATATACCCAATTTATAAGAATATGCTCAAAATATTATAAAAATACTCGACATTAAATAATAAAACCTGTATGTGGAAAAATCCAACTTTACTTCTTTTTTTTTTTTTACACAATGATATACAAGGCTCAAGAGCCGCTCGAGGTAGAGGGTTACAGAGTAAGAAGCACAGTTTATGTGGATATGTGTGGAAGATCATAGTTAACCCTAGACTTGAACAGGTTGAGATTGCGATCAAGGAAACACCCTCTTGGGAGTCGGTTCTACAATGCAGTAGTTCATGAGAAGAGGCGACTCGAGTGTCACTTATATCTCACGAAAAGAATACGAAGGAAATGAAGGTGTCTCGCTGCAATGTGCGTGACATGGCAGGTCCTAGACGTGAGGGTCAAGACTGGTGGAATTAAGGAGTGTAGTTTGTCTGAGCACTTTCCAGAGAAATATTGATAGAGCAGCGAGAGGCTTGCGACGACTTGGCTTTGAGGGTTGTTGCGTGGAAAATAATTTGTCATTCACAAGGACTCTGACTGGAGACTGGAAAGCGAAAACGGGACAACTCCAACCCATATATGACAGCAGTGCCCCATTTCCGGCCTTACCTGTCTCTTGTACTCGCAGGAGTCGTACAGCGAACCGACCATTTTTCCAGCCTCTTTGGTGATAGATCGTTCCACTTGAGCTGCGGGCTGAGTTTACATTTCCAATAGGCGCTCAAGACACGGGGCCTCCCTCAGGGAACACCCATCCATCGTGATCGGTGAAAGTTCTGGGTCCAGTCGGTGATGGTGGAACGTTACAGGTTTAGTTTTCTAGGCAATGGATATGACAAGTCAATTTTTCTCCCACTGAGCTGTTCCAGCCGACCATTTTCCCAACATCTTTAGCTATGGATCGTATGTACGATTTCCACCTGAGGTATGGGCTGAGTTTAAATCACAATAGCGCTCAAATGTGAAAGTATAGCTGCTACAAATTATATGAACTTTACAAGTTTATGAAAATAAAAATTATAAATACTTTTGTTTAATTTTTTTTTCTATAGAAGTTAAATGTTATATCAAATACCGAAAAAAATATATTTAATAATGGCAAATAACATATAACAAAATAAACTACTGTGTGATTCAGAAATAAATTTAATGATTTCTTCTATAAAAAAATTTCTCTGAATAACCCTGATTTTTCCTGTGTCTTGTCTGCCTGAAAAACTTATATCTGGATTGAATTTCTGAATCATCTGTTGTTATATCTTTTATGTCCAGCGGTAATCATTAGCCTTGGTTACACCAAAGAAAAGCAACTAAATGGGCGTAGTTGATTTTTTAGATTCTATGGAACTTGTGTAGTTATAACCAACGGGATACCCGACGTTACCCAGCAAGCGAAACATTCAATGACCAGATAATTAAAATGAAAATAACCTCAAATCCTATATGATAGTCTAAATGAGTGTTTATCAACCTTTTTAAGCAACGGCACAGCTAGGAGCAAATGAAAATATCAAAGTACACTTACCAAAATTTTTAAGGGCTATACATTTAAGTCTCATCAAATAAAACCATAGATTTTTTTAAAACTACACATACGAATATAAACTTACTTTATTTCAATGTTTCTGTTCAATTAATTGTGCAGCTTATTCAGTGTGAAACCCGTGTCTAGTGTTTTTTCACGATTTCTTCAATGTTTGGTCAAATGTGCGATAAGCAGTTTGGTTTCGCTTGGTTTATGGCATATCAACACCTCAATGGGTTATTTAATGCCGACAAAATTTTTATTTCTGGTAATATTTTTTCTTCAAAAATGTATAGCTGGTTATATCTTTGTTTTCAAAAATGCATTCCTAGTAATAATTTTTTTTACAAAGTATTTCTGGTATTAAAACATATTTTTACACTTACATAGTGTTTTGACCCCTGTTTGGGGTTAACTATTTAGTCATAGTTGGGACCCTAACAGGTGGTACCACCCTGAGTCAGGTTGGACTTGGGAACACCAGCAATTAAGATGTGGTTCCACGCTCCTCAAAACCTCCTGATCAGAGGCCTTGCTGTCGGACATAGTTTATCGTCTTACCCAGGAAGCGGACGTAGTTTATCGTCTTACCCAGGACGCGGATGCAGTTTATCGTCATACCCAAGACGCGAATGTAGTTTATCGTCTTACCCAGAACGCGGATGTAGCTTATCGTCTTACCCAGGACGCGGACGTAGTTTACCGTCTTACCCTGGACGCGGATGCAGTTTACCGTCTTACCCTGGACGCGGATGCAGTTTATCGTCTTACCCAGGACGCGGATGCAGTTTATCGTATTACCCTGGACGCGAATGTAGTTTATCGTCTTACCCAGGACGCGGATGCAGTTTATCGTATTACCCTGGACGCGGATGTAGTTTATCGTCTTACCCAGGACGCGAATGTAGTTTATCGTCTTACCCAGGACGCGAATGTAGTTTATCGTCTTACCCAGGACGCGGATGCAGTTTATCGTCTTACCCAGGACGCGAATGTAGTTTATCGTCTTACCCAGGACGCGGATGTAGTTTATCGTCTTACCCAGGACGCGGATGCAGTTTATCGTCTTACCCAGGACGCGAATGTAGTTTATCGTCTTACCCAGGACGCGGATGCAGTTTATCGTATTACCCTGGACGCGAATGTAGTTTATCGTCTTACCCAGGACGCGGATGCAGTTTATCGTCATGCCCAGGACGGACAATAAGCAGACTCTCATTTTTTCTTCAGTTGAGCGTAGTCTTTCTCGCTTATTATTTTTTTATGTTATTTAGCGGTACCCTAAAGAGAATCGCGCGGTACGGCGTTTGAGAATCTTTTCTTCTTTTTATGTGCCGTGTCCTTAAGGGGCGTAGGTGATCATGGCTCTCCAGTTCCCCCTATCCCTTGCAGCTTTCATCCCGCTGTCACCCCTCCCAGACCATATTATGGCATCCATTTGCTCAAGCCCGCCTAGTATGTCATGCGTTGCTTTCCCTTGTCATTGTTTCCCTCTATTCGACCCGTGAGTATCAGATACTCCAGACCCTCCTTTTTAATTATGGGTTCCAGAAACTTCAGCTGCCTCTTCTTGATGTTAAGTACAAGTCTCCCCCTTGTTTGCATCCTCTCCAAGACCTCATCGTTGCTCACGCTCTCGGTCCACAATATCCTCAGCATCCTTCTGTATAACTACATCTCCGTCGCATAGAGTCTTACTGGTCTAAATTATAATTTTTTCTGCAAGAGTATTCTTTTTTTAAGATAAAAAAGAAGCAATTTGACTTTTATAGAAAACAGTCAATCGAAGATTTTAGTAAAATATAATCAGCTCGGCCCTAAATAAAACAATTTAGGTTTCTTTAATCAGTTCCTGGGAAATTTATTTCATATCTTTTTAGTTTTGAATGCAGGAAGATATTAGAAAGGACTACATGTTCCATGACTGATAAGCAGAGGTCGGGTGAATACCTGAATCTATTAGTAATCATTGCCCTGCTTTTTCTATTTCCGTCTATCAATAAACATTGATTGAGTTTATAATTGAATCTATAGGTAAAAAGTGGTCGCTTTCATACTTGAGGCTATAAGTGAATATTAGCCGAGTTTACACTTGAGTCTATAGGTAATCCTTCATAGTGTTTATAGTCAAGTTAAAATGGAACCGTCGATTGAATATATACTTACATTTGTAGATAATCATTGGTAGAGTTTATACGTGAATCTATGGGCAATGTTTAGGTGTGTTTCTAGTTGTGTCTACTGTTAAATATTGGTCAGATTTGATTTATCTGAGCAAGTGGAATAAGATACATGTTCCACAAAGAAAAAGAGGTGTCGTAAAATAATATGTATGGTCCAGCTAAAACATGGAAGCTGTGGAGATCAATATGTTCTTAGTAGATGGAAGAAGATACATGTTTCACAAAGGCAAAGAGGCGTCGTAAAGGTATGCGAATGGTCCAGCGCAGATAATATAAGGAAGCTGTGGAGAGCCATATGTTCTGAGTAAATGGAAGGAGATACATTTTCCACAAAGGCAAAGAGGCGTCGTAAAGGCATACGTATTGTCGTGAGCAGCTAACATAAGGAAACTGTGGAGAGCCATATATTCTGAGTAAATGGAAGGAGATACATGTTTCTCAAAGACAAAGAGGTGTCGTAAAGGTATACGTATGGTCCAGCGCAGCTAACATAAGGAAGCTGTGGAGAGCCATATGTTCTGTGTAAATGGAAGGAGTTAGATGTTTCACAAAGACAAAGATGTGTCGTAAAGGTATACGTATGGTCCAGCGCAGAGAACATAAGGAAGCTGTGGAGAGCCATATGTTCTGAGTAAATGGAAGGAGATACATGTTTCACAAAGACAAAGTGGTGTCGTAAAGGCATACGTATGGTCCAGCGCAGCTAAAACATGGAAGCTGTGGAGAGCCATATGTTCTGAGTAAATGGAAGGAGATACATGTTTCACAAAGACAAAGATGTGTCGTAAAGGTATACGTATGGTCCAGCGCAGCTAACATAAGGAAGCTGTGGAGAGCCATATGTTCTATGTAAATGGCAGGAGATAGATGTTTCACAAAGACAAAGATGTGTCGTAAAGGTATACGTATGATCCAGCGCAGAGAACATAAGGAAGCTGTGGAGAGCCATATGTTCTGAGTAAATGGAAGGAGATACATGTTTCACAAAGACAAAGTGGTGTCGTAAAGGCATACGTATGGTCCAGCGCAGCTAAAACATGGAAGCTGTGGAGAGCCATATGTTCTGAGTAAATGGAAGGAGATACATGTTTCACAAAGACAAAGATGTGTCGTAAAGGTATACGTATGGTCCAGCGCAGCTAACATAAGGAAGCTGTGGAGAGCCATATGTTCTGAGTAAATGGAAGGAGATACATGTTTCACAAAGACAAAGATGTCTCGTAAAGGTATACGTATGGTCTAGCGCAGCTAACATAAGGCAGCTGTGGAGAGCCATATGTTCTGAGCAAATGGAAGGAGATACATGTTCAACGAAGACGAAGAGTGATCGTAAAGGTATACGTATTGTCCAGAGCAGCAAACGAATCGCTCTTGTTCAACTTTGTGTCATCGTGCATCCTTGGCCGCTTTGACTGTGTGTAGGGATGGTCTTACCCGCTTCCAGGGATGCAATCGACGCCTTCTAATCCCAACCGGCAGGATAAACGTGAATGGAATTCTTTAAACAATAGTCACATTCAGGATCTGTAAACCTGTTAAACCATAAATCAGTAAAGAGTCATTTGAGATGCGGACGTTGAAAAGAGGAGAATTGTTAAAATGGATATCGATTCAGGATTTTGGATAGGCACGTCACGGTTAAATAGGCAAGCAATGGGTTTGCGTTGTCCCTAGACACCAGCAAAATTTACTCCTCATTACTAGCTGTGAGGAGAGGCCAACTGAAGAGTCGCCGTCGTTAGCAAACATAACGCTTAATAAAGACAGCATCAAATATTCATCACATGACAAACAATCTTTGATATTTTGCTACACACGCCTAGTCAATCGGCCGCTCTATCTTGGCAGGTGACACGGATCAAAACGTCACGGTATTCAAATTACGGGGAGGGGGTGAATGAATTAAGACTGGACGAGTTGTAACATAAATTGAGTAAACGGATAGAGGAACAAGTATCACAACGACAAAGGGAGAGATCGTAAAAGCATACACATTGTCAAGAGCAGCAAAAGAAAGGAAGCTGTGGAGAGGCATAAATTCTGAGCAAATGGATAGCCATATGTTCTGAGTGAGTGGAATGAGATACAAGTTCCTCAAAGATAAAGAGGTGTCATAAAGGAATACGTATTGTCGAGATCAGCAAACATAAAGAAGCTGTGGAGAGCCATATGTTCTGAGCAAATGGAATGAGAAAGAGGCTCCACAATGATACGGAGTGGCATAAGTTCTGTTTAAATCGATAGAGGGACAAGTATCACAAAAGACATTTGATCACAAAAGCCTAAGTATTGTCGAGAGTAGCAAAATAGGACGCTGTGGAGAACCATAAGCTCGAAGTAAATATATAAAGGAACCAGTTCCACAAAAACAGAGATCGTAAAGCATAGGAGATGGGGATTGAGAACAGGAAAAGAAAGGAAGCTTTGGGGACGCATACGTTCTGAGTAAATGAATCGAGAATGCTTCAACCGTTACACAATCTGGCCTTCTTCAGGTGTTTGTTGTAATTTTCTCAGAATTTTGAAGCCAGCCCTTTATACAATCCATGGCGGTATAATGTCTTCATTCAGCTTTCCATGGTTACCATAAAAGTGGAAACTCCATTTAATGCATTTGGTGAAACGAATTGTCAAGCAAATGTGGTTCGCGATTATCATCACCTTCTAAATTAATGTCTGCCGGCATGAAGATTGAACGTCTTACAAAAAAAAAACATGAAGATTTTAGCGGGAATAAATAAGATAGTGGGGCTTTTGCTTTGCTTTGATGTAATGATGTGGTACGCTTGGCTTGAAAGAGGTTTCACAGATGAAAAAAAGAATATACGTTCGTTTTCAGCCAGGAGGCCCAATGTCTCTGTTAACACCTTCGATTTCTAGGCCGGTAGACATTAATAAATTAATGTGTATTTATTTTGGTTTGAACCCGGATCGCTATATCGAGTCTAGTTCATGTCCGCTTCGTCACCGAGTCCCGTGGTACAGTTGGTATGACGTTCGCGGTGTATCGAAGCGATCCGGGTTCGATTCTCCGTAGTGGATGCGCACTGCTGATGAGTCCGAGATAGGACGAAACGGCCGCCCAGTGCTTTCTGCATTCTGTTGAGGATTCTAAGCTCGACGAATTACTATAAAATTAGCCCAAATCAATTACATATATATATATATATATATATATGTGTGTGTGTGTGTGTGTGTGTGTGTGTGTGTGTGTGTGGTTTCCGTTCGATTTTTCCAAATTTGGACAAATCCCCAAACATGAGAATTTATGTTAGATTTACTTCTTGGTGAGGACACGAACTTTTCACCCCTGCATTATAAACACAATATGTTATAATTATATATGGTAAATGTTCTGTTTTGTATTTTTGTCCCCAATTTACAGTTCCCCATTAAAACACCGCTTAGTAAATCGTGAGGAAACTTCAACCTGGTGTCATAGTTACCAAGCTCCTCTTGCTTCATTAATTGCATCAATTAAGCTTAAGAAATATATATTTATCTCGCTATCTTGATTGTTTCTTTATCTTGTTCTTTATCTATCCGAATCTATCTATCTATCTATCTATCTATCTATCTATCTATCTATCTATCTATCTCAGTCTGTTCATATCTATCTATCTATCTCAGTCTGTTCATATCTATCTATCTATCTATCTATCTATCTATCTATCTATCTATCTATCTATATCAGTCTGTTCATATCTATCTATCTATCTATCTATCTCAGTGTGTTTGTATCTATCTATCTATCTATCTATCTATCTATCTATCTATCTATCTATCTGTCTATCTATCTCAGTCTGTTCATATCTATCTATCTATCTATCTATCTCAGTGTGTTTGTATCTATCTATCTATCTATCTATCTATCTATCTATCTATCTATCCCAGTCTGTTCATATCTATCTATCTATCTGTCAATCTATCTATCTATCTATCTCATTCTGTTCATATCTCTCTCTCTCTATCTATCTATCTATCTATCTCAGTCTGTTCATATCTATCTATCTATCTACACTCGTGAGTGTATGTGTGTGTGCGCCCATTTTATCCTTTTTAAATTTGTATCTATCTATCTATCTATCTATCTATCTATCTATCTGTCTATCTATCTCAGTCTGTTCATATCTATCTATCTATCTATCTATCTCAGTGTGTTTGTATCTATCTATCTATCTATCTATCTATCTATCCCAGTCTGTTCATATCTATCTATCTATCTATCAATCTATCTATCTATCTATCTATCTCATTCTGTTCATATCTCTCTCTATCTATCTATCTATCTATCTATCTATCTATCTATCTATCTATCTATCTATCTCAGTCTGTTCATATCTATCTATCTATCTACACTCGTGAGTGTATGTGTGTGTGCGCCCATTTTATCCTTTTTAAATTTGTATCTATCTATCTATCTATCTATCTATCTATCTGTCTATCTATCTCAGTCTGTTCATATCTATCTATCTATCTATCTATCTCAGTCTGTTCATATCTATCTATCTATCTACACTCGTGAGTGTATGTGTGTGTGCGCCCATTTTATCCTTTTTAAATTTGTATCTATCTATCTATCTATCTATCTATCTATCTATCTGTCTATCTATCTCAGTCTGTTCATATCTATCTATCTATCTATCTATCTATCTCAGTCTGTTCATATCTATCTATCTATCTATCTACACTCGTGAGTGTATGTGTGTGTGCGCCCATTTTATCCTTTTTAAATTTGTATCTATCTATCTATCTATCTATCTATCTATCTATCTATCTATCTGTCTATCTATCTCAGTCTGTTCATATCTATCTATCTATCTATCTATCTCAGTCTGTTCATATCTATCTATCTATCTACACTCGTGAGTGTATGTGTGTGTGCGCCCATTTTATCCTTTTTAAATTTGTATCTATCTATCTATCTATCTATCTATCTATCTATCTGTCTATCTATCTCAGTCTGTTCATATCTATCTATCTATCTATCTATCTCAGTCTGTTCATATCTATCTATCTATCTACACTCGTGAGTGTATGTGTGTGTGCGCCCATTTTATCCTTTTTAAATTTGTATCTATCTATCTATCTATCTGTCTATCTATCTCAGTCTGTTCATATCTATCTATCTATCTATCTATCTATCTCAGTCTGTTCATATCTATCTATCTATCTACACTCGTGAGTGTATGTGTGTGTGCGCCCATTTTATCCTTTTTAAATTTGTATCTATCTATCTATCTATCTATCTGTCTATCTATCTCAGTCTGTTCATATCTATCTATCTATCTATCTATCTATCTCAGTCTGTTCATATCTATCTATCTATCTACACTCGTGAGTGTATGTGTGTGTGCGCCCATTTTATCCTTTTTAAATTTGTATCTATCTATCTATCTATCTATCTATCTATCTATCTATCTATCTATCTGTCTATCTATCTCAGTCTGTTCATATCTATCTATCTATCTATCTATCTATCTCAGTCTGTTCATATCTATCTATCTATCTACACTCGTGAGTGTATGTGTGTGTGCGCCCATTTTATCCTTTTTAAATTTGTATCTATCTATCTATCTATCTATCTATCTATCTATCTATCTATCTATCTATCTGTCTATCTATCTCAGTCTGTTCATATCTATCTATCTATCTATCTATCTCAGTCTGTTCATATCTAACTATCTATCTACACTCGTGAGTGTATGTGTGTGTGCGCCCATTTTATCCTTTTTAAATTTGTATCTATCTATCTATCTATCTATCTATCTATCTATCTATCTATCTGTCTATCTATCTCAGTCTGTTCATATCTATCTATCTATCTATCTATCTATCTATCTCAGTCTGTTTATATCTATCTATCTATCTACACTCGTGAGTGTATGTGTGTGTGCGCCCATTTTATCCTTTTTAAATTTGTATCTATCTATCTATCTATCTATCTATCTATCTATCTGTCTATCTATCTCAGTCTGTTCATATCTATCTATCTATCTATCTATCTCAGTCTGTTCATATCTATCTATCTATCTACACTCGTGAGTGTATGTGTGTGTGCGCCCATTTTATCCTTTTTAAATTTGTATCTATCTATCTATCTATCTATCTATCTATCTATCTATCTATCTATCTATCTGTCTATCTATCTCAGTCTGTTCATATCTATCTATCTATCTATCTATCTCAGTCTGTTCATATCTATCTATCTATCTACACTCGTGAGTGTATGTGTGTGTGCGCCCATTTTATCCTTTTTAAATTTGTATCTATCTATCTATCTATCTATCTGTCTATCTATCTCAGTCTGTTCATATCTATCTATCTATCTATCTCAGTCTGTTCATATCTATCTATCTATCTACACTCGTGAGTGTATGTGTGTGTGCGCCCATTTTATCCTTTTTAAATTTGTATCTATCTATCTATCTATCTATCTGTCTATCTATCTCAGTCTGTTCATATCTATCTATCTATCTATCTATCTATCTCAGTCTGTTCATATCTATCTATCTATCTACACTCGTGAGTGTATGTGTGTGTGCGCCCATTTTATCCTTTTTAAATTTGTATCTATCTATCTATCTATCTATCTATCTATCTATCTATCTATCTATCTGTCTATCTATCTCAGTCTGTTCATATCTATCTATCTATCTATCTATCTATCTATCTATCTCAGTCTGTTCATATCTATCTATCTATCTACACTCGTGAGTGTATGTGTGTGTGCGCCCATTTTATCCTTTTTAAATTTGTATCTATCTATCTATCTATCTATCTATCTATCTATCTGTCTATCTATCTCAGTCTGTTCATATCTATCTATCTATCTATCTATCTATCTATCTATCTCAGTCTGTTCATATCTATCTATCTATCTACACTCGTGAGTGTATGTGTGTGTGCGCCCATTTTATCCTTTTTAAATTTGTATCTATCTATCTATCTATCTATCTGTCTATCTATCTCAGTCTGTTCATATCTATCTATCTATCTATCTCAGTCTGTTCATATCTATCTATCTATCTACACTCGTGAGTGTATGTGTGTGTGCGCCCATTTTATCCTTTTTAAATTTGTATCTATCTATCTATCTATCTATCTGTCTATCTATCTCAGTCTGTTCATATCTATCTATCTATCTATCTATCTATCTCAGTCTGTTCATATCTATCTATCTATCTACACTCGTGAGTGTATGTGTGTGTGCGCCCATTTTATCCTTTTTAAATTTGTATCTATCTATCTATCTATCTATCTATCTATCTATCTATCTATCTGTCTATCTATCTCAGTCTGTTCATATCTATCTATCTATCTATCTATCTATCTATCTATCTCAGTCTGTTCATATCTATCTATCTATCTACACTCGTGAGTGTATGTGTGTGTGCGCCCATTTTATCCTTTTTAAATTTGTATCTATCTATCTATCTATCTATCTATCTATCTATCTGTCTATCTATCTCAGTCTGTTCATATCTATCTATCTATCTATCTATCTATCTATCTATCTCAGTCTGTTCATATCTATCTATCTATCTACACTCGTGAGTGTATGTGTGTGTGCGCCCATTTTATCCTTTTTAAATTTGTATCTATCTATCTATCTATCTATCTGTCTATCTATCTCAGTCTGTTCATATCTATCTATCTATCTATCTCAGTCTGTTCATATCTATCTATCTATCTACACTCGTGAGTGTATGTGTGTGTGCGCCCATTTTATCCTTTTTAAATTTGTATCTATCTATCTATCTATCTATCTGTCTATCTATCTCAGTCTGTTCATATCTATCTATCTATCTATCTATCTATCTCAGTCTGTTCATATCTATCTATCTATCTACACTCGTGAGTGTATGTGTGTGTGCGCCCATTTTATCCTTTTTAAATTTGTATCTATCTATCTATCTATCTATCTATCTATCTATCTATCTATCTATCTGTCTATCTATCTCAGTCTGTTCATATCTATCTATCTATCTATCTATCTATCTATCTATCTCAGTCTGTTCATATCTATCTATCTATCTACACTCGTGAGTGTATGTGTGTGTGCGCCCATTTATCCTTTTAAATTTGTATCTATCTATCTATCTATCTATCTATCTATCTATCTGTCTATCTATCTCAGTCTGTTCATATCTATCTATCTATCTATCTATCTATCTATCTATCTCAGTCTGTTCATATCTATCTATCTATCTACACTCGTGAGTGTATGTGTGTGTGCGCCCATTTTATCCTTTTTAAATTTGTATCTATCTATCTATCTATCTATCTATCTATCTATCTGTCTATCTATCTCAGTCTGTTCTATCTATCTATCTATCTATCTATCTCAGTCTGTTCATATCTATCTATCTATCTACACTCGTGAGTGTATGTGTGTGTGCGCCCATTTTATCCTTTTTAAATTTGTATCTATCTATCTATCTATCTATCTATCTATCTATCTGTCTATCTATCTCAGTCTGTTCATATCTATCTATCTATCTATCTATCTATCTCAGTCTGTTCATATCTATCTATCTATCTACACTCGTGAGTGTATGTGTGTGTGCGCCCATTTTATCCTTTTTAAATTTGTATCTATCTATCTATCTATCTATCTATCTATCTATCTGTCTATCTATCTCAGTCTGTTCATATCTATCTATCTATCTATCTATCTATCTATCTATCTCAGTCTGTTCATATCTATCTATCTATCTACACTCGTGAGTGTATGTGTGTGTGCGCCCATTTTATCCTTTTTAAATTTGTATCTATCTATCTATCTATCTATCTGTCTATCTATCTCAGTCTGTTCATATCTATCTATCTATCTATCTCAGTCTGTTCATATCTATCTATCTATCTACACTCGTGAGTGTATGTGTGTGTGCGCCCATTTTATCCTTTTTAAATTTGTATCTATCTATCTATCTATCTATCTGTCTATCTATCTCAGTCTGTTCATATCTATCTATCTATCTATCTATCTATCTCAGTCTGTTCATATCTATCTATCTATCTACACTCGTGAGTGTATGTGTGTGTGCGCCCATTTTATCCTTTTTAAATTTGTATCTTTCTACTATCTATCTATCTATCTATCTATCTATCTATCTGTCTATCTATCTCAGTCTGTTCATATCTATCTATCTATCTATCTATCTATCTATCTATCTCAGTCTGTTCATATCTATCTATCTATCTACACTCGTGAGTGTATGTGTGTGTGCGCCCATTTTATCCTTTTTAAATTTGTATCTATCTATCTATCTATCTATCTATCTATCTATCTGTCTATCTATCTCAGTCTGTTCATATCTATCTATCTATCTATCTATCTATCTATCTATCTCAGTCTGTTCATATCTATCTATCTATCTACACTCGTGAGTGTATGTGTGTGTGCGCCCATTTTATCCTTTTTAAATTTGTATCTATCTATCTATCTATCTATCTGTCTATCTATCTCAGTCTGTTCATATCTATCTATCTATCTATCTCAGTCTGTTCATATCTATCTATCTATCTACACTCGTGAGTGTATGTGTGTGTGCGCCCATTTTATCCTTTTTAAATTTGTATCTATCTATCTATCTATCTATCTGTCTATCTATCTCAGTCTGTTCATATCTATCTATCTATCTATCTATCTATCTATCTCAGTCTGTTCATATCTATCTATCTATCTACACTCGTGAGTGTATGTGTGTGTGCGCCCATTTTATCCTTTTTAAATTTGTATCTATCTATCTATCTATCTATCTATCTATCTATCTATCTATCTATCTGTCTATCTATCTCAGTCTGTTCATATCTATCTATCTATCTATCTATCTATCTATCTATCTCAGTCTGTTCATATCTATCTATCTATCTACACTCGTGAGTGTATGTGTGTGTGCGCCCATTTTATCCTTTTTAAATTTGTATCTATCTATCTATCTATCTATCTATCTATCTATCTGTCTATCTATCTCAGTCTGTTCATATCTATCTATCTATCTATCTATCTATCTATCTATCTCAGTCTGTTCATATCTATCTATCTATCTACACTCGTGAGTGTATGTGTGTGTGCGCCCATTTTATCCTTTTTAAATTTGTATCTATCTATCTATCTATCTATCTATCTATCTATCTATCTGTCTATCTATCTCAGTCTGTTCATATCTATCTATCTATCTATCTATCTCAGTCTGTTCATATCTATCTATCTATCTACACTCGTGAGTGTATGTGTGTGTGCGCCCATTTTATACTTTTTAAATTTGTATCTATCTATCTATCTATCTATCTATCTATCTGTCTATCTATCTCAGTCTGTTCATATCTATCTATCTATCTATCTATCTATCTCAGTCTGTTCATATCTATCTATCTATCTACACTCGTGAGTGTATGTGTGTGTGCGCCCATTTTATCCTTTTTAAATTTGTATCTATCTATCTATCTATCTATCTATCTATCTATCTGTCTATCTATCTCAGTCTGTTCATATTTATCTATCTATCTATCTATCTCAGTCTGTTCATATCTATCTATCTATCTACACTCGTGAGTGTATGTGTGTGTGCGCCCATTTTATCCTTTTTTAAATGTGTATCTATCTATCTATCTATCTATCTATCTATCTGTCTATCTATCTCAGTCTGTTCATATCTATCTATCTATCTATCTATCTCAGTCTGTTCATATCTATCTATCTATCTACACTCGTGAGTGTATGTGTGTGTGCGCCCATTTTATCCTTTTTAAATTTGTATCTATCTATCTATCTATCTATCTATCTATCTGTCTATCTATCTCATTCTGTTCATATCTCTCTCTCTCTATCTATCTATCTATCTATCTATCTATCTATCTATCTATCTATCTCAGTCTGTTCATATCTATCTATCTATCTACACTCGTGAGTGTATGTGTGTGTGCGCCCATTTTATCCTTCTTTGGTGTATGCGTTTATACATGTATTTTTTCAAAAGCCTTACTCCGACTCATTGAGTTCGAGTCTCGATGGAGCTTAACACCAAAAGCAATCTCCCCCCTACTGAAATTTCTTTTGTACTATAAAAGCAAATCATCCATATTTTTTTTATTATAATTACCCTAACCCTGCAAACGCATACCACACCCAAGAAGAATCACCGTGTCTATCTTGCCCACACGACCGCTTTCTCGTCAACAGCTCAACCTGCATGGAGCAGCCGGTTTTCATTAACACAGTTTGAACATAAAAGATAAATCGTTTAACGATGCGTCCACGGATGCTATTAGTCAAGATAGGATGGAATGAAAACAGGTCTTCTGATTCAAACTGTGTGATCTTCTGGTAGCATTATTGCAAATGCCTACTACGATCCTATAAGAATCATACACACAGTTTAAAAAAAAGATATTTCGCTAAAGATTCACAAATAAAAACTGTACCAAATTACAGAAACCACATCATTTGAGGACTAACACCATCGGCAACAACTAAAATCAATAGAATATGTAACACGAAGAGAAAATAATGACATAATCAAGATGTTGATATTCCACACTACTTCAAATAAAAGGTTGGGAAGGAAACCCCCATCAATACTGGAAAGAGTGATAACAGCTACTGGGTTTGAGAAGAGAAAATAATGACATAATCAAGATGTTGATATTCCACACTACTTCAAATAAAAGTTTAGGAAGGAAACCCCCATCAATACTGGAAATAGTGATAACAGCTACTGGGCTTGAGAAGGGAAAATAATGACATAATCAAGATGTTGATATTCCACACTACTTCACATAAAAGGTTAGGAAGGAAACCCCATCAATACTGGAAAGTGTGATAGCAGTTACCTACATGCAAGCCGCTTCTTGCCACCGTAGGTTATTGGTTGGCTTCCAGCGGTAACATTGCCGAGACTAACCCGCTGGCGGTCCGACAACCGTCCAACAGGTGTAAACGCCAGTGACATGCCACCCAGTGTCAGATCGGTGGCTTGGTTTAGGTCTACTGGACTTGAGAACCTGATAAGAGAAAGTTTGTTTTTTGTTCTTTTTTTACAATCTTCGGACTGTTGTCCTCACCCTTATCGTCACATTCATGACGTTTCAGCTTTTGTACGCACCGGCCTTCATCAGGAATTTCCGTATCTTTATTTAGTCCACGGCGTTAGATCGTTGTAATCGCACGTACAATTCCTTTAGATATCTCAGCTTCAGTTGATTCACCTTGGTTCGGAGAGAACAAAATCATGGAGAGTTGTCAAGTTGAATTTACCGAAAACTGGGTTATCCAAAGGCACGGCACGTGGAATAGGTGCGATCTACTCTCAAGTAGATCTCTAAATAAAGTGCTCGCTTTCAAATTGCAAGAAATATCACCTGAAGAAAGCCGGAGCGTACAACGGCCGAAACGTCGTGAATGTGACGGTAAAGATGGAAACAATATTCTGAACAATGTAAAGAGTTACAATACCTCATCTCAGAAATATAGACACATGGTGAAACAAAGCTCGGTTAATGAAAGGGAAACGGCTAATATTACGATTACCAATACCATTACCAATACCATTACCATTTGAGTTTACCGTAAAGGCAATGTTTCTTGCACCGTCATTAATTTACCAGTTTGTTACAAGAGCCATAAATTGGCTGCAACATTGACTCGATTTAATAAAGTGGAATAATTTTTGTGTATTCAAGGGAGATATACCGGGTGTAACAGCATAATTGTCCATCTCAAAAAATGTTCAATATCTAAAAAAAAACATTTTTTCCAGGTTTTCAGATAAGACGTTTAGCCATCTTGATAGCCTTTTTCGTAAGAATCACTGCAAAACGCTTTGATTTATTCAGCTAGATAGAGAACAGGTTAAAATTGTTTTGTGTCAGCCCCACTATGTCAGCCCAACTGAACAAAAGTAAGATGAAAAAGGTCATTCAGGCCTTCATTATTGGTACTTCATACTCTGGTTTCCATTCTCAAAGTCCATTCAAGAACCATCAACAGAACGGTGAATAAGTTTAAAAAAGAGATAACAGTGGGGAGGCAAACTGGATCAGGAGGTCACAACAGCAAGAGCGATCATCATTTCAACTTAGAGCAAAACACATTCATATGGCCCAAAGTAGAGTGCAATAGTTTTACAAAAACCTCAGAGAATTCCAGTAAGATATCTTGAATCATTTCTAAGAAACAACACTTAAAATCTAACAATTGGATAATTTTGCTGTTACACGATTTGGACAATTTTGCTGTTACACCTGTTGTATATATATATATATATATATATATATATATATATATATATATATATATGAATCGGACTAGAATGAAAACTTGAGAAAATATTCAATGACCACACAAAATTCAAAAAAATTAGCAGAAATCCAACCAACCAACTAAAATTCAAAAATAACCATCTGATAACTCCTACATATATATATATATATATATATATATATATATATATATATATATATATATATATATATATGTATATATATATGGAGAGAGAGAGAGAGAGAGAGAGAGAGAGAGAGAGAGAGAACTAGTCGACATCTGTGTATGCAAACGAAGTTAGAGGTATTATATAAGAAAGCAATCTCCATTTAGACAGCTTCTTCCCCGAGAATTGTTACTTTGTGGAAAAAAAACTCTCGAGAGAATGCTTCCATGACAGTTCCTAATAATGGTCTTTTTTTAAGTCCAGGGTCAAATTATATCGATCCTACTTGTCCTCATAACAGTCTCACTTCCTCTTTGCCTTACAATTTCACTAAGTAACACTCTGCCTTGAGTGTCTCTTGGGCTTTGTATGGATGAACTATCAGTAAGGAAGAAAAGACTTTTCCCTCTCCAAGAGACATAGCTTCACGAAAAATAGATAGTCTATTCATTATCTATCTATCTATCTATCTATCTATCTATCTATCTATCTATCTATGTTCATTATCTGTCTATCTATCTATCTATCTATCTATCTATCTATCTATACATGTTCATTATCTATCTATCTATCTATCTATCTATCTATCTATCTATCTATCTATACATGTTCATTATCTATCTATCTATATATCTATCTATACATGTTCATTATCTCTCTATCTCTCTCTCTCTCTATCTCTCTCTCTCTCTATCTATCTATCTGTCTAGGTGTTCCTATCTATCTATCTATCTATCTATCTATACATGTTCATTATCTATCTATGTTCCTTATATATCTATCTATCTCTGTTCATTATCTATCTATCTATCTATCTATCTAATACTGTTCATTATATATCTTTCTATCTATCTATGTTCATTATCTATCTATCTATCTATCTATTTCAGTCTGTTCATTATCTATCTATCTATCTACCTATATAAGTCTGTTTATTTTCTATCTATCTATCTATCTATCTATCTATCTATCTATCTATCTGTTCATTCTCCTTCTATCTATGTATTTCAGTCAGTTCACATCTACTTTTTGTATTATTGATATCATTATCATATAAGTATGCATGCCTTTAACTGGCAAAATAAAGACAGCAGCCTGTTTGTTAATATCCAATTCTTTCGTGATAAATCTGTAGTGACCTTTCCAGTGCACAGGCCTGTGCCTATGGCGACCGCGCGCTGCTCAAAATAAATGACCGCGTCAGCCTCTACGCCGTACCGAGAAAAGATCCCCAAACATACTGAGCATTACATTCGTGAATCCGGCTTGGCCGTAAGAGTTGCCGGAATGGGGAGAGAAAACTAACATGCGGTCTCCACTCCGGGTATTCTGACTGGATTTACTTCTATGGACATTTCAGTGTTTTCGATATCAGCGTAAATGAGGTTTAAAAGCAGGTATATTACTCGGTCAATATCTCTATCAATTTGTGTCCATATCTAGCCTACAATCTCCTTATATCTATATATCCATCTAAGCGTGTTAATGTCTATATATATATATATATATATATATATATATATATGGGGAAGAGGTGTCTAAAATACTTTTACAAACTTTACGGACGGGTTCCTCGCACCAAAACAGACGGTATATCCGCAAATCCTTCGTTTTCGTGTTAGTAAGTTTAAAGTTTACGGTAGACTCTTCTCGGTTAACTCTCTACTACACACGTTAAACGTTGAAGACAGATTAGCTACAAATGTATACGAATGACAAATGTAACCTAGTCTACATACAATCACAGTGCCATCTACCGTAAACTTTGTTTAAACTCAAAAACGAAGGATTTGCGGACATATGTTTATTTGAACTTTTGTCCTTGTTTTGTGTGAGGAATTTGCTCCCAATTTTTTAAAAATATTTTTGATACACCCTGTACATATAACTCGTTTACTGTATATTAATCTCTCTCTCTCTCTCTCTCTCTCTCTCTCTCTCTCTCTCTGATCCAGTGTATGAGTTTTTACGTCAATTATTTTCATTTCTGTAACTCATTTCTTTTCCTTACTATTCTTTTCTGCAATATAAAAGACATTAACAATTCAACCATTGAATAGTTGTTTGTCCGGCTTTCTGCAGATATATATTTCTTTTTGGTGCATTCTAAATTTCTTAGCACAGACTCCCCAGCCGTGTCTACATCTTCAGTCGACCGTGAATGGATGAACATCACTTCTGCTTTCTGGATCAAACCGAACACAACGCGAGCAGAAAACAGGATTAAATCAGTGGACTGGTCGAATGATCTACGGATGCTCAGGGGACCTATGGTCACTCCCTTAAGTTCGGTTAAGACCGAGTAGACACCTCAACCCAGAGAGTAAGACGTCGGAAGTTGAGGGGCTGGGGCGAAAGTGTTAGAGCAGTTGAGCAAGAGACGAACAAAAATCTTTGTAGCACCAAAGATGAACTGAAGGCAAGGATTATGGCAGCATTCACCAACTTAAACAAGGAGACCGTCCAGAAGACTTGCAGGAGATTCCGAAATCATCTGGAGAGCGAGGTTGAATCCAATGGTGATTTTATTGTATAAATTTACTCTGTTGTAATTAGAGATACTTTTTAAAATTTTGATAAATACATCTGATAAAATGAGGTGTCAATGTTATTTTCATTTCTGCGTAACTTAGGCGACTGTTTAACCCTTGCACCATATATATATATATATATATATATATATATATATATATATATATATATATATACACACACACACACACATATATATATATATATATATATATATATATATATATATATATATATTGCATGAATCGTTCATACAAAAAGCAGATAGTGAAGTTAATGATATAAATGGCGAGAATACATCTTCGCTAACAAATTTATTAAGATACATTAACCCACGAACCCACGAACCTGTAGATTAATGTTATGCTCCCTGTTTTTAATAAATTCCAGTTGCATAAGGTCTTTTTATACGAGTACTTTCGTCTGTTCATACAGACATCATCAGGTATGGAAATAAATTTGTTTTTTACATCCAGGTAATAACGGGACAACGAAAGATTAGATGTGATCCGAAATATGTTTTTTTAGAAATGTGTTATTGTTAACGGTAAGAGATTTAGGAGCGTGCGGTCCCAACGCTGAGATTGAATTTTTTTATTTTTAAATTTAAGAGTGTGCGTTTTTGTACTAATATGGTAATAGGAGAATTCTTCTGTCGTATTAGGTTTTTCAGTCAATGAGGCATGGACTAAATTGTTCAATAAATAGAGGAATGTCACAGTTATTATCCGATAGTTACACGTCGGATCAGTTTTTAATATGAAGTATGTGGTGCAGTTCAATTTATATTACATGAATCATTCATACAAAAAGCAGATAGTGAATTTAATGATATGATATATATATATATATATATATATATATATATATATATATATATATATATATATATATATATATATGTGCATTTAGGCAGTAATCCTTCATTTATGCATGTTTCGTTAAAAACCACAGACAAGGTACCGCAATTAAGCTTTTTATTTATTTTTTTCTTGTGTTCGAACAAGTGTCTTCTTTGGACACAGAGTATATAGAAACTGTCCAAATGTTCTCTAATTCCGAGCGCTTTCGGCTATACTTTTAGCCATAATCAAGAATGATTTTATTTTTTCGATTTAATTTGATGTGTGCGTTGTGTGTATGTTTTTAGTGTTATAGAGATGTTTTATTTTCCGAACACTGTTAGCACATTATGGCCGTGTTCGTAGTTAATATTATTATGTCTTGGCTTCTTCTTTTTTTATTATTAAGGCATCCATTATTTTTAATCTTTTTTTTTAAACACAACGCACGCACCCAATTAAATTGAAAAATAAAATAAAATAAAATCATTCTTGATAATAGCTAAAAATATAGCCGAAAGCTTTCGGAATTATAGAACATTCTGTGTCCAAAAAAGAAAACATCTGTTCGAGCAGAATAAAAATTAATGAATAAGCTTAATCGTAGTACCTTGTCTATCGTTTTTAATGAAGCATGCATATATATATATATATATATATATATATATATATATATATATATATATATATATATATATTAAAAATATATATGGTAATAGAATTTACCAAGACAAAACACGTACATGTTAACACGTGTTTGTAGAATGTGCAATAGAATATGAAAGAAAAGTGAAGATGAAGCGACAAAGTGTAAAATTTATTAATGACATGTTTCACCAAAAAGCTTTCTTTGGCTTCTTCA